>OX940810.1:23380579-23652183 GCA_954870605.1 Acer campestre
ATCCTGACTTAAATCTTGGATCTAAGACTTATTTTTGGAATATTTTCCAAATCTGTGTTTTTTGTTTTTTATTTTAAGATTTATGTTCTTTTACAAAAAATTTTGTTTCATCTTCCCATCAATTCTTTTTTTTTTTTTACTCTTTCATTATAGAATCATGATTCCCTCATATTTTCCTTGAGAGAATCTTCATATTTATCAAGAGAAATGTGGGAAAATAGAATTGAAAGCGAAGTCAAAAGGGAATTTAATCATTTCTGTATTTTTTCCTATTAAAACTCAAGTTATTAACTAGTGTTAACCCCGCAAAATTAGTTGAAAAAAGTGTTATATCCATATATTTTCACTTTTAAAATTTTGAAAGTGTTAATTTAATCAATATTGTTAAGTTTCTTTGTTAATTTAATTTGAGTAATATGTGTGACAGATGAAATGATATCATACATTGTATGCATTCACGTGTAAATATAATACAATGACCTCCTCATTTGGTATAAAAAAAAATTGTAATACAAGTTGTGATCTCTCGTATTATTAATGTAATTAATATACTATATACCTATCATTTAATTTAAATAATAGTATAATAACAACAAAAATAAATTGAAGTGGATCAATCATTTAATTTAAATATTACCATCTATACGAAAGAGAAGATAGTTTCCTCTACGTCCCTCACACCCACACGATTTTGAATTTAAGTTATATTCTAGTACTTATAATCCAAATTTATAATTTTAAAAAATAATTATAATTATAATACAAACAAGTTCAAATACATAGTATTATTGATTCTTTCTTTTATTTATTACACGTTGATCACAAACAACTAAACAAGTAAGACTTGTTATTATAATTTCGGACACCCCCCCCCCCCCCCCCCCTAACATGTTTGACAAGTCTAATGCTTTGGAGATAAAAGAACTTGGTTGATGAGTTTGTCTAGATTGATGTAAGATGATCCAGAAGGAGCAGTAATTGAATCATGTGCAAGATTCTTCCACTCTTGAGCTTTCATTTTCATCTCTTTGCCTTTATCCCCATCCATTAATTCTCTGACAAGACTCTCAACTTCGTCTCTCTTAACATTATTGTCAATTTCCATACCTATCCCCCATTCATTGCAAGTGTATCGACAATTCGTTTGTTGTTCTGCGAAAAACGGCCAGCAAACCATCGGGACACCGCCACAAATACTCTCAAGCGTTGAATTCCACCCACTATGAGTCAAGAATCCTCCGATCGCCGGGTGGTTTAGTACTTGTTCTTGAGGACACCAACTTGCTAATAGACTTCTTTCTTCGGTTTCTGTCACGAACTCCGGTGGCAAAATTGCTGAGTCACCAGCTACAAGATCGGGCCTAATGACCCACAAGAAAGTTTGGTTGCTATTTGCAAGTCCCCAAGCGAACTCAATCATTTGATTAGCTGTCATGACTGTGATGCTACCAAAATTGACATAAACAACCGAGTTGGGTTCTTTTGTGTTTAACCATTCAACACACTCTGTTTCTTCTTTCCATAAATTTGACCCGATTTGCTTCAAATCATTATCGGGTAGTTGATTGATACGGAGATGAAGGGGACCGATCGGGTACACTGGTGGCAATATTGACTTAAATGCACCCAACATTTCATGCTCTAAGTCATCAAACGTGTTCAAGATAATTGCAGAGGCCTTTCTTGCTCTTGTAGTTTCGTGTATAAGGAATTCTAGCATAAAACAATCCGGATCAGTGGTCCTCACAAAGCTTGGAATATCTCTCAATCGTATATCTTTCATTCCCGGTATCCAATCTATAACGGTTTCCAAGTACCCATTTGTGAAGCAACTTTCATCTGTAAATAAATAAATAAATAAATAAATAAACAGATATTTATATCTCAGATTCGGGTCACTGTCAAAACAACTAAAAACTTTAGATTAAAAAAAAAAAAAAAAAAAATACCTTTGAGAGGTGTATAACCCTTTTCATTAAGTTGTTTAAAGTGGCAATAAGCCAGGAAGCCACATGCACTGGTGGTCCAGAAAAGAACTTCAGGGACACCCAACTCTTCTGCGGCGTCAAGAGTAAAGCTCATGGCCCCGTCGGAAACTATGCAAGTCACCGGAGGGACATCGGAGGAGTCATTAAGCTTATTGAGAAGCTGTTTAAAAGGAGCCAAGCCATGTTTTCTAGTGGAAAAACAAAGAGATGGGATGTCTTGGGTGGCATCGACGTCCGTTGGAGGAAGGCCATCGGGAATGGTTTCGAATCGAAAGCTAGGGAGGCCGTCGAGAGCTTTGGGGCCTCTGGATTTAAGGAGACGTTTGTGGTTGAACTCTGAGTTGACAAAGGTGATATGAAAACCTTTGTTGTGGAGGAGTTTGGCTAGTTTGACCATGGGATTTATGTGACCTTGAGCTGGGTAGGGTATGCAAACTGCATGAGGTTTTTCATTCAACGCTATCGAACCCATTTTTTTTTTCTTCTCTAGGATTTAGCTCTCTAGATATTTACTCACCCAAATAAAAAGGAGATTGATGCTACGAAGAGGAGTTTTGGCTCCTTATTTATAAGCGCCGAAGGACGAAGGACTAAAGGAGGGTCAATTCGTCAAATGGTCAATAACATGATAGCCGGCCTCTGCTGCGATAATTGAAATGAGAAGTCAAATAAATACCGCAGTTCAAAAATCAATATGCTTTACTGGCTTACAGCTTTAATATCTATTCGTCGGTTAATGAAGTTTCCAACTTCAACCACGAGGTGGTTATCTTGGTGGTCTAAAGCTTGGGATGAAAATCTCAAGTCTTTTGTTTTACTCTTTACAATTACAATGTGACCAGTTATCAGGGCACTAGCTCAGTTTGTGGAATAATGGGCTTAGGATACGAGTAGCTCCCAGATCAGCGGTTTGACTGATTTACATGCTTGCATCTTTATGTGGCCGGGGGTGGTTGGCCTAGGTTTCCTATCTGTTCTATTTCATAACGTCCAATAAATAGACCGTCAGAACTAACAAGTTGGCTATGGGTGTGTCACGAAGTTGGGGAGGACAGACGGATGAGTGCCTAGATGAAGTCTGGAATCCTCGATATCAAAAAAAAAAAAAAAAGTTTCCAACTTCTAATTTATTTATTTATTTATTATTTTTAAGTTTTAACTGTTGCAACTTCTAACATGTATGCGAAATTATGTTAGTAACATAGTAGACCGAATTGTCATATGATAAGAGCTAGAGTGCTAGACACTTTTATCATTTTCACTATGCTGGACCAGAAAATGAAGTCGGTATGCAAATTGTAACTTGTAAGGTCGTACTCGTGTTTTTGAAATGTTTTTATAAAAAATATTAAAAATCATCTAGTGGCTTGAATGATTAGTGTCCAACTTCTAATTTATTTATTTATTATTTTTAAGTTTTAACTATCGCAACTTCTAGCATGTGTGAGAAATTATGTAAGTAACATAGTAGACACTTTTATCATTTTCACTATGCTGGACCAGAAAATGAAGTTGGTTTGGTTTGATATGCAAATTGTATAAGGTCGTACTCGTGTTTTTGAAATGTTTTTATAAAAAATATTAAAAATCATCTAGTGGCTTGAAGCCTTGAATGATTAATTTTAAGAAATTATAAAAGTTTTTCTCTCCTTAGAACCGTGAACTTTTTAGATTAGCACGAGATCATTCATTGTGCAGGATAAAACTTTGTCTATGTTAAAATAGCTGAATTTAACATTTGATAGTAGAAGTATACAAGGGAAAGTAGGCTATAAACCTTGTTTAAATGATGGAACTTCAAAATAGGGGTGATAATTCATTGGATCCGTTCCAATTCATTGGATTATATATATTGGATTTAAGGACATAATTGGATTTTATTGAAGACTGAATGATGACCGAAACCTAAAACTTGGAAACAATATATATAATTATATATATATATATATTTTACGTTTATGTTATTGTGGCTACTAATTGTTATGTACTTTTATTTGAAATCCTACAAAAAGGTAGAATAAAGAATTTAATAAATGCTACACCAAAATTATCTAAATATTAATAATAATTTATAAAATGAGAGACTTATTGTAAGTCTCGTCTAAGAGATTTGCAATATTAAGCCTAAAATTTGCACGGTTTATCATATATTCATATGTAATAAACATTGATCGCGCACTAAAAAGTGACTAATAAGTCCAAGACTTACCAGAAGGCTCGCTTTATTTTTTTTAACATAATAGTAGTTACAATGGAAATAAGGGGTTTTATCACTATTTTAAGTTGGTGTTTCACGAATGTCACCACTTTAATAACCTAAGTTTTAAATACACCAAAGTAAGTGAACTTCCAATAAATTCCTTACTTTACATATATTTTTTATTTACTTTTCAGTCTTTCAATTTTTTTTTCATCTTCTTCATCGGCTTCCATTGGAGGTTTGTTAAACAGACCTCCAATGGGGGTTGAAATCGACCTCCATTTAAGGTCGAAGTCATTCGACCTCCGTTGGGAGTATGTTCGACCTCTATAGATCGGAGATCGGAGGTCGAAGAAGAAGAGAACGAAAAAAATTTGGAAAAAATCATTTTTGTCCAATAAGTCTTGGAAATTTCTAAGACTTTCAAGTAATTCCCGAAACTTTTCAGGTATTTTCGAGACTTTTTTTTATAGTTTCCGATACTTTTTATAATTTTCGAGACTTTCTAGGTAAAAATAAAATTTTACAAGACTTTTCGTGTTGTTTAAAGACTATTTTGAGACTTTTTACGATTTTTAAGACTTTTAAGACAAAAATGAAATTTTCCAATTTTATTTTTTTTCATCTTCTTTCTTGAGTTCTTAAACACTTTATGGGCAATAAACCCTTTTTCATCTTCTTCCTTAAGTTATGGGCAAAAATAATTTTCTATTTTTTTCCATTCGATTCGCATTTATATACAGATTTTTTTATTTTTTTTTATTTTTATTTTTTATTTTATTTTTATTTTTTTTTTATGAATAAATGAAGTCTCTGCTTCTAAAAGTGGTTATTCGAATTTTTTTATATATAAAAAAAATAGAATTGGATGAGTTCTTAAAATTGAGAAATTTACGTTTTACAGAAATGGTTTTCTCTGCTATTTGAACAACTTCCTTTGATTGATATTAACCTTGATTCCTTCTTCTCTTCTATTATGTTGAAGAAAATGTGATCCAACTCCCTGAAATCACCAGCATTGGATTTCATATCAAGATCTCTATGGAAGGAACTCATTTTAGGTGTCATTTAAACTTAAGTTATTAAAGGAACTCTTAAAATTCCACCTCAAAAAAGTGCTATATAATTTTCGAACCCATAGTTACATACAGTAAATCTCGAATAAGTTCAAAATAAGTTCCGGAAAATAAAAAATAAGTATCAAATTGCTTGAAATAAGTCTCGGACAAAGGAACCCAATACTTATTATTTTTTTAAAAAAAATTCCAAATCTTTTAACTTTCCGTTTTTTTTCTTTTCAGATTTATGTTATTCCATCTTTTTTTGTTTCCTCTTCCCGTCGATTCCCCATCTACGTTTAATCTTCTTGTCAAAATTTTCGCTTGAAATCCCTTTTTGAGTTTTTCTTTTTCTATTCGATTTCCTTTTAGTTTCTTTCTCTATTTCCCTATTGTTGAGTTCTTTTGTGTTCTTTGATGTAAGAAGGAAGAATTTTATTTTTGTCCCGAAACCATTTTAGGTGCCATATAAACTCAATTTAATAAAGTGGTATCGAAACCACAAAAATCCCTTCGAAGAGTGCTATAATTTTTTTTTGAACTTTATTATTTTTTAGTTTTTTTTTTTTTTTTTTAAATAATCAAATCAAAAGATTTTTGTAATCCTTTAAATGGAAATACAAGGACTAAAAACTAATCACGTGTACTATATACATTACAACACATGTGTACTATTTGAACACCGGACTCCAAGTTGGATTATATTGTTGCTTGGTGTTGTCACTTGAAGAGAAAGACAACACGTATCATTACAATTGCGTGTTTTGAACAATTCTGGGAATTACTGGTAACCGGATCAGATTTATGATCGTGTGAACTGTGAAGTGTAAACTTTTAACTAGTCATGCGTGAAGTTACTGTAAGAAATATATATATATATATATATAATAAGTCGGCATCATGCATGAGTAATGAGAACTGGAGAAAACACGGCAACGGTATAGTATGTTAAAAAAAAAGTCTGCACAGGAGGGAGAGATGTGGTGTGGTACATTCACATATCATTTCCAGCTAGGGTTGCACATTTTACCCCGGATCCCCATTTCTCCGCTTCCCCATCCCCATTTGGAGGAGATTTTTTGGGGGAAAATGGGGAAATGGGGAAATGGGGAGGGATGGGGATGAAAATCATCCCCAAATTGAAATGGGGATGGGGATGGGGAGACCTCCCCCCATCCCCATTTCCCCATTTCCCCCACTAATATAGTGAAATGGGGATGGGGATGGGGATGGGGGGAGGTACCCCATCCCCATTTCCCCATTTCCCCCAAAATATTATAAAAATATTTATATATATTTATATATTTATATATATTTTGTAATGTATTTTCTTTGACATTATTTTGTAATGTATTTTCTCTTACATTTGTAATGGAATGTTTTTTTTTTTTTAGTTTAATTTGTAATTTTCAGCTAAATGGGGAAACGGGGAAATAGGGAAACGGGGAAACGGGGAAATGGGGAAACGGGGAAAAACGGGGATAATGGGGAAATGGGGATGGTGATGGGGGGACCTATATCCATCCCCATTTCCCCAATGTGCATCCCTATTTCCAGCTCGTTGAATTTGGATTTTCCATATTATTAAATTATTAAATTATTAAATCATTAAATCATTATATTTAGACCAAATCTCAACAGCAAAGTCCAATTTGGATGTAATATACTAATATTACGGACGCTCCAACCAAAGAAATTTTATCACATTTTTAATATATATATATTAAAAAAAAATAATAAATAAAAAATAAATAAAAAATAAAAATAAAAACCCAATGAATTGCGGATCCGTCAAGGACTCGTGCATATACAAGCAACATGAACCGGACAACTTGGACTTGTAGACCCATTTTTTTTATTTTTCTTTTTCGAAGTACCCATATTTTTGTTAATACTAAGGGGGGTGTATTCAATTAGGATTCTTAGGGACATTTAAAGACTTTAAAAGAGTCTATATTAATCCAGTGGTATTCAATTAGGATTTCTATGGACTTTTAAAAAATCCTTCCAAATCTGGGTGTATTGAATTGAGACTTTAAAAATGTCTACAAGAATCAAGACGTATTCAATTAGGACTAGATTTTAAAGGATTTTCTTAGGTCATGGATTTTGGTGGATTTTGGTGGACTTGATAGTGGGAGATATAAATATCAAATGTCATAATATGTACAGCCTTCTCCCCAAAGATTTTGGTGGACTTTGCTCGCTCTCTCTCTCTCTCTCTCAAAATAGAAACGTGTTGCTTGTTCTCACTTCTTTTCTGCTCAAATAATCATGATCGATAATTTTCCCTTGTTGATTTTTTCACTGCATTCTTACCCAACAACACCCAAAATAAATAAATAAATAAATAAACCAAAAGCACATTCCATTACCACGATTAGCGCCTTTTTTTTTTTTTTTCGCTATGAGTTACATACATTGGCAAGAGGCAACACATACAAGCAAAAACGTTGATTTTTTTTTTTATTTGTCTGTGTTTTGCCTTTTATACAGGTTCTATACATATAACTTTTTTTTTTTTTTTTTAATCTTCTTTTATTATTTTAATATACCACTTTAAAATAAAATTAGCTCAAACCCAACTCATCTTGATGTAATTTATGTATTTAAGAGTAAGAACTTTTTTTTTTTTTTTTTTTGAAAACAATAAATTCAATAACAAATTTTTAAATAATAGTAAAGTTGATTGAATTACCATAGGGGTGCACATACAACTTTTAAGGGGTGCAAATATCGTCACTCTTCTCCATTTATAATAAAAGTCAGAGATAACAAATCCATGAAAGTCCATGGATGTCTAAACAAATCTATAACAGTATGAGATACATGTCTAAACAAATCCATAAAAGTCTGAGAAAAATGTCTAAACAAATCAATGAAAATCCATGTGGATTTATAAAAGTCCATAAAAATCCGTCACTTAAAAAATGTCTTTAAATGTCCTTAAGAATCCTAATTGAATACACCCTCCTAAGTTTGGAGACATGCAAGACATGTGTTTATATCCATATTTGAGTTTTATATATTTGAAAATATATATATATCCTTACAAAAAAAAAAAAAAAAGAAAAAAAAAAGGAAGCAGTTAAAATTTAAATATATTAATATAACAAAGTACAATTTCAGTTCATGTCAAAATAGAGTTTTATATTATTACAAGTATAAAATTGTAAAACTCATTGATTGAAAGTTTTTTAAACTTTTAAAAGAAGTTTTTTTTTTTTTTTTTTAATTTTATTTTATTATAGAAAAACCTCACTTAAAGCAGAGGAAAACCGAGGTTACAACCAAGCAAAAGGGAGAAAATAGAAAATAAACGAAAATAAACTCCCTCCCAAAAAAAAAAAAACACCACCAACAACAGACAACACCCGAAAAAACAAAACAAAAACACAACCAAGCCAGAAAACAACGAAAAAGCACCAAGAAAAACAAAAACACCCACTAATGTCGAAAGGAAGGGAGACCCAACCTATCCATACGAAGAACACCTTTAAGAAAACGAGGTAAAAGATGTTGATCATCGTAAATGATGTTTTTACCCATTTCTCCTTCTCTAGCAAGAAAATCAGCCGCGCTATTGTCTTCCCTATATTAATGGAGCACCATGAAAGTCACCCCTTCAAGCACCGCCACAAGGTCCTCCCAGAAATCCCAAAGGTACCACAAGGTACATCTACCTTTCCGAAGCCAATCAACAACAATACGAGAGTCGCTTTCAATAATCACATTAAAATAAAGAAGTCGTTTGCACAAACGAATTCCTTCCAGAATTGCTTTTAATTCCACACTATTGTTCATACCATTACTAAAATGACTAGAAAAAGCTGTTTTCGCCATGCCATGGCAATCCCGAATAATACCACCACCTCCAGAATTACCTGGATTTCCCCTACAGCTACCATCACAATTAAGTTTTATCCAACCCATAGGAGGTTTAGCCCACGAGATAATTTTTCCAGGCTTGGCACAAACCCTTTGATGCTGAATTTGAAATTCCTTCATAATAGAAAAGTCCGGCGTTTTTAGTTTTCGTAAAGAAACATTGTCCCCGGCAAAAGAATTAACCCAATACCAAACACTTCTCCAAATCTGATCAGCACTTTGAAAAACTCCTTCCATTCTAGCTTTGCATCTTCTATTCCAAAGGCACCACGTAATCAAGCACGGAATCAAACTGATAATAATACCCTTGATAGACGATTTTCGAGCATAGTGTAACCAGTTTGTTACTCTGTTTTTCCAAGGAAGAACCCGCTGGAAAGGGGTCCCCAACACCACACTAGCTCGATGCCAAACCTCTGAAGCCACATCGCCTAAAGACAGAATGTGATCAATGCTTTCCTGACTTCTCTACACGCAGTAATCACATGCTGAAGCCATCGATATGCCTTTGGCCTGAACTCTATCATCAACTGCCAAACATAAGAACCAGGCTTTCCAAAAACAAATTGAAATTCTTTTAGGTAATAAAGAGTGCCAAAACCAATCATTCAACACAAAATTATCACCACGGCTTCTCACTGCCTCCCAAACAGTTGCTGTAGAGAAATTACCATCAGGAGCAGGTTTCCAAATGAAAATATCCTGACCTCTTTTACCAGCTGGCACATTCTGCAAAATTTCCATGGTTCTATCGTCACTAGCCAACTCTAGTAATAAATCAGAATTCCAATTGTTATTTAGCCAACAATCCTTAATACATATCTTGTTGTTCGAAATATCCTCGGTGCACATAGATAACAGGCCTGAAGCAAGCCACCTATCGAACCAAAAAGAAGAGTTTCCACCCCGCACCAAAATTTTAACATTGTCTACAACTTCCGGTATGATGGCCACCATAGATCTCCAAAACCGAGAGTCATTTGGTCTCCCTTTCCTTACTAATATGTGATCATTTCTACAATATTTGGCCCTGAAAAAATCTGCCCATAAATTGTTAGACGTGAGCAATCTGAAGGCAAATTTCATAAGAAGAGATTTCTGAACATCTTTAAGGTCCCTCAAACCCATACCCCCTTCCGACGTCGGTTTACAAACTTTCCCCCAAGAATGCCAATGAATCTTCCTTTTACCATCCACTTCTCCCCATAAAAAAATTAGCAAGAAGAGAGTTAATATGAGAAATAGTGACTAGCGGAACATTAATGACTGACATCAAATGAATAGGCATACTAGACAACATATGCCTTAATAAAATCAATCTTCCTCCTTGCTAGAGCAACTTAAATTTCCATCCTGCAATTTTCTTTCTGATCTTCTCCACCAGAGGCTCCATGATCCGGGAAGTTAGTTTTTCAGAAACCAAAGGCGCACCCAAATACGTAATAGGGAATTTACCTTCCCTAAAACCCGTGATTCTCAATAACACACGTTTACGAGCTGGGGAAATGTGTTTGGAAGGAAATAAAGCTGATTTAGCTTTACTGATTCTTTGACCTGACCACTTCTCATACGTCTCAAGAACATTAACCAAATTTCTAATAGACCTCTTCCCCCTATTAGCAAAAATAAGAATGTCGTCTGCATATAGTAAATGAGACACCAAAGGAGCCCCAATCGGATGATAGAAACTTCCAATGCGACCTATCTCAAAATTTTTCCTAAGCATCCTCTTCAAAACCTCCTCCATTAAGATAAATAAAAAAGGGGAAAGGGGATCCCCTTGACGCAAGCCTCGAGCTGATTGAAAAAACCCTTTAAATGTTCCGTTCATCATAACAGAAAACCACGGAGATTCCACACAATTTTTAATAAGCTTGCAAAAACTATTAGAGAAGCCAAAAGCTTTAAAAACCTCTAAAAGAAAACTCCAGTTCACTCTGGCATAAGCCGTAGCCATATCAAGTTTTACCATCACATTTCCGCCAGTTGTTTTCTTGTGCAAAGAGTGAACTATTTCCTATGCAAGCATAATATTTTCAAAAGTACTACTCTCAGGAATAAAAGCACCTTGTTCATGAGAGACCAACTTTTCAACAACATCAGTAAGTCTAAAAACAATAATCTTCGAGAAAATTTTATAAGCCACAGAGCATAAACTAATAGGCCGAAATTTGTCAAAGCTTGAAGGATTATCCACCTTCGGAATTAAGACAATAAACGATGAGGAATAGAACCTGGAAATAGCGGTACCTTGAAAAAAATCCATTGTTGCATCCATGACATCATCCTTCACAATGTCCCAGCAAGACATATAAAATTCAGATCCAAATCCATTTGGTCCCGAACTGCTATCTTTAGGAATGGAGAACACCGCTCTTTTTACTTCTTCCGTCGGATTCAAGCAAAGAAAGTCATTATCAACATCAGAAATTTGCCTTTGAATTAACTCTGAGAGATCACAAGGTTCAACCACTGAGGACTCTGAAAGGAAATTATGAAAAAAATCAGTAGCTTCGTTATGCACTATTTCCACACCCTCTAAGATCCTACCATCAGATAGAACCATTCGGTCAATACGGCCCTTATTCTACCTATGATTGATAACCGAATGGAAGAATTAAGAATTATGATCCCCCTTTATCAACCATTTTTTTTTTTTTTTTTTTTTTTTTTTTGCAATTTGTCCTAGACGAGTTGCTTCCCTATTTTCTCACACCTGTATCTCCAACTTAGTAGCCAAATAATTGACTTCAACCTCCTCAGAAAAACCTGTTTGCAACTGATTTTCCAGTAATTCCATCCTTTCCTCAAGGGCTTGAAGGTTATCCCCCACTCTCCCAAAGACATTTTTATTCCAAGCACGTAAAGCAACTTTAGTTCTCTTAAGGCGAATAGCCAGTTTCAAGAGACCCGAAGCTGAGTCATTCCTAATCCAGGCATCTTTTACACACGACAAAAATGAATCATGTGAGCGCCACATATTAAGGAAACAAAACGGAGAAGGGTCATACAAAGAGAACGGCGTATCCGTATAAACCACCATAGGACAATGATCTGAGGATTTCCGACTCATATTTGAAATGAGCCGAACCAAAAAAGTTGGAAAAAGCATTATTAATGAGAACACGATCAAGTTTAGCCCAGCTACGAGACACCCCTTCATGTCCATTACACCATGACATACGTTGGCCTATGTTCAATAAATCAAAAAGACCACAGTGTTGTAAACAATCATTAAACTCCATCATAGATAAAAGAGGTCTTGGATTTCCACCAATTCTTTCCGCATCTATTCAAATTACATTAAAATCTCCTAGGACTAACCAAGGAAAATCCGATACTTGGCTCTCCTCTAGATGCCGCCATAACTCTCTTCGTTCAACATAAGAACATTTTGCATAGACAAAAGACACCAAAATCCTTTGGCCTTCCTTGATAAACCACCCAGAAACCATCTGAGTCATGATCGAAATCACCTCAAAGGCATTTAAATCCTTCCAAAAAAGCCACAATTTACCCCCCTGATTTTCATTAGAGATAAAATGGTTATAACTCAAAAAATTTCCCAGCATTACCATACGCTCCTCAGCCGCGAAAGGCTCTGAAATAGCAAACAGATCAACATTAAATTTATTAATCACACTCTTCAACCTGCCTTTAGAACTGCCCAACCCTATTATATTATCTACTGATACAAAAAGAGTCCAATACAAATCATTACTTCACTTGTCATAATTTTAAGTCTCGTATATAAACTCGAAGGGTTGTATTTGTCATAATGTCATTTGACTTTCAAAAAAAAAATCTAAGGGATACTATAATTGAAATCTTACTAAGACTTGTTTATTAAACAATTATATAAACTTTAAGGGTTGTATTTGTAATTTTACTTTAAAAGAAATTTAAAAAGTAAAAAAAGGATGCTATAATTATAAAAATCAACTCCGCTCTTTTGTATATAGTATAGGATATAGTTGACCTCTTTATTAGTAAAAAAATGTTAAAAGTAGCTGTTGTCAAAAAATAATAACATATTAGATACGCAAGCAATTAGGTATGCAACACATCATTTAAATTTGAAATTGAATACGATGCTCTTTAATTTATTATTATTATTATTATTATTAGAGTAATGCTACATTGCCCAAATTTGATGTCTAAATCTAGTGCTCAAATGATGTGGCAACACTCTAGTCCATTCATTTAAATTGTATTAGATTTGAATGATTTAAATTAATGGACTAGAGTGTTACCACATCATTTGGGCACCAGATTTGGGCATCAAATTTAGGCAATGTAGCATTACTCTTATTATTATTATATAATTGTGATGACATGAATCCTAAACATTATGGTTCATTTGGTGTGCGGGATAGGATAAAAATATTTTCATGGTATTAGACTGGATTGGATTGGATGAGATATAATTTGATTAAAATTAGTGTTGTAATGTGTTAGGTACCGTATGAAATTGGATTAAAATAAACCTTTCTCTTATTTGGTATGGTATAAGATTTTATAAAAATATGCTTTTATCATATATTTAATACAGTGTAAAATTGATTAATATAAAATTAAATTAAATTATTTTTAAATAATTAACTTTTTAATTTTTTTAATAAATAAAAATATTTAAAATTAATATTAAAGAAAATAACATTTTTTAATTAATACTTAATATTATACTAAGATATATTCAAAAAATATAAAGTTTATAATTAAATAAAAAAATAAAAGAAGAAATAGCTCCACCTCACCTAGATAAAATGGTTGTATAGAATTGGGCCGGTTAAAATAATTATTTAGATTGAATTTTGAAAAAAAATTAAATAATTTAAATATTTAAAACCAATTTTAATCAAAATAATATTTATTTTTATTTGTTAAAATAAAAAATTTTATTTTTAAAATGTTTAAAATAAAATATTTAATTAATTATTAAAATATATTTATATTGTAATCACATACAAAATAAAATAAATTCAAACAAGAAAAAAAATATATAAATATAAATATAAAGTGGTGAGATTAATATTAGTCCCACCATTTGTGGTGGGACTAACTAGTTAGAGATGTCACGGTTCTGGTTCGGTTTCGGTTCCGCGGTTAGGTGGAACCGAAACCGGATTTTTTTTTTTTTTTAACATTACAAAATATTACATTTTATTCATAAAAAAATAAAATGTTAGAAAGGACATTATAGTGTATTGAGTCAGCCCATAACCCTTGTCTAAGTAATTATGTTTCCATTCCCTTCTCCTCCTTTTTATATAAGTTAAGCATCTCATTCACTTATCTATTTATCAAATGTGGGATGTGGGATAAATAAACTTTTAGTATAGTTTTAGTATGGTTCGAACCGAGCAGTTCCGCAAACCTTGGAACCAGAATCGGAACCGGTTCCACGATTCGAACCGGAACCGTGTCAGGTCTATAACTAGTCCCGCATTGGTGAGATAAGTTGCTTGCATAAGATTAAATAATCTCATCCTATGTAAACAACAAACATGGGAGATGAAACATTATCAGACTAAATGAACATTTTTTTACCACCAAATCACATTCAACGGTGATTGATACTCTTTAATTTAATATTTTATAAATTGTATCAAATTTGTTTCGATTCTTCAATCATTTACTTATTTCCTTCTGTCGTTTCAAATCTTTCTACATTTTTCTTAAGAGAATCTTAAGTTTTTTTTTTTTTTTTTCTTAGTTTAAATGAGAGTGCTGCACAAGAGAGGACAAAAAATGGAAAAGGAAAAGCTAATGTCATTTTTGTTAATTACTGTAATTTGGTGTTATTACAACTCAAGTTGTTATGGTCCCGAATTAATAGATATTGTCAAATATTATAAGGAAAATGAGTATTGATTTTATGTAAAATCAGAGTTAAAGTTAGAATAATTATTTACCAATTTTGCCCATATTGGAGATTGATTTTGACTAAAAAGAAAAAAAGTTAGCAGATATTGAATGAGTTTTACATAAATTTGTTAATTTTTGTTCCAAAATCATTCCCGATAGAGAGTTCATTAAAAATATTATATATATATATATAATTTTTCTATTGTCAGTTCGTCCTGATATAAAATATATCTGAATGAAGAATGTGGACCATTAGATTATAAATTTTGACAAGTACATACACTATAAGTCAAAGTATGTATATCTAATGGTTCACATTCTTCGTCATGATATATTTTATATCAGGACGAACTAATAATAAAGAAATTATATAAAATATAATTTTTTTTTATTGTAGTATTTTTAGAAATTGATGGTTAAAAGAAAATAATAAATTATCATTAGAATTTCTTTTAAAACTCAAATTATTAATTTATTGATATTTCTACAAAATCAGCCGAAAAAAAGTGTTACACCCTAACAATTTCACTAAACGTTATTATAAATTATATGGTATTAAAAGGGAGTTTCCAATTTTGAATGTTATCTTGTTCTTATATTTCTGACATTCACGTGGTGGTTATGACTTATGCCGCTGCCGGCTGGTGGTACAGCAGCCAATCTCGATGAGCATTATTTTTAATGTGTTGCCGGTTGCCCTAAATTTTAATATTTGTCCCCGTCCTTTAGGTTACAGTATTATCCATTTGTTTACAGAGAAAATATCAATATCAATATCAATATATATACCAAGTCCTTCCAAAAAAAAAATCAATATATATATATCAACTTTATTTAAATAATACATATATAATTTAATCTAAAGATTCTGAGATAACTTCTTGTTTATATACAATCCAAAAAGTGTTTGTCAAGTATCCTCGAACAAATTGAATAATTTAATTATAAATAAATAAATCACTATCAATACTAATTAACTTGTAAAAACCAAAAAAAAAAAAAAAAAAATTACTAATTAACTCACAACCAATATATATATATATATATTTACAATACCTATTAATCCCGAAAAAAAAAAAAAAAACACTCACAACAAATATCAATTATATGTAAAACATTAACTATAATTTAGATCTGAATATATTGGTCAAGATCTTGCAATTTACAATATCTCAATAATTCTCTTCTCAAGGTTTGAAAAGTCTTCACCATCTTTTATTCCAGATTAATTAGTTATTATCTTGAGAAAGTCTATGCAGAAAAAAAATTATTTAACTTGGTTTATCCTGGATGGGGGGTTGGGGATAGTGATGAACAATCCCAGATGACCAGATATGTCTTGAATCAATGTATTATCGATATTGGGAAATTTAATGCATCATTTATTAATTTTATTGTTGAGACTAAGTCTAATCCTAGATTGGTATGGTCTAATTCAAATATCTTTGTCGTGTTGTATACTTTAGATTGTTATTCTGACTTAGTGGTATGTGCTTGACTTAGAATTTTCCTTGCCATTGTCAGTGTCAATGATTCCCTAACAATCAGGGTTGAATTTTGAATGTTGAAAGAGGCATACTAGTTGCACTTTTCAGATATAACGGGATGCACTTTCAAAGAAACCGTAACGTGAAAATAATTATTAAGATTACCTAACTTAACCTACTGAAATAGAAAATGGATTGAAACTCTTCATCCAAAGATATAATAATATTTGCAATTAAATACATCAGAATTGTTTAAATATTAAAAATACTTGTTAAGTATTTACATGTAAAGACTATTTTAATTTTTTATTTAAGTATTATAAATTACTTTTAATATCAGGTTTATTAAATAATAAAATTCACGAGATTATGAAATTTTGCCAAAACAAAATATATTTCATTTCATTGATGATTCCAATTAAGATATAACCGAGTTCTTAATTTATTGCGTTTATAATTAGATTTCACTTTTACTTAATTCCATTGTGATTTAAATTCGTTTGCAGCACTAAACATAAAAAAACAGCATTACAGAGGATCAGCTTTGTAATTTTAAATCATGCATGAACTCAATTCTATACCATCTGATCAATATGGAATATCATTATAAATCTCTATTGGAAAGAAATCCAATCATGTAAAGAAAACGAGTTAGTTATGTTATGTACATTTAATATTTTTATTATCTCAATAATTCTTAAGGTTTGAATGTAGGAATTATGGTCCTAATAATTCTTAAGGTTTGAAGGTATAAGCAAATTTGGATCCTTAAAAGTTGCCACCTCAGCATTGGAGGATTGTTTTCAGGGTTTGCTAAATTTGATAATTGTATAGTCTACAATGGTACACTTGTAATGGTACCACAATGATATATTAGTTTTTTTTTTTTTTTTTTTTTTTGCCTAAAATTAAAAACAATTATAAAAAACAAGAGAAGGTATATGATATGGGTATTGATCCATTCGTAATAAAAAGACGAATTTTACCTAATTGAAATTTTTAGGGTTGAAACAATGATGAAATATATAGATGATCAGAGGAAAAAAGAGGGAAAAAAAAAATAACAGAAGAGAGAGAAATAATAAAATTACAACAGTTAATTTGGGTTAAATTTGTATTTGATGATTGAAAGTCAATCTTCAAATTTGATTATTAAAGAGGCAATTTGATTATTGATAACTGCTATTACTAAATTTTAGTGACTCCATTGGACAGTATTTTTTGGTTAAATAATCAAATTTTGATTACTATCCTAATACCATTGGAGATGCTCTAATGGTCTTAATATTAAGTTAAAGTGAGATAAGTAAGCTATCAAATTAATTCTTAAATTAATGAAGGTTTAATTATTCAAATTATACACATGATAATGTATTGGTTTAAGAAACAGTTTCTCAACGCAACATTAATTTTATGGGAATTAATTGTTGCGTTAAATTAATTGTGAGAAACACTAATTCTCTCTCCGACCTTTATATAAATCAGAATTCTCATTAGTATGATATACGAAATAACACATAAAAGTTTAAAGGATAAAGGTTAAGGAGGAGTGAAACGATTGTTGTCAAAATATATTCTTCTATGGATCAAGGTACGTAAGTTATTATCTTACAAAATTAACAAAATTATTTTATATGTAAAGCAATATGTGACTCTGATCTTTCAATTAATAATAAGTGGAAATTATATAATTGCTAACATGTGGTATCAGAGCTTACAGTTGAATCACGTATTGTTTCCATCATTATCTATTTAGTATTAAGTAAACATAAAATAAAATCATGAATAGTTTTGTTTACTACAATTAATCTATAGACGTATTAATTGTTTTGTTAACTACAATTAATAGTTAGCCATATTAAAAGTACAGAGATAGTAATTTGATATTCAATAATTTTAATATTTAAGTTCTTAATGATCTTCTATTGATAATTTTGATATTTATGATCTTAATGATGTTTTATTAAATTCAATAGATATATGTTATGTTATTTAAAGTTTGCAGTTTTATTAATAAATAAAAAACATGTTATTTATATTTATGTTTATACTTTTAAAATCGATATTTTGGCTACTACATTTATTGTTTAATGTTTAATAAATCAAGACATATTAATTAGGACTCTATTAATAATTATGATGGTATATATATAAATATATATTAAACGAGAGCCCTATTATTGATATACATGTCGTATATGATTATTTTTATAATTATACGTAAAGTTTATTTAGTTATTATAATTCTGTTGCATGTCAAAATTATTAATATTTATATATATATATATATATTGTAAGAATATTGGTAAGCTACCAAAGTGGACCAAAACAAGATAGAAAAAAAGTATAAATATCAATGTATTAATGAAATTGACATTATATTACAATTTCTTTATAAAGTAAATAATAGTTAGTCCAAAGGTTAATTATTATTGAAGTTTAAGAATTGAAATAGGATAATTTCAAGTGTATTATGAATTAGAATGAGAATGGATACTCAAAAATAACATACATGTCTAATATTACGTTGCATAATTAATAAATCATATTATTAATAAAATTTAACTTATAAGTGAACACTTTAGTATATTGTGATATCGACTCAAAGGTTATATCATAAATTCATAATGATACTATTTATTTCATCATATATATTATAATATATTATTATAATAATATATATAATAATTATATATAATTTTATAGGCTAATTGGCATTGATGCCCCATAAACTCTTCCAAAATATACACTATGTCTCATATACTTTTTTTTCGCCACTAAACTCGATAAACTCTAGCTTTTTGGCAAACACTTGAGTTTTTTGCCCCCTGTGAGGGAACAAATTCCGTCACCTATTGCCAATTTATGAAAGTTCAGGGGATTTAAAGGTGAAAAAAAAAGTATAAAAGGTAAGGTGCAAATTCGAGCATAGTTCAAGGGGCATTAGTGCCAATTAGCCAGTTTTATATTTTATTATTATTATCCATAATATAATATATTATGTTATTATAAATATTTTTATAATAAGGGGTATTATATATATAATAATATATTATTATATAATATATATATGTATATATATTATAAATATTATAATATAATATATATTAGAGTAAACTGCAACCATGCAACCAACCTCCCTGAGGTTTACTTTTAGATAACGAGAAATAACATTTCCATTTATTGACAATCGTCTCCCCTCTAGTTAATCAACATCCATTAACTCCAAGCATTGACCGTTAGTTTAAGGGCATTTCGGTACTTTTAGAAATAAGTATGATAGGTGGACTGTACACATCACATCAATAGTGTATATTTAATGCATGGCATAATTACATATAATAAAATAATAATTTTTGAATTTTTTTTAAAATGTATTTCTTGCCCATTGATCTGGAAAATGCAATTTTGTAAGCAATTCAAACATAGTTGGAATTTTTGATTAATTTTCTTCAATTAGAATTTATCAAAACTTGAAGGATATTTTTATTCATAATAAAATAAAATAAAATAAAATAAAATAAAATTCAATCATCCACATCTAGACCTAGCCACCTACGACAAGGTCCATTTTTATAATTTTTTTTTCTAATGGGTTAATTGCACAAACATACCCTCTATTTATCTAATAAAGCAAATTTTCAAACGAATACCTTATTCAAACACAAACATTCCAATTGGAATGTGCTTGGGGTATGGAAAGTCAATAGTGTCATTGGGTAAAAGGGAGAGGTTATTTTGATGGGTAAATTTCCCAAACAACCCTTGATTTAGATGTAATTGTATAAATATTCATTTTTTTTTCTAATAATGACATAAATATACCTTATCGTTAGTTGACTTTTATTAGCTTTAACCTCTAACTACATTTGTATCCTGGGATGACTAAACTACCCTTGAAAAATTATTTATCTTTTCTTTTATTATTTATATATATTAAAAAATATTTACTTAAAAAATTAAAAAAATCGGTACAATTTTTTTGTTGTTTTCTTTCTATCATTTTTTTTTTACACAATCAAAACCCATAAAATTGGAAAAAAAAATCTAAAAAGGAAAAAACCCAAAATGTTTGAATATACATATATAAAACAATCATTGCGACAATGAAAAAAAAGGAGTGATTTTCATTTATCCAACGGATTAATTTATCAACTGGGTGATGCACAAAGAACAATCTGCAATTCCTGTTCTATAAACCGATCTAAAACTTGGAGAATTAAAAACAACAAAACCTAACTAAATAAAGTCATTTTTTTTTTCTCTAAGAACAAGTAAATCCCAATTGAGTGTTGATTGATCTAATCCAAAAAAAAAAAAAAAATCCAAGCCCAGAAAAGAACAAGCTACAACGTCAAAAAATGAGCATGGGGTTGATTCTAAAAGAACGAAAACGATCACAGATTTGTTGGGTCGAGTAAAAAAAAAATGTGCCGGATCTACGAAGCTGTTTAAACTAAAAAAAGAAAAGAGGAGAAAGAGAGAGAGAGAGAGACTGGGGAATCGGGTTGGAATTGTTGGGTGCTTTTAGCAGAGAAGTGGATTTGATGATGATGATGAGAGAGACAGAAAAGAGAGATTATTGAAAGGAAACAAAAACAGAAAAAATATCTTCTTCGTCGGACACCATCGGATCCATCAGTTTTTCTTGACCATCTGGAGACTTTTTTCCATTTGGAGTTTAATATATATATATTTTTTTAATTATTTGAATTGATTTGATCATGAGATGAAGATCAGATGATCTGATCATTAAATTTTTTTTAATTATATTCTTAGAAAAAAAAAATATTTTTCTTTTTTATAAAAATAGATTTTGGGTTTTTTCCTTTTTAGATTTTTTTTTTCTTCTATTTTTTCAATTTGGTGAATCAGAGGTATTTCTATCTTTTATCATTTTGTAACGGTCAACTCACACACTTAACGGTTAAACCCTAACGGTAGGGGAGATGTGTGTCAATTAATAGCAAAGTTGTTTCCATGTGTAAAAGAGCAAACCTAAGGGGAGTTTGGTGTAATTACCTCTATATAATATTATATAATAATATAAAGTAATTGGCACTATACCCCTCTCGAGTATACCCGAATTCGCATGTTGCCCCCTGAATTAATTTTTTAGGCATTAAACCCTCTAAACTATTGGAAATTGGCAAAATTTGACGGAAAGCTTACAGAACCCTATTTCCGTCTCATTTCTCGTCACGTGCGCATCACATGACTCTTTACGAAGGGGTAAAGTTGGAATAATAGAAAATAATCCCTCATATATAAATGAAATTGTTAGATCATTAATCAGTCTTCTTCTCTAACCTTCGTTAATTCATCTTCTTCTCAAACCTCTTCTTCATTAATTCGTCTTCTTCTCAAACCTCTTCTCTAACCTCTTGTTCTTCATTTTTCCTCAAACCTCTTGTTCTTCATTTTGCCTCAAACCTCTTGTTCTTCAGTTGACCTAAAACATGAATGACACGGATCTTACGGATCTTGGGGGTTTATACCCAACCTGCCAATGTGGAATAAGAGCTAGGCTTTGCACATCTTGGACAAATGCAAACCCAGGAAGACGTTTTTGGTGTTGCTCAAATTTCAAGGTATTTAGGTTTTACATTTCGGTTTTTATTCTTCCTTATCTTCTGAAATATTAAAATCAAACTTTGGTTTTTTCTTTGCTTGTTAGGGAGATGTGAATTGTGAATTTTTCAGATGGCATGACCTTCCAATTTGTGCAAGGTCCAGACAAATTATTCCTGGATTGCTTAGAAGAATACGGGAGCTAGAGATGAGTAGGGGTGAAAGCAATGATTTTGAAGGCATTCATGAAGATGTTAGTTATGCAGCAACAATGGGAAGAAACTGTGATAGTGAACCTAGAAGAATAAAGTTGTTTCATGTTTTGGTTTTTGTAATAGTGATTTTGGTTGTTTGGCAAACAATTTCTGGAAAACAAGTAGTCTAATGTATACCTGTAGTCTGGAAAACAGCAGCAAAGTGGTTGTGGAAGCAGCAATGTGGTTGTGGAAAGTAACTAATGTGTAATAAAATGTTCAAATGTTAAGCTATGTTACCTTATTTGTATTGTATCATATAATGCACGTTGTGCAAGCTCTTTTTGCTCATTTTCATTTTACCAAAGAATTCCTGATAAAAAAACACATTCACATAAAAGAATTCCTTAGAATAAAACACATTCACATAAAAGGATTCATGAGAATGAAATACATAGGCAAAAGGATTCCTGAGAATCAAAGACATATTTACAAAAATCATCAAACCCATTCACAACTTAATTACAGATTAAGTTCAGTACCAAAACACAAAATGAGCCATCCATAACAGGAATGACAAACTAACATAACAAATTCAAGTTAAAGCAGCATTGGTTTGTTCCCTCTTCCTTTTTGGTGCAGTTCCAGTGTGAATGCTTCCCTGGCTTGGTTGAGACTCATTTCTAGTCCTAGCTTCAGTCCTTGCAACAGTTTCAGAGGCATCTCTCTCAGAGGCATCTCTAGCCATTCCAACCCTTCTATCACAAGTGCCCTTGTTGTGACCTTCCTGCCTATATTTCGTGCACTTAAGCACTACGTAATTCCTCCTTAACTTGGTTTTCCCTCCAACCCAACCTCATCAGATTGCAGATTCCTTGCTTTCTTTGGTCTTCCCCTCTGCTTCTTGAAATCTGGACATTGTATAGGTTTGTCATTGGTTTTTGGCCACATGCTTGGCCCATTGATGCCATATATAACTGGACTATAAGCCTTTAGAAAGCTTTCTTTTTTGTACTTGATGTCTATGAATTGGTAAGGGTCACGATTGGAACTCATGAGGGCAGAGATTCCATGAATACATGGAATCCCAGTCAGCTGCCACTTGTTGCAAGCACATGTCTTGTTCTCAATGTCAACCACATACTGCTCATCTCCTAGACCCCTAACTTGATATTTATAGTTTCCACTGTAATCAAGCTGGCAAATGCTACTCTCTAGCTTCAACTTCTCAACAAACTTCATAACCTCTGCTCTCTTCCTCACTAACCTCTTCATCAAATAGTTCATGATCATCTCCATAAGAGTGATAACTAGCTTGTCATGAGCTTGGAGTATCGATTTGTTGAAGGCTTTACACATGTTATTGCATAACATGTCACAGATTGTAGTGTCTTTGAAAAAGGCCCTTGACCAGTGGGTAGGATCTTTGTCAGCTAACCATTTGTATGCATCTTCACTCTCAATCCTCAGCCTCTCTATACTCTGTTTAAATCTGTCAAAACACAAAACATGGTAGAATGAGTAAGCAAGTTTGGAGAAAGTCTGTTAAGGAAAACATATTATGTGAAACACAAAACGTTAAGGAAAAAAAATAAGACAAGTTGGAATGATTACCCTTGTTTAGTTGTAGACTTTGCAGTACCCCACAGTAACTGTTTCAAAAGCAAGCCCTTGTGTTCAGTTTTAAAATTGTTGTAAGAATGCTTGACATAAAACCTATATTCAGAATTTGGAAAAAGTTTCCCAATAGCATCTTCCAACCCTTTTTGTTTGTCAGTAATCCACACGATACCATACGAGTTGTGAAGCCTTAAACCATCACCCAATTGCTTCAAAAACCAAGACCATGTGTCCTTACACTCAGACTCCACTAAAGCATAAGCTACTAGGTACATCTGGTTGTTTGGATCAACTCCAATGGCAGTTAGTAGCTGGCCGGTGTGATATCCTTTGATGAAACAGCCATCTAAGCCTAAAATTGGCTTACATCCCTCTTTCCATCCCTGCTTCAAAGCAACTAAGCACATGTATAGTCTTTCAAACCTTGGATTCGCATCACCATTTCCTTCAGTACACTTAATCATAATTGTAGTTCATGGGTTCATCCTTATAATCTCTGCACCATACTCCTAAAGTTTGGAGTATTGCTCCTTAATACTACCATGTATCATCAGTCTTCCAGCATTCCTAGCCCGATAGTACTGCCATACTGAAGCATCCACACTAATGTCAGACCTCAGCTGCTGAGACAATCCAGAAAAGTTCCGATCTGGGTTTACCCGAAACTGACCTACATACTTCTCAGCGATCAACTTGGAATTTACAAACTTGTTCTTAAAGGACATAACACAAGTGTGTTCATCTACTAAAGACTTTATCTTAAAAGTCTTGTGATCAGCTAACCAAGATCCATACACAAACCACTTACAACCTTCACCCATACAAACAGCCATAATCCAGTTGAGATCATTTTTCTTAAACTTAACTACCCCCCTATGTTTCACAGAATGTGCCCTGATGGCCTTTCTAAATATATCAACATTACCAAACTCTATACCAACCCTAAATACTGGATCTTGCATGTCACGACTTGGATTGAATTCATGATACTTTTTTTTTTTATGAACTTCCTTCGTGGTCCTCCTTCATCCTCCTCACCATTACTTCCATCCAAGCTCATCAAATCATCTGATCCTACATCAATATCATAACCAGATCCAGTTCCACATTGTGCATGTGGTATACCTGGATCTTGCAAACTCTCCCAATCCCTTGTAGGATCTACACAAGTATCAGCTGCTATATCATCTAGTTCTTGCTCATAGTCAGACTCTACAACTTCCTCATCCTCAGCAAATTCTACCTCAACCTCAGCACCACCAGGCCCAACCTCAACACCAACACCAAGCTTAATCTCAATCTCAGCACCAAGCCCAATCTCAACCTCAGCATCACCAGACCCAACCTCATCACCACCAGGCCCAACCTCAACCTCAACACCATCAGACCCAACCTCAACACCAGAACCAACAGGCCTAACCTCAACACCACTAGACCCAACCTCAACACCAGCACCACCAGGCCTAACCTCAGCACCATCAGTCTCAATGTTAAAACCACTACCTGGTTGCTCTTCATCATCACTAACCTCATACCAGTGATCCTGAGACTCTTGGTTGCTGAGATATAATTAATTCATTGCCTAGGACTATTTGCACTGCTTGTATAGGCTTAATACGCTTAATATACAAATCTATCACCCTGTTATGAGGAATCTTATCCTTAAACCACATCAAATCATGATCTGTCCGTATGTTAAAGGGCTTTCCATACCCTGACAACTCAATCCAATACCCTACAGACAGCCTATATTGTAGTTCTATAGCAATGTCATCCATGTCTAGCAAAGACAATTTGTCCATGCTAACATAGTCAAAAAAACTAATGGTTCCACCAATGTAGTTTTCCATGTTGCCATCAAACTATCCACCATGATGGACTTTAAAGGTGAAGTAGTTCTCTAAGTCATTAGGATCTGTATAACAAACATTGAAGAATCAAAGTCAATCCCAAAAGCAAACAAAGGAATAAAAGTAAAGAATCAAAGTAAGTCAAAGTAAGTCAAAGATGGAAGCAAAGTAAATCACAATTACTTAGCAAATCATGTGGTCCCCTCCCCAAGTTAACATCCATTACATTTGGGAACAAAGAATGGATAAAAAAGGAGAATTCAAGATGCATATGAGTCAAATTTCTAGATTCAATTATATTACAAGTGGACTATATACAGAATATGTAATTTTATGAATTCATTTGGTCCCCTCCCTCCCTTCACGTTTTGTGGTCCTGTCTATTGTGCAGTAGACAGAATCCCAATCATCTACCTTTAAAGTTTTTCTCATACCCCACAAAACACACAACACAAACCACGATATCACAATGAAAACCAAAAGAAGCTTACCATATTTCGGCTGTTCGTCAACATTTTTCCTTGCTCCAACCATTTCTATTACGGTGTTCGTAACCCTAATCTCAACTAATTGCTTTTCTAATCGAACCAAACTTGTCCGTGACAATCGCTAGCCCTAAACCCTCAATTGACACTAGCAAACACTAAATCTTAAACAATTCTAGAAAATGCAGTAACCCTAGCTTTTGGAAGCAAGAAATCTACATAAATTTAGGAATTTTTTGGAAGAGAACAAGAGTTAGCAAGTCGCCCCTTACAAGTGTACTGTCGGAATGTCCTAAATGCCCTTCGTACGGAGTCATGTGATGCGCACGTGATGAAAAATGAGACGGAAATAGGGTTTCGTAAACTTTTTATCAAATTTTGCCAATTTCCAATAGTTCAGGGGGTTTAATGCCTAAAAAATTAATTTGGGGGGCAACATGCGAATTCGAGTATACTCGAGGGGGGTATAGTGCCAATTACTCTAATATATATTATTATTAGAACATCAATTTTACTTCAGAATTAGAAAGGGTTTTTTATTGGGTTTTTGGAGGATAGCTCATCCACCAAAATGGTGGAAAGCCCATTCTAATGGAAAGTCTTTTCCAATATTTATTAATAATCCAAACATAAAAAATGGTAATATTTTCATTTCATTCCATCCAACCAAACATGTTCGAAGGGGTTTCAAGTTTGGATGGAAAGTCCGCCGCCATCTTAGTCAACTTCATGTCCTCATCATCTCTACTCTTCGAACAAAAAAAAAATATCACACTTATCACCAGACCAACTGACCACCTGACCAACCTAATTAACAAAAGTTCAAAGGCCAAATTTTTAAATATCCCACAAAATTGTCTCATGTGATTAAATTAAGTTTTATTAGCTATTTATTATTATTATTATTATTATTATTACTATTTGAAATATTATTAGCTACTTATTATTGTAACATATTGAACAGAACTACAGAAGTACTCATATTTCATATCAGGGGCTTTAACACTTTAGCTACAATATAGAAACTGTATTGTTAATGGGAGATTATAAGAGAGAGGGTTATTTTCTTTTTATTTAATTATTTTTAATTTTTAAATTCTTAATTTTTATATACCCTTAGATTGAAATCTTAAGACTAAAAATTTGATCCAACAACTATACAATTTTCTTTCATAATGTTTGTTACCAACACAAGATAATACAATTTTCACTTATAATATCCTTTAATATAAAATAAAAGTAATACTATACGATTCAAAAAATCAATCCAAACGCTAATCCAAATTACGTGTCAAGTAAGTTGTCATTATCATATAAATATGAGATGATATGGTAAATGATATGATAATGACAAATAATTTGTCACATTATTTGGATTGATTTTTTAGGTGCATGGTTTAGCTTTTAGGGTGTGTTTGTTACGTGAGATTGAACTGGAATTGGATGTTAGCGAACAAAAGTCACTATATGAGTGGAAACGTTGCCGGATAGAACACAAACAAACACAATAACAAAAAAAAATAAAAAAAATGAAGAGAAGTAATTAAATCCAATCACACAAAACACAATAATTTACGTAGAAACTCAAATCAAGAAAAAAAAAAAAAAAACACGACCGACAGGACGACAAGAAAAAGTTACAATATGTAGTAAATTGTTACAACTACACACTCATGACCTCTCTCTAAATAATACCCCAAAAACCAATTACACTCAATGCTCACTTTGAGATCTCTCTAGTATTTGCTATTTTGCTCCACTACAAATAACCTAGTTATTATGGTCTACTTATATGAATTACAAGGAGTTTAAACTAACAATGAAATCCATCTCCTAGTTGTACAAGATTTACTTGTTTCACATAAATATAATTTCCTCTTTATGATAAGTCTTCTTGTAAAGAGAAATCATTTTCCTATTAGAACTTCTAGAAACAACATATTTCCTCTTCCATGAATATTTTCTGATTTAATGCATGCTTGTGATTGACTACGATTCAAGTTGCAGTTGACCACCCGCTTCCTAAACCGTGTTGAACTTGACCATTCAGAAAACCGTGATGCATACGCCACATCATCGTCTATCGCTGTGGAAGCCACAGGGTATCCACTGGAATTGGACTACTCTCCATTGCGCTGCGAAAATTCACAACGATGACCATCGCTGTCATTATAGCTGTCAAAGCCACAGCGGTTTGCATTGTTCTTGCTTCTACTGTTTGTTATGTCTTCCAAACATCCCTCAAACATAACCTCATACTCTCAAACGCTCTCACATCTCTAGGAAGTCTCCACATTGGTAAATCTTGTTTGGTAACCATTGGAGAATTCAAGCCATATCCAACAATCCTCCCTTATGGTGAGAATTCTCAAAACTTGTCCACAGCTACGATCCTCATCACCGAGAATCAACATAGCCACCACTATGTATAACCACTTAGGAAACAATCATCCCACAATTTTACCGGCACATGTCAAAATTTACCTTGCTGAAAATTGTGGTGCAACTCCTCATGTTAGGTTCCTAGGGAGTTCGCTCAGCCATCGGCATCCTTGTCCACCACACACCTTGCATCACCTCCTAACCAATGCCCATATGCAATTGTGGACCCGCTATCAACTACATCCTTTTTCACGGCAGCTAATGGTCATGCCATGAAGATGTTTATACCCCTTTAGAGGGCATCGCTGTAGTCGCCATACTTAAGAGAGGCGATTGCCGAATCATCATCTTTGGAGCCCTTAGCCGCACTTGTCTTCTTATTTTGACAATCCTTCCTTATGTGTCCAGACTGTTCACATCCCCAACAAGTGACTTTCCATTTAGAGTTTCCCTTTTTCTTGTCAACCAAAAGAATAGAGTTATCAAAAGATTTACCTTCACTCTTTAGCCTTTGTTCCTCAGAGATAAGTTTGTTCGCTACATCTCCAAAGCATATGGTTGAACTTTCATGCATCAAGATTGGCTTCATGTGTGCATAGGACGATGGAAGGGACCAGATGAGTCTAAGACCTTTGTCTTCTTCATCAATCTTTACTCCAATCGACTCTAATTCAGAAACTATACCATTGAGAACTTCAAAATGATCAAAAAAATTTGTACCTTCAGGCATCTGCAACATGTGAAACTGCTCCTTCAGGTATAACCAGTTGCAGACGTTATTCACTTGATACAATTCTTCAAGCCTCTCCAAAAGTTCTTTCATTGAATATATTCCGTGAATATTTGCAAGAATGTTATTGGCTAGGCATAATTGTATCACACTCGCAGCCTTTTCATCCAAATCATCCTAGTTATCATCGCTCATCTTATGTTTTCCAGAACTAGTACTATCCTTTTCTTTATTAGAATCTCTAGAGCCTTTAGGTTTTGCAGGGATTGACTTGCCCTTCAACACCTTGTGTAAACCATATTGGATTAATATATCTTTGACTTGAACTTGCCACAAGCCAAAATTCATCTTTCCGTCGAACTTCTCAATATCGAATCTTATCATCCTTGTCATAAAGTTTGTTAAGACCTACTACCAAGCAACCGAGGCTCTGATACCAATTGTTAGCGAACAAATGTCACTATACGCGTGGAAGCGTTGCTAGATGAAACACAAACAAACACAGTAACAAAGAAAAGATAAGATGAAGAGAAGTAATTAAATCCAATCACACACAACACAATAATTTACATGGAAACCCAAATCAGGGGAAAAACCACGGCTGTCAGGACGACAAGAGAAAGTTACAATATATAGTAAATTGTTACAACTACACACTCATGATCTCTCTCTAAATAATACCCCAAAACACAATTACACCCAATGCTCACTTTGAGATCTCTCTAATATTTCCTATTTTGCTCCACCACAAATAACCTAGTTATTATGGTCTATTTATATGAATTACAGGGAGTTTAAACTAACAAGGAAATCTATCTCCTAGTCGTACAAGATTTACTTGTTTTTCATAAATACAATTTCCTCTTTACGATAAGTCTTCTTGTAAGGAGAAATCATTTTCCTATTAGAACTTCTAGAAGTAATATATTTCCTCTTCCATGAATATTTCCTGATTTAATGCATGTTTGTGATTGATTACGATTCAAGTTGTAGTTGGCCACTCGCTTCCTAAACCGTGTTGAACTTGACCACTCAGAAAACCGTTATCCATGCGTCACATCATTATCTACCGCTCTTGATACCACTGTGGAAGCCACGGCGGTATCCACTGGAATTGGACCGCTCTCCATTGCACTATGAAAATTCACAGCTATGACCATTGCTGTCAAAGCCACAGCGGCAGTGACAGCGGTTTGCATTGCTTTTCGCTTGTACTATTCGTCACGTCCTCCAAACTGCCCTCAAATATAACCTCATGCTCCCAAACGTTCTCACTTTTCCAGGAAATCTTCGCATTGGTAAATCGTGTTTGGTAACCATTGGAGAATTCAAGCTATATCCAACATTGGACTAATCTCAGTCTAATCAAGCCAATCCGGTGAAGCCCTTGTTTTTTGAATTAGTCCTACAAACGCATGACTAATTGAAACCTACCTATTTTTTTAGTTTTTAAAAATAATTTAATAATAAATAAATTTTAAATTTATTTAAAATCAAAATAAATTTATAATTTTATTTAAAATTAATTTTGATTATTATTAATTTAATAGTATATAGATTAAAATATTTATTTCATTGAAACAGTTATTTCAATAATTTGTTATTCAATCTTCATTTGATTATTTTGGACTGAGATTATTTCAATAACATTTATTTTCTTCAAAAACATATTTCAATAATTTATTAATCAATTTCAAAATATCATCAAATTAAAAATATTATTATATTTAATCAAATCTCATGTATTACCAAACAAATCATAGTATTAACTAAGTTCAGTCTCATGTTTCTTTAAATGCAACTGCACAACATAATATTACTTTATTACAGTTCGTTCTAATCAAATCACATATAATCTCAGTTCTATCTTAATCCAATCAAATCTTGCGCATCAAACGGGGCCTTAAAAGTGGAGTCCATTTTTACTCACTCCCTCATAAAGGGGGGTAAGCATTACCCCCCTCCCAAAAGGATTGGTAAATTTACCTCTCCCTAGACATATGTCATCCATTTGGGGGTGGGGGGTGGGGTTGTAATGCTTACCTCCCTTGAAGGGGGGTAAGTAAAAGTGTTCTCTTAAAAGTGAAAGGAGTAAGAAAGGAAGTCTTGCCTGTAATAGAAGGACATTTTTGTCCTAAGTGCCATTCAACTATTAAAAAAAAAAAAATTAATTAATTAATTCTTGCCTCAAGTTTTCAACAAAATAAAAACCCACTAAAAAAAATAGCCTCTAACTTTTGGTCAAAAGGTAGCCAACGTAAATCCAATTCTCGAAGAAAAAAAAAGAAGGGGGAATTGCGCAGACACCCTTGAGGTTTGATGAAATTGCACATATATAGTAGTGTTAGCCATATACACACAAACATCCCTCAACAGTCAACATTTAAAAATTGTTGCACAAACATCCTCCACTGTTAGATGGATCCATTAGTCAATGGTCAAAAGCATAAAAAGTCTAAAATACCCTTAATTTTTATTTTAAATAAACTAAAAAATTAAAAAGTAAGATTAAAAAATATAAAAATATAAAAATATATATGTTTTTTAGATAATATAAATGTATTTTAAATCTGAAACCTGGAAAAAAAAATTCATCTTTACAAATAAAAAAAATAGTTTTTTAAACAATAAAATAATAAATAAATTTTAAATTTATATTTATTTAAAATCAAAGGGGAATTGCACAAACTAATTTTTTTTTTTTTGGAAGATGAATTTTTTTTTTTTCTAGCATTTTGATTTAAGATACATTCATATTTTCTAAAATATTTTTTAATATTTTTTATCTTATTTTTGAATTTTGAATTTTGTTTAAAATAAAAATATAGGGTATTTTGGACTTTTTACACGTTTGACCATTGACTAACGGATCCATCTAACGGTAGGGGATGTTTGTACAACAATTTTCAAATATTAAGGGAAATTTGTGTGTATATGATCAAAACTGTCATATTCATACAATTTTATCAAACTTCGAAGGATGTTTGTGTAATTCCCACCCCAAAAAAAAAAAAAAAAAAAAAAAAAAAAAAAAAAAAAAAAAAACCAGAACAACAAGAATAATATGTTAACACTTACAAATTACAATATGTCCGGTTCCAAATAATATATATATATATATACAAAATGAAGGAAACAATAAATAAGGAAAATATACATCCTTCGGTGCCGGCCTGCCGGGGCGGATAGTTCTGGGGGCTGACCCGAGCTAACCCAGGTCAGTTTTTGAAAGAAAAATATATAGTTGATTTAATATTATTTTAACAAACCAAACTCCTCATCGTGCAGAACATGGTACCAGTAGCGTAAAAAAATCAAAGAAACCCACCTTATCATAGCATCTTATTCCCTTCAAAAAAGTGCAGCTCTTCCGCACCATCTTCAGAGCAGGTAAAAGGAATTTGTCAGATGTGGCCATGTGGGCATCGTTATTGAGGATATTGTTTGTAGGCAGGACGGAGTCAGAAATTATTTTCAATGGGGACACCATATATAAAATAATGAGTTATATTAATATGTATTTTAGAAGATATCTTAAAAGAAAAAAATTAATAAAAAAAAATAATGTTAATGAGTATCAATTGATACATTAGTAGTTATAATACAAGTTGAGATATAAAGTTGAAATGTCTAAAATTACTCTAAAAATAATATAGAAAAACCTTATGACTTTTAATTCATGATACAATAATAGTGTTTAAGAGTTAGAAATTAAACTAATTAAAATTTAAATGTATTCCTAGTATTTTTATAACATTCAAAAACTAGTTTAATTTTAAAAAATGATAACAGTTTGTTTGATAAAATATGTTAATAGTTAAATATAAATTATACATGTTTGGTTGACATGTTTTAAAGTACGTATAAAGTAACACATAGTGATTATATAAAAATAAATATCATATCAGAAGTATAACATGTTATTAGAGTTAGATAAGTAAGATTGGAAGAGAGAACAAAATTATTTGAATGAGAAAATAATATTAATTAAGATAGAACATATATGTTATAATTAGATTTTCATTTATATTTAAGATACATAGAAAGAAATACCATGTATAGAATCAAATATAATTTTTATGTGATTTGAGTGAAAAATATTATGATTTCAGACATTAAAAACAAGCTCTAAATGTCTAGTTAATTTATAGAAACATTAGAAAATTGCTTCAAAAAAATTAACATTAAAAAAATAAAAAATGAAATAGGGGTAAAAGCATAAATATCTACAAATTAAGAATTTTACAAAAATTGACTAGAGCCAAATTTGTAAATTTTAAAAACTTCAGGGGGGGCAGTGACCCCCTCTAGCTCTATACTGCTTCCGTCCCTGTTTGCAGGTTAAGGGATGCTCTGGCCTCCGGGTAGCAAGGTTGTTCATGTTCCCAGAAAGGCGAATATGGTCGCCCATACAATTGCAAAAATGTCTATACATATTGATGATGATATCTTCTGGATGGAGGAGTACCCTCTGTGTGTGGAGAGGTTCCTCCGGAAAGATTTATGTGGCTGTAGTTGAGTTCCTTGTTTCTCTAATAAAGTTTGTTTCTCGTCAAAAAAAAAAAAAACAAAAAAAAAGTAGCATTAGACTTTCTCCAACCATTCTTCATTTTGACAATATTAGCTCCAACTATTCTTGAAATTGAAGACCACAAAATAAAGATAGCTTTTGGTTTTTCAAAATTGAAGATCCAATTTTGGATCTTCATTTCATTATTTCATTAAAATATTATTATTTTTTCTTTACATCTCTTTTTTCACTTTTTTAAGTAAACTCAATTAATCATATATAATTTTTTATTTATAAATGTAATTAGTATATAAATTATACCATTAGAAATATTTTGTTGAGATCTTTCAACCAAGTATAATATTGACTATATTTTAATTATTTTTAAATTTTAAATTTTTTATTAATGAAGTAATAGGTATTTTAATTCAAAACAAATGTTTTCAAATCATCAACTTTTAAATGTAATTAACATATATCATAATAATTAACTCAAAATAATTCAGTAAAACCAAATAATAGCATTAACATTCTTAAATTAAAATATTACAATGGAAAAAAAAAAAAAAAAAAAAAAAAAAAAAAAAACATTGAAAATGAAAATAAAACCAATAAAAATAACATTGAAACTTAAAAGTTAACACTAGTATTATGATAAGTCATTTCCACTCCAACAATAATAATTTGGAAACCGATCAAAACCACTAAAATTACCAGACGAGTAGTGGTGCCCACAGTTAGGTTCTGGTTCTGTTTCAATTAGAAACTGCTGGTTTCGATTCCGTGGGATGGCAAAACCTTAACCGTAACCGGCCAAGCCAGTTTGGTTCATGGTTTTTAACCACCGGTTAAGGTTTGGTTATGGTTACGGTTCCAGTTAAGGTCACGGCAGTTTTAAAAAATGTAGTCACGTGGAAACTTAGGATTGGTCCCCCCTTTTTTTTTATTTTTTTTTTTTATTTAAGGAAACCATCGGTTTTCGTTGGTTTTTTTAAAGGTTAATCGTAACCGAATGGTGTTGTAACCGATTCCCAACCTGTTTTGTAACCGCTGGTTTTGATCACTGTTTCGGTTACGATTACGGTTTTGATTTTTAACCGCCAATTTAACCGAACCGTGGCCACCACTACCGAAAAACCACCTTGAAATTGTTGGGAACTATTAAAATTGCCATGGATAATGTTAGCATATGATCTTTGTTTATTAAAATCATTACATGTAAAAATAGTTAGGTGTGACAAGTTATAAAAAAGATTAGAAAATTTTAGATGTAATAAAAGTGAGCCAATTATTATCTAATAAGATAATGTAGAGAAAATAATTTTATTAAAGAAAGTTTGAAATATTATTTATAAAGTAAATTAATTATTTTTTATTATTTAGATATTGTAAAATAAGGAATGGTTGGAGTAGTAAAATTATGAAGATGAAATATCCCAGGAATATTCCATTTTGAGTCTTCAAATTGAAGAAAAAATTGAAGACTTATTGGAGATGGCCTTAGAGTTAGAATGGGTCTATTGATTATCTTCTTTGTGGTCACTGTCACATGACAACATCCATTCTATTTCTATATAAAATCTTGCATGGGACTGCCACATGGTGAGACAATGAAACCATCCAATGAGATTGTATCAAATTAGAATTTTATAATTTATTTTTAGATTTGGATCATTTGTTAATCTGAACTTTTTACTAACATTTTTAAAGCATGTGATTGAGTGCTAATAAAGTGGTTGTGAAAACCAATCACATCTTAACCACTCATTCATTGTAATGCTTATGTGTCATGAAATTATGTAAAGTCAGAAAAAAAATCAGATCAACAAAAGATCCAAATTCTTTATTTTTATGTTCCCAAGATAAATGGTGCAATCTCATTGGACAGTCTCACGGGCTCACCACATGGCAGTCCCATGCAAGATTTTCTCTTATCTTTACATCTTTTTCTCTCTCTCTCTCTGACCCAATTTTCTCTCATTCCGGTTTAGAAATTCCCGATTACAAAATTGAATATAAAAATATATTAACACTCTTCAATTCAGATATTTTTCTTGAAAACAATTTATTTGTTCTAATTATCAATATAGAGTTTAATTCGTTATTCATAATTTTAATTTATTATTTTTGTTATTTTTTTATGAATTTTTTCCTACTGCGATTTATTATTTCTAGTATTATATTATAATTTATAAAGTATCACTTTAACCAAATTATTTGGATTACAATCTCAAACAACATACATCAAAGGTTAGAAAAACTATGCTTTATTTGGAAAAAAAAAAAGGATAATCAATCATCAAGTGAGAGTGGATCAAGTTCGCCATGTATAGTTGCGGACTAAGGTTTAAGTTTGCCGATTAATGAATTTTTTTTTATTAATGCAATTTTCTAGTAATATCGAATTAAGTTCACTTACTAATAATAATATAGTTTCATTTTAACCCACCTTAGCAAAGGCGAAACCTTAAAAATTCCGGGTGAGCTACGGACTATTTCATAAAGATAAAAAATTATAATATATAATAAATAAATAAATAAATCATTTTAATGGTGAATTTTGACGGTACAATAGAATCTTTATTAATTAAAGTAAAAAAGTACACCTTGTAGGGGGACATAATAAACCTTACTCTCAAATACAAATTCTAACAAAAAAAAAAAAAAAATGGAAAATAAAGGGAATATACATGCAATGTAAATATAATAAGATCTTATTTAAATTTTAACTTTTAAGGCTTCAAAGAAGCAAAAACATCTATTACCGAATCCGAATCAATTGTATCAACAAGTTCTCTTTCAATATAAACAAATATAATTCTCAAAATACTTGTCATCTATCTTGTTGCGCACATACATTTTGATAAGTTTTATAGCCGAAAATGCATGTTATGTACTTATTGTCAAAATAGAAAAAGTTAACACCAAACAAATCAACCTATCAATCAATTAGTAACATTAGTTTGACATGTTGCTGTATTCATTGTTCTTCAAAAATTATATATATATATATATATATAATTGTTTGACAAAAACTGAATTGTTCAATGAATCACCAAAAATCAAAACTATCATCACAAATCTATAATTAGTTTTACAACATAAACTTAAAAATAAAAATAAAATAAAATAAACAAAAATTAAGGTTTTTTCCTGCCGACATCTATATACCACCACAAATCTAAAAGTTATAAAAACTCATAAAATTGAAATTCTTGAAGACTTGGAGATTAATTTATAGGGTAAACCTATTGCCTTTGATTAGTTGGTAAAGAGTTAAAATTTCTCAATTTGATTTTTTAGTTGGAAAATGGTTAAAATTTCTCAATTTGATTTTTCAGTTGATAATGGGTTAATATTTCCCAATTTGATTTGTCACTTGGTTAAGGAAATACAATGGGCTTGAATGGGTTTGATGTTTTTTTTTTAGTGACGATATTTATACCCCTTAAAAACTGTATGTACACCCCCAAATTAGTATGTTTTTAAAAATCCTATAATACCCTTAAATAAATTACTAAGAGGACTAATTGTTTATTAGTACACCCACCAATAATTATTAATTAGTTTCCTATTTTATTCTTTTATAATTTTTTTCTTCCTATTAATGGTTTGATATTAACATATATCATAAAAACTCTTTCCATTTTAATAAACCCTAGATTCTCTTTTACATATATTCTCAATCTCTTTTAAGGAAATACTAATTGATTACTAAGTATGGAAAATGAATCAAAATCATGAGACAAATTTGGTTGTGAAAAAAGTAAGTTTTGAATTCATTTTTATTATTTTTGTTAGAAGAAAAAAAATTATTATGTATATAAACATACTTTTAAATTAACTATATTATCTATTTTTTTTTTCTTTCAAACACACGTTAGACTTTTTTTTAATATCAATAGTAGATGTTCTTTCTAGTCAAAAAATATATATTAGATGTTCTTTAATTTCATCAAACACTTTTTTTTTTTTTGACATATCATTTAACACCTATCTTCTTCCACATCAATTGAAATATAACACAAATTTTGCATCTCAATAACTCTCTCAAACAGAAAGTGGTTCTCTAATATAAAAAAAATTTTTTAAAAAAAATCTTAAAATTGATTTTTAACAAAAAATAAAGTTTGATTTCTAAAAAACACTTCATTCTCAAAATTAAAATTTAAAAAATTCTAAAGACACTTCATTTTATTACAAGATTATCCTTTTTTTTCTTTTTTAGAATTAAATTATTAAACAAAGAAATTATCTCTTATAAATCATTAAATTAATTATTACATATTAAATACTCTCTCATATATTTTTAATTACCACATTAAACTCTCTTTCCTCCAATATATATCTTTAATTTTTTTTATTTTTTTTTAAAAAAACTTACTAATAAGCTTGATTTTCAGGAACCGTATGTATATATATATTAAAAAATAAAAATAAAAAATTCAAAAAACAAGTACCTTGTTTTTTAAAAAAAAAAAAAAAAAATCAAAATATGAAAATGTTTTTTGTTACTCTTGTAGGTATATGATTGCCTAGAGAACTTTAATTTTTTTCATTTGTCTTAGAAATTCTGAGTTTAATCGAATTTAGTTGCAACAATTCAAGTTTTCATATATCTTTTTTTTTTTAATTGTCTTTTTAATATATATATATATATAAATTACTGTTAGTAAAAAACCAAAATATTCATAATTTTTTTTATTTAACTATTAATCAGAGATTGATCGAGAAAGTGTGGAAATATGATTTATTTATTTATTTATGGGGTAATTACCCCGGTGGCCATCGACTTTTGCCACCACTATCAAAATGGCCACCGGATGGGAAGTTGGTTTAGAAATGGCCATTTTTGGCAAACAATGTTACACTAATGGCCATTCCGTTATAACACCGTTAACTTTGTCTAAGAATGTTACACTAATGGCCATCAATTTGTTCACTTGGTATCAAAATGGCCATTATAATCATTTTTCTCCAAAATTACTCTAGTGGCCATCCATTTGGTCAATTGGTATCAAAATGACCATTATAATTGTCCAACTTTTTTTTGACCATCCATTTGGTTAATTGGTATCAAAGCAATCATTATATGTACAATTATATTCTGTTAGAAAAATAAAGTAAGCAATAATTAAAAAAAAAAAAAATCATTCAATAGAGAAAATGAAGAATTTATTTGATTTTATATAATTTAAGTCTCATACACATCAAATACTATTTGTCAAACTGCACAAGTATACCAAAATCCCCTACACAAGTATACCAACTTGTTCCTTTTAATCTTCAGCTTAAAAAGAAAAAAAAAAACAAGGAAAAAAAAAAAAAAACAATAATGTCTTTTGTTAAGGTTGGTAGTTATTTTAGATACCATGAAAATTGGTTGTCAAACTTTTATGTGGTTTTGAATATGGTGCAATCAGGTATGGTTTTTAAATAGTTTTCATATTAAAAGGAACAAATTGGTATACTTGTGTAGGGGATTTTGGTATACTTATACAGTTTGACAAGTAGTATTTGATGTGTATGAGACTTAAATTATATTAAATCAAATGAATTCTTCATTTTCTCTATTGATTTTTTTTTTTTAATGATTGCTTACTCTATTTTTCTAACAGAATATAGTTGTACATATAATAATTGCTTTGATACCAATTAACCAAATGGATGGTCAAAAAAAGTTGGACAATTATAATGGTCATTTTGATACCAATTGACCAAATGGATGGCCACTAGAGTAATTTTGGAGAAAAATGATTATAATGGCCATTTTGATACCAAGTGAACAAATTGATGGCCATTAGTGTAACATTCTTAGACAAAGTTAACGGTGTTATAACGGAATGGTCATTAGTGTAACATTGTTTGCCAAAAATGGCCATTTCTAAACCAACTTCCCATCCGATGACCATTTTGATAGTGGTGGCAAAAGTCGATGGCCACCGGGGTAATTATCCCTTTATTTATTTAATTTTTGAAAAAAGTAGAGAGATTAATTAGGAGAGAGTGTTTAATATGGTAATAACAATTTAGGAGAGAGAGTTTAATACATAATATTTAATCTAATGATTTAGGAGAGAGAATTTCTTTTTTTAATAATTTAATTAGTTTTGAGTGTCTTTAATATATATATATATATTTTTTTTTGTCTTGTTTAGTAATTTTAATTTAGGTTAAAATTGTCATTAATAAAAAAAAAATTAATTTGAGTGTGAATAGATAATTTATGGATTATAAGAAGAAGCTCTCTTTTTTAAAAATTTTGATGGGTGTAATTATGAAAGGGGTGTAGATACAGTTTTTTAAGGATACCATTATTGCCACTTTTTTGTTTTTTTGTTTTTTTTTTTTTTTTAAGTTACTGGGCTTAAAGTTTATGGGTTGTTGATAAAGAAAAATATGGTAACTTAAATCCATAATCGGAATTAGACTGGGAAACTTAAAACAAAATAGGGTATACTCAGAATTAAATGGGGTTTATTTAGAATTATTGATAAAACTTAAAAAAAAAAAAATAATAAATAAAATAAAATAAAATTCAAAAAGCTAGCCCACCTTAGCCAAGCCCATATCCGCCCCTGCACACTAGGAAAAAATCTGAGGTACGCCCCTGCTTTGGTGAATTTTATTTTAAAACTTCAATGGTATGATTATTAATTATTTGGATTTGTAAATATAATTTTTTTATATACCACATGCGAATATACCAATATGATCCTGAATATTGTCAGGTTGAATGAGGATACCGACCTACATTGAGCACTGAGCACTGTGAGCGGTGGTAGTTTATAAACGAATTTCTTGGGTAACAAAATTGGTATTCAAGACAATTATGGGTGGCCTTATTGTAAACCAAAAAAAAAAAAAAAGAATAAAGTGCCCAATTTATTTTTTAAGAAAAATGTAATCGATAATCCGTCCTTCCACAAAATTACTTATAAGTTATTAACCTAGCAAACACACATTATTCTTCATTACTTTCACTCAAATTTTGTTGCCTTTTGAATATTTATCCCATTTTCTTTTGAGCGCAAAATAATCAAACTATTCACGGTTAGCTAACCAAACAAATATATAACTTCTTGATTGTGATTGCAAACTTCATGAACTCATTCAATATATAAATGAATCAATATCAGGTGATTATAATTTATATCTCAAATTTTTTCTAAAAATTCATTGTTCACTCAATTGTACGTATCTTCCCTTTTCACTATCTATGTTTTTCTTGGAGCTTATTATTATTATTATTTTCTCGTTTATTCCTACAACAAAAGTAATTATGGCAGTTCAAACTGAACTTTTAAAACAATAATTTAAAAGTTTATATATAAAAATTAAAAGCTTTTAAATATATTCATTAGATATACTAAACTATCACTACAAAAAAAGTGACCTATAGTGACACATTTTTATGTGACAAATTTCAAATGTATTACGGTAGTTATTATTTTGTGACAAATTATATTATTTGTCATTATGTTTTGTTCAATTTAAACTTTTAAAAAATAATTGTCACAATTAGTTAAAAAAAAAATAAATAAATAAAAAATAAAAAAAATAAAAAATAAAAACTTGATAATTTGTGACAAATAATATAATTAGTCACAAAATTACCCTATAGAAAGGAAAGATTTTATTTTATAAATAATTAGATTTTTAAAAGGCATGAGAATCAATAAATTTTATTTTATTTGGAAGAAGAAAAAAAACGCCACAATCGTGGTGTTGTTATTTTTTTTCCTTATTCCATCTTCACATCTCTCTTGGTTCTCTCTTTGTCACTGTCATATCTAGATTTTCTCTTTATTTTCTCTTTTCCTTAAACACACTTTTTAGGTTTGAAACTGTGATTTATCCGTAGAAGTCATCAGGATTGTAGAGAAAATTCTGCCTTGATAGAAAAAGGTAAGCTTCTCTTGATTTGATTTTTTTTTTTTTTTAAGGGTTTGTTATCTTTTACTTGTTTTTCAGGGTCGAAATTTCAAATTCGAGTTTCATATAATAAAAGTTTCTTTTAATAAGATTTTTTTTTATGTAGAATTATATATATGTGTGTGTGTGTGTGTGTGTGTGTGTGTGTGTGTAGGGATGTTTTTAGTTTCTCTTTTCCTTAAAAACACTTTTTAGGTTTAAAACTGTGTTTCATCTTTAGAAGTCACCAAGACTGTAGAGAAATGGTCTACATTCTTCGTCCTAATATATTTATTGTCAATTCAAATTGATAATAGAAAATCTGCTAGGAATGATTCTTAACTTTAATTTGTTTTTAATTTTTTTTAGGAACCCATAATTATTATTTCATGATTTATAGTTGTTTGTCCTTAGATTTTATATTTATCAATTGATGTGTATACTAACTGTTTGATTTAATGATTCTTATGGAACAACCAATTATTTGATGCATCATTGAAAAAACAAAATTATATCTTATTGAGGTGTTAATAATATACTTTCATCTATAGCAATTTATATATAGGTGAAAAGTTTATTCCGATCTTTTCATTTACGAAAATGTTCTAGTATTGAGGCTTGAAGAATCTTCATCATGGTTATCCGGATATAATTGATGTAATGCATTTATCTCAAAATTTGTAGCAAATTAATGTATGTACACTAACAATTTTTTTTTTTTTAAAAAAAAAATTTCACTTTCTTTTTTCTTTTTTCTTTTTTCTTTTTCTTTTCATTCTTGTGTTCTGATTATCAATTCCTTATTGTACTTTTTTTATTTGAGTTTTCTTGTAGTTAATAATAATTGGATGAACCATTATATTAATTTTGATTGAATTTGTAACTTGTTATCTTCTTGTTAATTGTCACTAAATTTGTGTAAAACAAACATAATTTTCATATGGTTAACTGTCACTAGGTTTGTGTATAGTGACAATATTTAAATAATTAATTATCGATAAGGTTATGTATAGTGACATAATTAAATATCAATAAGGTTATATATAGTGACACAATATTTAAATAATTAATTATTGATAAAGTTATGTATAGTGACACAATTTTAAAATAATAAATTGTCACTAAAAAGATGTATAGTGACAAAATCTTTAAACAGTTAATTGTCACTATATATAAATTTAGTACACAATTTTTATTTTTTTACTAATTAAGGTCGAGTGATATTATGTCACTAAAAGTTATAATTCGTGACAAGTACAAAAAAACTGTCACAAATACTTTTAGTGACGGGGGCAAAAGTGAAGAATTGTTAGTGACACTTTATTTTTGTCACAATATTGAAATTGTGACAATTTCTTTACTTTGAGTGACAAATAATTTTTGTCACTATATGTCACTTTTTTTGTAATGTATGGACACTTAGAATCACTTAATTCTACTTTGGTCAAGTTTGGTATTGTTTTTGAGAACTTAAAATCAGCTTATTTTATAATTTTGATATAAAATGATGTTTGGTAAAACTTCCAAAATTATAAATTTATCATATTTGATATTAAAAATATTTATTTATTTATTTTTAGCTTATTGGATAAGCTCAAAAAAAAAAAAATTAAAAAAAATAATCAATTTTTTTTTTTTTTTCATATCAAATAAGATTAATTAAAATATATAGAGTGCAATTGAAGGCTTGAAGCTTTTCTCCGATTTATTTATGCATAGATTGTGTGCAATCCTAAATTGGGAATTGGGATACAAGAAGATAATAAAAGTCAAATGTTAAGGCTCTGTTTGGAAGAGTTTCTTTAAATAGATCTTTTAGGAGTAGATCTTCTACAAGTAAAGCTTTTAATGGAAAGTATTAGTCATTTAGTTGTCAATTAGAAAAAGTTTTTTTAAGTGGTAGAATTACCAAAATATTCAAAGAGTAATGCTAGACTTCTCAAAAAAATTCTCCAAATTTTGTCCAAAATAATGTGGTACATAAGGTGTCAGTATCTTGTAAATCATGAGATTTTGTAGTGATAGATGTGATGTTGACACATCACATGCCATATCATTTGGGACAGAATTTGGAAAAAAAATTTAAAACGTCTAGCATTACTCATATTCAAAAAACTATTTTAAATGATAGGGTTATATTAGACATTTTATGTTATTCTATACTTGGAAAAGCCCAAAATTTGAGATTTTCCAAATAGACATAAAATAACCTTTTTAATCACTTAAAAACTCTATTAGGTAACGACCAAACGACACAACAAAATTTGAAAAGAGTTTTTTTAATTAAAAAGGTTTTTTTTTTTTAACCAGCAGAAAAGCTCGGTTAACCAAATTAATTCAAAACACGTTTACCACTAAAACGTGATTTTCCATAGTTAATTTAACTCCTCTTAAATTCAATTCAATAATATAATATATTGTTTCAAAAAAATAATATAATATCTTATTTATATCCGAAAAAACTAATAAATAAATCCGTCATTTTATGTGTCAAGTGCCATTATCTTAAATTTGTTCACATAACTTTTTCCTATCCAATATAAATTTAAATATTGAGTTTGTTTAGAATACAAGTAATACGCTATTATTTCTCTATCTTAGTAGCACAATGATTACACCATTCAATAGATCCAGTTATTAAGATAAGATGAGGTTGGTCAAATAGTTTACCTCTCACATCTATATTGTTGTGGGTTCAAGTCTATCTCCCTTCTCAAAGTCTAAGTTATTGTAATATTTAAAATAAAATAAAAATAAAATAAAATAAAATAAAAAAACCCAATTATTAGAGTTCAAAGTAAAAATAAAATTCACATTGTTGTAGTATATGTTCAAGTCATACAATTCCTATTATACATATTTACTAGCATATGTAGGTAGGTTTTCTCCGATATTGTGAGAGTTGATATTTGAACCGTATATATATATATATATATTTTTATTTCGGCAGACCTTGACCCAATCCAAGTCAAATTTCTAATTATAGATGGGCTTCAACAAAGATTCCTTTTATTTTCGGCCTACTCTAAAATTGGAAAAACTTTAGTTGGGCTGATAATGCAATGTTTGTAGATTGAAGACTTGGCCTCATCGATGTCACTTCAAACTCTTATGTATGAAGAGCCCGAAAATCTCCAGTTGAATTTTTCGTAAGTCAGTGGGTATTGACAATGGTAGAGCGAAAAATAGTAGGTCGTGCACTACAAGATCCTGTAAAAAATAAGAAGGTAGAACGGAGCGAGAGGGGGTGTCCCGTTGGACTCTCCGATGCTTGAGTTAGACAATTTATCAATAAATAAAATAATTTTAAATCAACAATAAAAATGAATAAAATCTAAATCAAACCGAATCCGAGGCTGTCGAATCTTGGGTGGTGTCGTTCATATAACCTTAGGTTCGCTTGAGCTGAGCGTATAATTAGGACGTAGAGCCCTCAATTTGAATGTTGTCATTAGACTTGTAGAATATGGGTTGGTAGGCGGATGATTTGTAGTGGATGTAAATATTGGTCTTCGTGAAATGTAGAGCAACCCATTTGATCTTTGCATGAGTTTGGAATAGAAAATTGTGAGAGTGGGTTCGATTGGTCCCACCATTTTTTATTTGTCATTTTGTGTGTGAGAATTGGTGGAGAGAAACATCACTCCCCTTCAATGGAGAGGGAGCCTCCTATTTATAGCTAATGAGTGAAGACTCAGATCACATAATCCCATCGATCTCGATTTGAGATCATGGACCGAGATACTTGATTTGTTGAGATTTGGATTTGAACTAATTAGTTGAATGACTTGGTCTTTGCTGACTTGGTCAAGGTTTGCACTTGCTCTTGGGCCTACGATTGGGCCTGACTCATATAAAGTATTTGGGCTTGTCAGAAGTCTAGATCAAATAAAAGTCTGGTTACTATTTTGAGTTGTGCTATTTTTGGCTACCACAATGTATACAAATAGCAGTAAGATTTGTATAAAATTCAAAGTGTTCAGTATTTTAGGGGTCGTTCGGTAACGTTTTCGTTTTTCATTTTATGTTTCTTTGTTTTCATTTGTTTTTAAAATTTTGATTTTTAGATTTTTCAGATTCGAAAACACTTCTGGTGACGATGGTCGAAAACGATATTTAGAGAATCAAAACATAAAAAACGCGTCTGGTGAAACTGATTTTCAAAACAATTTTCAATTAAATGTATTCTTATAATCAAATATTTTATAAGGTTATAATTCAATTTTTATTTCATAAATTTTAACCCTTTTTTTTTTTTTGATTTTTTCTTTCTTTCTTTTACAGGGAAAGAAATGGCAAACAAGAAGAATCAGTTAGCAGGAGAGATTTTCTTCCACGTGACAGACATAAAGTATAGTGAGGACAAGTGGACAACATTCATCTATAAAAAGTAAAAACCCCACTATTTGTCTTGGCCAAGCAAACCTGAGCTTAGAAATAAAGAAAGACTAATCACAAACAAAGATATATTATAGATATCAGATATGGATTCTTTGGTTCCCGCTGAAACACCACCTCCTCATGCAGTTTGTGTTCCAGCCCCAGCTCAAGGCCACGTCAATCCAATGCTAAAACTAGCAAAACTACTCAACCACAAAGGCTTTCATATAACCTTTGTAAACACAGAGTACAACCACAACCGCTTGCTTAGATCCCGTGGACCTGACTCTCTCAATGGCACCCCCACCTTTCGTTTCGAGACGATCCCAGATGGCCTCCCTCCGTCCGATGCCAACGTCATGCAAGACATCTCATCTCTCTGTGAATCCACCAAGAAAACCTGTTTAGCTCCCTTTCGACTACTACTTTCAAAACTCAACAACACATCTTCGTCAAATGTTCCTCCTGTCACTTGCATAGTATCTGATTGTGTAATGAGCTTCACTCTCAAGGCTGCTCAAGAGCTCAACATCCCCAGTACTCAATCCTCCTGCATATTATATATTTATTTGACGCATGACTTGAATAAGTAGTTTCTGGCTTCAAGACACATGTATTAACTGTACGTTTTTAATTTTTTTTTTTTTCTCATAAAATTTGTAGATCTAAGCTATTTGACAAATGGGTATTTGAATACCGTTATTGATTGGATACCGGGCATGGAAGGTATAAAGTTGAAGGATCTGCCAACCTTTATTAGAACTACAGATCCAGATGATATTACGATGAATTTCTGCCTTGAAGAAATTGAGAATGCTCGTAATGCATCTGCACTCATTTTCAATACTATTTATGATTTAGAGGGTGAGATTTTGGAGGCGGTTTCTTCCACTTATCCTCCTATCTACACTATCGGTCCTCTTCAGCTTCTACTAAATCATGAGATTCCAGCTGATGATAACTATTTGAGTGGCATTAAATCAAATATGTGGAAAGAACAACCTGGATGTTTGGAGTGGCTTGATACAAAGGAATCAAACTCAGTTGTTTATGTCAATTTTGGAAGTGTTGCTGTCATACAAGAAGAACAACTAGTCGAATTAGCTTGGGGTCTTGCAAACAGCAAACAAAACTTTTTGTGGGTAATTAGGCCTGATCTAGTCAATGGTAATTCATCAACCATTCTTCCTCCAGAGTTCTTTTCAGAAACCAAAGAAAGGAGTCTCCTAGCAAGTTGGTTCTCGCAAGAACAAGTTCTAAATCACCCAGCCGTCGGTGGGTTCCTGACTCACAGTGGGTGGAATTCGACCATAGAAAGTTTGAGTAGTGGTGTGCCAATGTTATGTTGGCCATTCTAAGGTGAGCAACAGACTAATTGTTGGTTCTGCCAAAACAAGTGGGGTATAGGCATGGAAATTGAGTCCAATTCTAATAGAGATGAAATTGAGAGATGGGTGAGAGAATTGATGGAAGGAGAGATGGGAAAACAAATTAAGAAAAAAGCGATGGAATGGAAATCATTGGCACAAAAGGCACTACGGCTCCTGATGGGTCATCTCACGTCAATCTTGATAAGATCATAGAGTAGGTATTACTCACTTCACGCAACTCTGTCAGCCAGCACTTAGACATGTATGAGTAGTAAAAGACAACTATGCATGAGGGGAGATGTCAATTTGTGGAAAAAAAAATAAAAAAAGATGTTATTTAATTTGTGTACGTAGTTGAAATCCTTCCAAATTAATAAATTAATTGTGTAGGCCAGCCCTTTGCAAATAAATAAATAAATAAATAAAATAAAATAAAGGACTGTAATTTTATTATAGCGTCATTGGGTTGTGGTTTTTACCTTTTATTATGTTTGTTAGCTTTTAATTTATGTTTGTCTTCAAGTGAAAGTCATCCAAAATTTGTGGGTAGAATGAAAGACAAAATGTGATTTTTGATAGAAAGTAATGTTACGTTAGTCAAATTTAGTAAATGATGTGGTATCACTGTAATCTATTCATTTAAATCATGTAAATATAATATAATTTTTTTTAAAAAAATGTATTCATTAGATACACTAAGCTATGGACACTTAGAATCACTTAATTCTACTTTGGTCCAGTTTGGTATTGTTTCTGAGAACTTAAAATCAGCTTATGTTATAATTTTGATTTAAAATGATGTTTGGTAAAACTTCCAAAATTATAAATTTATAATATTTGATATTAAAAATATATATTTGATTTTTTTTGGCTTATTTGATAAGCTGAAAAAAAAACTCATCAAATATTTTTTTACCATATCAAATAAGATTAATTAAAATATATAGAGTGAACAAATAACAAGCGATAGATAGAATTAATAGCACTAGCAGTCTTCTCGAATGTTCACTCTCTTTGAGAAAGAACAGTGTAGAAGTAGTGGTCCTTTAGGCAGTGATTCTCTTCCTTCTATGAGTAGTTGTGTGTGATTTTTCTGTTTTCCTTGTGGTTGTGTTTCAGATCGGAGTGGGTTGTGTCGTTCTTTTTGATTTTGTGTGTGATTTCTAGTCTGGTTAGCTCGGAGAACTCGTTATGGGTACTTGAGAGTTAGTGAAATTGTGCGAATCCCTATCCCTTACAGACAAGGAACCTATCTTACAAATTGATGGTGAAGCTGAGCAAGTAGGGATTACTGATGTTGGTCTCTGTTTGGTTGGGAAGGTTTTGTCAACAAAAAAAGTTAATAGGGATGCATTTATAGGAGTGATTGAACAACTTTGGAATCCTTTTGGTAGGGTTGAAATTGAAGCATTTGCAGACAATATCTTCGTCATCTATTTCAATAATCTAGAGGTTCGTGAATCGATTTGGGCAAGAGGTCCATGGCATTTTGATCAAAATTTAATTGTACTAGAGAAACCTAAAGGAGCAGGAGACATCTCTAATCTAAGCTTCAGTATGGTTGAGATGTGGGTCCAGATTCACAATCTTCCACTTATGTGTATGAATCGGAGAGTAGCGAAAGCCATAGCAGAACAAATTGGGACATCCATTGAAATCCCGGCTGAATCTAAGGAATGCCGAGGTAAGTATCTTCGTGTTAAGGTCCAGATTGACATTTCAAAACCCCTAAAGAGATTCATCAGGTTGGGTGTTAAGGAGGCAGAGAAAGCGATTATAGTTCCGTTAACCTATGAACGCCTTTTGGAATTCTGTTACGCTTGTGGAAGAATTGGGCATAGGCTTAGAGAATGTCCTGATGATAAGACCAGAACTGAAGCATTAGAAGGATCCTCCATAAAGTTTGGATCATGGATGCGGGCAGCGGTGAGGGAACGTTCAAGAACTAATTAATCAGCAGTGACACAGAGGTAATAACTCGTCTGGCTCAGGTGAATATAAGTCCCGTTTTAATTCTACAGACTCTAACAAAGAGGCAAGAGGAAGCAAGTCAACATCCAATCCTATACAACTCACTGATAGAGAATCTGGTGGGGCGTCATAAGGGAGAGTGCTAAACAATAGGAGGGATATACTCCCTTTAGAAGGAAAGAGCCTATTCAAGAGGATATGAATAATGTAGTGGATGTTGGTACCTGGGGTTACAGATTGCGCAGCGGAAAGGTTTTAAAATTTTTAAAAGCAATCATCAAATAAACCCATTTGTACAGTAATAATCGAAAACAATAAGAAGGAGATGAAAACTATTTCATACCTACGTAGGAGGCTCCTTCATTTTAATACGATCTGCTCCTGATTTGAACCACTTGATCTTCCTCGCTATGACCCTGAACTGGTAACGGCGTGTGGGCGCGTCACGGTACTCAGGAACAAAAATGGAGATAGAAGAGAAGAGCACATAAAAGACAACTCTTGTTCTTTTGTTGGTGAAGTGCGGCAATAATAAATCTAAAAAAAAAAAACAATTCTTTTATTTTGTCTCTATCCGCGTCACGGTACTCTTTTTCTTCTTTTGTTTTATGCAACCTACTTGCTTTTAAAACTTCTCTCATTAAAAGACAAAAAAACTGATGTTTTTTTAAAACTTCTCTCATTAAAAGACAAAAAAATGATGCCTTTTAAATTTTTGTGTAAGTTGATCTCATATAATTCGGTTGTTATTTTTAAATTAAAAATATATCTCATATATCTTTAAAAACAAACCAAATCTATTTGATTTAAAAATAAAAAAAATAAAAATAAATAAAAATAAAAAACTTTATAAAGATATCTTATATCTTTTAAAAAATAATTAAACATTTATTTTTGAATTTAAACATTTTAAATTCAATTTCAAATATTTAATTTAATAAAATAAAATAATCATATTATCTTATTTTATTCAAAATCAAATATCAACTAACACCCTCCATTTAGTGATTAACAACATAATTAAATAATCTTATTATTTAATTTATTTAATCACCATTATTCATTAATTAAATAATCTCATTATTCAATTAATTCTCAAATAGATACGTGTCACTTTCGTAACACAATTAATTGGACAATCCAATTATCCAATTAATTAACCGTGACCCTTGTTACCTAAATCGATCGGGCTAGCAAGGGGACCTAATGGACTCACAATATTTTGAGCTCCAATAATCCTTAGAAATAAATAATTAAACTCTTTAATTAATATTTCATGATTATTAACTTCGGTGTAATTCCACTAAAAACCCAAAGTTGCACTCTCTCAACTGTAGACGTTTTTACACAAACCAATAACTCTTGATGTCCATCGATATAGCTATTACATATGGTATAATACTCCATAGGTAGTTCATAATTAGAGCTGGGTCATAATGTCCGTTATACCCCTCTAATTATATCTTTCCATTAAGTACCATTGATTCTCTAATAAACAATAAATCCTACATTCCTTACGGAATTAAGAGAGCGCTCATATTGTTCAAGTCCCGAATCAACCCTTAAGGGAACTACTATTTACTTCTCACAAGGAGAAGTGGATTCCACTATTGTGTGCAGACCTTCCCAGCCACAAGCTAAACCGTGATTCCAACATACGAAGTTATTGACCGGGAATGCAACTCCGATCTCACCCATGGTATATCAAAAACCACGATCTAACCTGAAGGAGTCGATAAGACACTCAGGATTAAAATCACCCATATATAGCCATCATTTGTTGATATATATGAATCTCATATTTTAACGGATCTTGGTGAGAGATTCATATAGATCATGGCCTAATCCTATATGATCAAATCATATAAGGTGCCTCCATTCTCATATCTCCATATGAATGATCTAGGATAAGATCACCGTACATTACGGAATAGACCGCAGCTGTAGATTGACCACAAATAAAGTACCCAGCTTTATTTGCTATGTACAGACTCTTTAGATTGCTCATTTCAAACTAAATCCATCTGTATATGACATTCATATACTCAGTTTGAAATTACATCTGACAATCTTGGATGTTAAGTACACATGTTATTATAAATGTATGAGACAATTTGAATGAATAAACAACTTTTTTTATTTCTTGTTCAATTCACATTTACAAACTACAAGCTTTAGGGCAAAAACTCCAACAGTGGAGCATATCCAAGGGCTAGAAGAAAAGTTAGAGGTTGGAGGTTGTAGATAAACGGGGAGATAAAAATGTAGGATAGGATCAGGCGATTGAATTTAACACAGCTATGGAAGGAGTGGTAGGCTATTCTGAAGCCTCAGCTATAGAGAAGTCACCGGAAGCTGAATCCGAAGCTTCAATTAAGGTCAGTTCAGGGGAAAGGAATGTGAGAAAATGGAAGCGTGTTGCTAGAGGTGTGCAAAGTCCTCAGGCGGATGTGAAAGTTATTAGCCCATACGTTCCCAAACTGGTTAGCTCAATGACCCCTTCTAAGTCAACGGAGCTTAGTGACACAAAAAGAAAATGATTGTTAGTATCTGAAGAGGATTCGAGAGAGTTTAAGAAGAAGAAAGAAATAATGTCAGAGACTAATTCCCTTCTATCGGCGGAGCCTGGAATGCAGGTCCATCGGGAGCCATGATAGATGTTAGTTGGAACGTTCGGGGTTTGGGGAATTCCCAGGCGCTCACGGCCTTGAAGAGACTGCTAAGGAAACATTCCCCTGATTTGGTGTTTTTTTTTGAAACTAAATTAAGTGGATAAGGGGCAATTACTATTCGGGATCGATTAGGTTTTACAGGTGGAATTAGTGTAGATAGCAGAGGTAAGAGTGGAGGTTTATTGCTCTTATGGACAGACATGTTGGATGTCACAGTGCTTTCTTATTCGCCGGGTCATATAGATGCAAAGATTCGTATGGAAGATGAATTCTTGTGGCGGTTCTCAGAGTTTTATGGTTATCCTTCTCCTAACTATAGAGTTGATTCTTGGAAATTGTTGCGTAGACTTCGTGCTATGGATAATCTCCCATGGATTTGTGGTGGAGATTTTAATGATATTTTAAGTCTCTCAGAAAAAATGGGAGGGTCTGACAAATATATTATGAGCATAAGAGGATCCAGGAAAGTGGTGGAAGAATGTGACTTGATTGATTTAGGTTTTTCTGGACCAAAATTTACATGGAACAATAAAAGGGAGGGATGCAGAAATATCCAGGAACGATTAGACCATTTCTTGGGTGATGAAAAGTGGATCTATGCTGTCAATCAGGTTAGTGTGGAGCATTTGAGTTTTTATTGTTCTGACCATCATCCAATTCTCTTAAAGTTTGGTTCAGATAACTGTTCATTGGAAGGAGGTGAAAGAGGTTTCAGGTTTGAGCCATTTTGGCTGAAAGAAAAAGATATTTCTAAGGTTGTTAAGACTGCTTGGACTAAGACGAGATTTTCCCAAAACTCTATGGACCTGAAATCGAAACTAAGTTGGTGTGCGGTTAAGTTGTTAGGTTGGAGTAAGGAGCGCTTCGGTTCTCTTCGAAAGGCTATCAATGACAAACAAAAACTAGTAGACTCACTGTATGTTAGTAGTCAAGAGCCGAGTGTAATGGATCAGATCAGAGTATTAAAAAGAGAGATTGAAGGACTTCTAGACTGTGAAGAGATTTATTGGAAACAAAGAGCTCGGACAGAATGGTTGGCTGTAGGAGACAGAAATTCAAGTTTTTTTCATCGACGAGCCTCTGAGAGAAAAAAGAAAAACCTTATCTGTAAGTTACGGGATGCAAGTGGCAAGTTCCATGAGTCTAAAGAAGACATGTCCCGTATTATTGGCTCTTATTTTTCTTCCATTTTCCAAAGTTCGGAACCTTCTCCAACTGAGATCAGAAGAGCTATTGAACCGATTACAAGTAGGCTTGATACTGAAATGCAGTAAAGTCTAAGGGCTGAATTCAAGGCTGAGGAAGTAGAGAGAGCAGTTTTTGAGATGAATCCTACAAAGGCCCTAGGACCAGACAGATTTCAAGCAATTTTTTTTCCAGAAGTTTTGGGGAATAGTTAGGCATGAGGTAACGAAAATATGTCTGAATATCCTTAATGGGAAAGCCTCTATCCGTGAGTTCAATTCCACCAATATTGTTCTCATCTCAAAAATAAAAAACCCTTCCTTTATTACAGATTTTAGACCTATCTCTTTGTACAGCGTTATATATAAAATCATTACCAAGGCCCTGGCTAACAAACTCAAGAATATCCTACCCTCCATTATCTCTCCAAACCAGTCAGCCTTCATTCTAGGGAGACTGATATTTGATAATGTGTTGGTTTCCTTTGAAATTCTTCACTCTATAAGACATAGAAAAGAGGGGAAGAAAGGCCTTATGGCTATTAAGCTAGACATGAGTAAAGCCTATGATCGGGTAGAGTAGAGTTTCCTCCGGGTAGTGATGGAAAGGATGCAATTCCCACAATCCTGGATTTTAGTGGTTATGGATTGCATTTCTACTTCGAGATTGTTCCCCCTTCTTAATGGGAAGCCAGTTGGCCAGGTGATTCCTTCAAGAGGACTAAGACAAGGCTATCCTCTCTCTCCCTATTTATTCATTCTATGTGCGGAAGGTCTTTCAAGCCTAATTAGAAGTTGGGAAGGAAATGGTCGTGCCTTGGGTATTAGGTGTAGTAGAGGTAGCCCTCTATTGAGCCATATGTTCTTCGCCGATGACAGTATTCTCTTTTATAGGGCCTCGAAAGATAGCTGCTTAATCATTCGAAATCTACTTAAACTTTATGGAAAGGGTTCGAGTCAGTAGGTGAATTTACAAAAATCAAAGATTACATTTAGTCCAAATGTGGCCTCTGATGTTAAAAAGGAAATCCAAGAGCTTCTTCAGATCTTGGACTCTAATACCCATGACAAATACCTAGGTCTCCCTACCCTAGTGGGCCAAAAAAAAAAAGAAGAACTTTTGAGGAGATAAAAGAGCGTGTCTGGAAAATGGTTCAGGGTTGGAAAAGTAGCATGTTTTCTTTTGGGGGAAAAGAAGTTCTAATTAAGGCAGTGGCTCAAGCAGTTCCTACGTACTTAATAAGCCTATTTCAGCTCCCATTGGGACTATGCAAGGATTTGGGTTCTATAATATCCAAGTTTTGGTGGGGTTCTAAAGGGGGAAAGAGGAAAATTAGTTGGGTAAAATTGGAGGATCTTTGTCTTCCTAAAAGCTGTGGTGGGCTGGGGTTTAAAGATCTTACTTTGTTCAATCAGTCTCTTCTAGCTAAGCAAGCTTTGCGCATTCTAAAGTGCCCTGAATCCCTTGCAGCAAAAATCCTTAAAGCTAAATACTTTAAGAAAGTTTCTTTCCTTGATGCCATTGTCAAGCCGGGCTGCTCCCACATTTGGCGGAGCATTGTTTGGGGGAGATCCATTCTATTGAAAGGGTTATGGTGAAAGTTAGAGATGGCACTAGAATTAAGGTATTCTCAGACCCTTGGATCCCTAGGCCTTTCATTTTTAAACCTTTTACCTTTAAGGGAAACCCAAATCTCAGAGCTGCTGATTTCATTGATTAGATTTCTCTGTTGGGATGTTAATAAGCTGAAGGGTACTTTCCTCCCTGTAGATGTCGAGGTTATTTCTTCCATTCCTGTCAATATAAGGGGTGGTGAGGATGTTATGGCTTGGCACTTTGACAGCAATAGGCTTTTCTCTATGAGGACTGGTTATCAGGTAGCTCTCTCTGATATAATCAAATCTTCGTCTTCTAACCTGGCTGTTGCTCGTAAATGATGGAATTCTCTTTGGAGCCTCAAAATGCCTCCAAAAATTAAAGTGTTTGTTTGGAGGGCATGCCGCAATGCTCTACATTCTCTTGTTAATTTAATGCAGAAAAATATTGTTGATTGTGCTTTTTGCAGGTCTTGCAGCGAGTGTGAGGAATCTGTAGCCCATGCTCTCTTGTGGTGCAAAAAATAGCTGAAAGTTTGGCAGTATTCCAACTTTGCCTCTGCTTTTAATAATCTCATAAATGTACAGATTGTGGAGTTCCTTTTAGGTCTGCAGGCAAGTTTTGGCAAGGAGGAGCTGGCTCTAGCTTGTGTCATCCTTTGGTGTATCTGGGAAAATAGGAATGCTTTATATAATGATGGGAAGTGAGGAAGCCGACTGATTTGGTATTCTGGGGTGAGTCATTTCTTTTGGAATCCCGGGGCTCTTCTTTAGCTTTAGACACTAGTTTTCAACAGAGTCTTACAGATAAGAATGCTTTGTGGCTCCCTCCTCCTCCCGGATCCTTAAAATTAAATTATGATGCCTCTGTTCATCCTGGTGTTCCTTCGATTGGTGTAAGGGCTGTGATTAGAGATAGTAGGGGCTGGGTTGTGGCTGTTGTTGCTAAACAAATCATGGGTAATTTTTCTGCTGATTTGGGGGAGTTCCTAGCATTCTGTAAGGGTCTTCTTTTGGCCAAAAGGCGTAGCCTCCTTGTCCAACTAGTTGAAGTTGATGTTTCTAAATTGGCATTTGCGCTGAATTCTCCGTTTTAGGATTTAGGTGATGTTTGCTTCGTGATAAAGGATATTAAGGCTTTGTTTGAAGAGGTAGGTGTGGCTTTCTGTCAGATTGTTCCCCATAGTGGCAATAGTTTGGCTCACAATCTTGCCTCTTTAGCCTTTTCCTTAACCGAGGAAACTCGTTGGCTGAATACCTACCCTTCCTATTTATTCCCTGCTTGTTGATGTTGCTAGTTTGTTTATCAAAAAAAATATATAGAGAGAGTGCATTTGAAGGCTTGAAGATTTTCTCCGATTTATTTATGCATAGATTGTGTGCAATCCTTACTTGGGAATTGGGATACAAGAAAATAATAAAAGTCAAATGTTAAGGCTCTGTTTGGAAGAGCTTTTGCAAATACTTCTTTTAGGAATAGATCTTCTACAAGTAAAGTTTTTAATGGAAAGTTATTAGTCATTTGGTTGTCAATTAGAAGAAGTTTTTTTAAATGGTAGAATTATCAAAATATTCAAAAAGTAATGCTAGACTTCTCAATTTTTTTCTCCAAATTTTGTCCTAAATGATGTGGCACTTAAGGTGTCAACATCTTATAAATCATGAGATTATATAGTGATTGATGTGATGTTAACACATCACATATCATATTATTTAGGATAGAATTTAGGAAAAAAAAAAAAAATTGGGACATCTTGCATTATTAATATTCAAAAACTATTTTAAATAATTGGGTTATATTATACATTTTATATTATTCTATACTTGGAAAAGCCAAAAATTTGAGATTTTCCAAATAGACGTAAAACAACTTTTTTAATCACTTAAAAGCTCTACTAAGTAACAACCAAATGACACAATAAAATTTGAAAAGAGTTTTTATAATTAAAAAAGTTTTTTTTTTTTTAGCCAACAGGGAAGCTTGATTAGCCAAGCTAACTCAAAACACGTTTTTATACTTTATTTTTTTTCACCTTTTAACCAAAAACTTTATAAACTTTAATAAAATAAAATAAATTAAATGAAAGATATGATTCATTAAATAAATTAATGGGTTAAAAAAATAAAAAAATAAAAATTTTAAAAAATATAAATATTTTAAAATAAATAAATACTTTTAAAAAAATTAAATAAATAAATAGTTTTAAAAAAATTAAATAAATAAATAGTTTTAAAAAATTAAATAAATAAAGGGTTTTAAAAAATTAAAAAAAAAATTAAAAACATTAATTTTTTTTCAAGATATCCATTAATAGGGACAAAAAAAGCTCTAAATATCCAAACTTTTACGATAAGGATGATGGTGAGAGAAGCTTCAAGGTTTCCAACACTGGAAGTCTTCTTGCCTTCTTCAACCACTTCCTTCAGTGTTAGAAACCTTAATCATTCTCTCACCATCATCCTTACTATAAAAATTTAGATATTCAGACTTTTTCTTGTCCCTATGAATGAATATCCTTAAAAAAAAAATTAAAAAATAAATAAATAAAAAATTAATGTTATTAATTTTTTTCATTTATTTATTTATTTGATTTTTTAAAACTATTTATTTATTTAATGAGTCCTATCTTTTATTTAATTTTTTTTATATTATTAAAGTTTATAAAGTTTTTGGTTAAAAGGTAAAAAATAAAAAATAAAGTATAAAATAATATAACTAGGGGTATTTTAGGCATTTTAAAAATCAAATTAAAGTCTTGGGGGTGTTAGTGTATAATAACAAAACTTTTCCAGCTAAGTATAACTTGTCTAAACCTCAAGTAGTTCAGTGCAATTTGCCCTTTAAATAATGAGTTTGTTTAGAATACAAGTAGTTATTCTTTTTTTTTTTTTTTTTTTTTTACGCTATATTTTCCTCTATCTTAGTAGCATAGTGATTACACCAATCATTAGACCCAGTTATTAAGACAATATGAGGTTAGTCAAATAGTTTGCCTCTCACATCTATACTGTTGTGGGTTCAAGTCTACCTCCCTTCTCAAAGTCTAAATTATTGTAATATTTTAAATATATATATAAAAGAAAAAAAAAAAAAAAAACCCCAATTATAAGAGTTCAAAGTAAAAATAAAAATTCACATTGTGGTAATATATGTTCAAGTCCTACCATTCCTATTGTACATATTTACTAGCATGTGTAGGTAGATTTTCTTCGATATTGTGTGAGTTCATATTTGAACCGTATATATATATTTTTTAATATTTTGGCAGACCTTAACCCAATCCAAGTCAAATTTCTAATTATAGATCGGCTTCAACAAAGATTCTTTTTATTTTCGGCCTACTTTGAAACTGGAAAAACGTTAGTTGGACCGATAATGCAATGTCTATAGATTGAAGACTGGGCCTCATCGATGTCACTTCAAACTCTTATGTATACAAATAGCAGTAAGATTTGTATAAAATTGAAAGTGTTCAGTATTTCAAGGGTCGTTCGGTAACGTTTTCTTTTTTTCATTTTATGTTTCCTCGTTTTCATTTATTTCAAAATTTTGATTTTTAGATTTTTTGGATTCAAAAACACGTCTGGTAGCGATGGTCGAAAATGATATTTAGAGAATCAAAACATAAAAAACGCGTCTGGCAGAACTGATTTTCAAAACAATTTTCAATTAAATGTAACCTTATAATCAAATATTTTATAAGGTTATAATTCTATTTTTATTTCATAAATTTTAACTTTCTTTATTTTTGATTTTTTCTTTCTTTCTTGGGTCAATGATATCTAGAGCCACTAATTTGGTGAGACGGTCCGTAAATGGCTATTAATTTTTCCAAATGGCTCAAATTAGCCATTCAATTGAAAGAAAGTATCAATTGTTGCCACTTTGCCCATTAATTGTTTGAAGTTTGTTTGTTTATGTCATAAACCGTTTGCTTATATCATAACCTGTTAGAATCGAGGTTAAAATAGTAAAACAAGAAAGGGCAATAATGTTAGGACTTTGAAGCAGCATTATGCAACCAAGCTAATTCAACATCTTCAACCAAATGACCCTCTACTACACTATTTTCAGTCTGAAAACCAAGTTGAAGAAGAACAACCACAGGAACAACAAGCTCAAAAAGGAAAAACATCCTAGAAAAAAATTGGTGGCCTGAGTTTTTAGTTTTGAGTTTTTTAGTCTATACAATTTTATTTTGAGTTTGGATAGGTTCTTGAACATTTTTTTTTTAAAATACAACATGCAGACCCATTGATTGATGCATCCTTGACTTTCTTTCACTAATACAAAAAATGCAACAAAAAAAAAAAAAATTGGTTTATTTTTCATTTCATTTTTTGTGTGGTTTTGTGTTTTTCTGGAGATATTTATGTGTAAACTTTTTCCTTAAAAATGTATCTTTTGGCAAGGAAATAAATTTTTTCGTTCATGAGGGGTTCTTCAATTTTTCGATATGAATCCAACGGTATAAAGAACGTAAAATTCTGAGCAGTATTTTGAAAGTTATGATCAATTATTTAGTCAAAGATCAGAAGCGATGTGCAATCCGAGAATGAGGTGTGTTCATCACTCTATTTCCTTAAAACTATATCTTTTGGCAAGGAAATAAATTTTTTCATCGATGTTGAGTTCTTTGATTTTTTGATACGAATCCAAGGGTATAAAGAATGTAAAATTATGGGCGGTATTTTGAAAGTTATGATCAATTATTCAGTCAAAGCTGTGTTCATCTCTCTTTTTCCTTAAAACTATATCTTTCGGCAAGGAAATAATTTTTTTCTGGATGAGTTCTTCAATTTTTCGATACGAATCTAACGGTATAAAGAATGTACAATTCTGGACAGTATTTTGAAAGTTATGATCAATTATTCAATCAAAGGTTAGAAGTGACGCAAATCCGCGAGTTAGCTATGTTCATTGCTCATTTTCACACTTTTTCAAATCGATTTTTGGAATATTTTCTTAATCAAAAGTGTTTGTTTGCATGTCTACTTTCTTGTGTCAAAATTTGAGCAAATAACGTTGAGTATTTTTAGAGATGTGCACTTGAATATGGACATAGGTCAGATTTGAATAGTTTTGCAGAGATAGAAATAATGACCTTCTTGGAATTCCACCCACCAATTAATGGTGTCTAGTGCTATTTTATTCTTTAGGAGTGTCATGTCATAGATAACGATAGTTTTCTGTTAGATTTAACAGAATGACTGTCAATGAACAATGTTTTGTCAAAATGGTGATTTTAGAACAATTTGAATAGCCAGTGGCCTTTTTGGGACTCCATCCACCAATTAATGGTGTCTAGTGCTATTTTCTCTTCTTTCTTACACGGAAAGAAATAGCAAACAAGAAGAATCATATCTGTTCCAAGATCCACATCAATGGAGTTTCGCCATTTAACAAAAAAGGGAAAAAAAATCTTGAAGAGATCTAGAAAGTCTAGAAAAAAAAAAAGATAAGACCAGATTTATTACTCGTGAGAGGTGAGACTGTGAGAGTTGATGCACCTGAGGTCCTGAACACAACCCACACCACAAGAAGAGGCAACCAAATAAAACATCAGACCTGACCCAAGCAAAACAGAGCATCAGATATGATGCAACCAACCAAAATATAGCAACAGACCTAAAGCAACCAAAAACAACAGAAAAAAGGCACACATACCTAGTGACTATAGCAGCCACCACAAGCCAAAGCAAAACAAAACACATACACCCGGGCCAAACTAAAATCGGAAAAACGAAGCAACAAAATTCAAGAACTCTGCCGTGATCGAGACAAAAAACAATGATCCAGCAAAAAATGAGAGGATGATCAATCTTCAATAGCAGAGCCAAACAAACAGACAACCCAGAAACCAAACAGAGTAAAGCAGTGGAGAGTGGAGACTTGTGAGAGAGAGAGAGACTGTGTCACATTGTATAAAAAAAATAAAAATAAAGAAAACTGATAATAATATAATAATAAATTAAGTACTAATAATTTAAGTGCTGGGGCCATAAAACATGAGAACAAAAATATGAGAACGTGTAATTGTTGTTTTCAATGGGTGCAACTTTTAACGCTTAAAAAAAAAAGGTTTCAATGTTTTTGTTTTTTATTTTTGAAAATGAGTGCTGCCGAAGCCGTATAGGTTTTTAACATTATTAGAACTCAAAAACGATAAAACAAGTCTCAAAAATGATACCGAACGCACATAGTTTCTAATAATTCCCTTTACATAGTTTTTGATCAAATAGGATTCAATACTGTGATCCCAAGGTTGGTTGATCCTTTTTTACATATTTCAAGTTTTGGTTTAAAAAAACCTGAAATAATCATATATTGATATAAGGATACATACCTTAAAATAAAAAAAATTAAAAAAAAATTAAAAAAAACAAAAAAACTTAAGATACATGAAAGGGGCATTATGCACAAGGAAGTCACTGCGTTACTGTCGATACAAATACATTGATCGTATAATAATTCTCCAATCATGGCAGTTCTGAAAAAAAAATCATGATTTTTTATTTTGTAACATTACAACCTCAGTTCTATAACTTATAAAGCTATGTACATTATAAAGCTAATTAAGAACCATTCTAATTAGAGAAACACCTTTGATTGCATATCAAACGTAAAAATCTTGATTCATCCTAAATATATTTATATTAACTAATATATAAAAAGGGCTTGTTATTGTGCATAGTGACATAAATTCTAGAACCCATCAAATTTTATTTGAAAGTGAGAATACTTTTATACTTGTAGACTAAGTTTAAGATATTGTATTGTATTGTATTGTATTATATTAGAGTACTTCATCATTTTTATATATAATACAATTATGTGTTAGTAATATTTCATAATTTTTTTTTTTTTGATATATTGTAGTAGCGATTCGAACATAAGACGTCATCAAACCACATTGGACAGTAATTGATATTTCATATTAAACGGTATTAAGTTATATAATTTGGTAGTCTTTTCACCCATTAAGTATAATATTTAATTTCTCTGCCTAAAACCGAGCACCGCACAAAAATAATGTGTGCTTAATTATGAACTATGAAGTGAATTATTTTCAATTTTACAGGCCAAAATCAATCTAATTTGCACCTAAAATAGAAATAAAAAAGTTTTAGATAATGTCTTATTATAGTCCAAAGAATCAATATTCATACGGGGTATATCTTCTCCTTCTTTTCTTTGAACCCCACCCCACCATCACCCTGGCCCGACCCTATGGGGAATCCAGTAAGATAATCGTCTAGGGTTTCTAATTCTGAAGGGCTCTCAATACACTACTAGTTTTCTAGATTTCCATTCATTCTCTCTCCCGACCAACATTTCAGATCATCAGCCTCTCTCTCTCTCTCCAGATTTGAATACAAAATTTTAAAAAAATAATTGAATTTTTTTTTTTTGAAAAGATCTGGATCTCTTCAGATATCTTCAAACAAAAAAAAAAAAACTATATAAAAAAATAAAAAAAAATAAAAAAAAATGCAAGAAATCAAAAATCTGGAAAATTTTCCAGATTTCTTCATACAATTTTAAAAAATATATATTAAAAAAACCTTTAAAGAGATCTGGATAGATTTTCAAATTTCTTCAAAAAAAAAAAAAAAAAAAAGTTTTTGAAGAGATCTGAAGAGATTTCTAAACCACTTACAAAAAAAAAAAAAAAAAAAAAAAAAAAAAAAAACCTCTTCAAAATTTTCCAAATTCTTCGGAGATGGAGAGATGGAGATTTGTCCATGTGTGATGGAGAAATCTCATTTTTTTTAGATTTGACGAGATGGAGCACTCATCAGAGATGGAGAGATGGAGATTTCGCCATGTGTAATGGAGAAATCTCCTCTTTTTTTATTTGTTTATTTTTTCTTAACAAATGGCTTCCGAGGAAAAAAAAAAAAAAAAAAAAAGAAGAGATAAAATAAAGAAATATGTTTCAGTCAAAGAAAGAAAAAAGGGAAAGCATGGGTAATTTTGTCTCTCCAATAGATTGTTTGCTAAGAACAATAAAAACACTAATTCTGACTAAAAATAGAAAACCCCTTAATTATATGGCTAAAAAGGGCTAATTCAAATATATATATATATATATATACATATATAACTTTCAATAAAACAACATTGTTTTTATTCCATTGAGATAAAGAAGGCAAACTTGATCCACTCTCACAGTCTCAGTCTCACTCGATAATTGATTATTATTATTATTATTATTATTATTATTATTATTATTATTATTTTAAGTATGAAAGCATGGTTTTTCTTGGCTTTGATGTATGGTTGTTAGACATTTTAACCTAAATTATCAAACAATTTGGTTAAAATGATATTTTATAAATTATAATATAACTGTAGAAATAATAAATTGTAATCGGAAAATAAATTCATAAAAAAATAACAGAACACTGGCGTAAAATTATGAATAACAAAATGAAGACCTTAACTTGTTAATTAGAAAAAATAAATTTTAATAAAGAAAAATACCTGAATTAAATAACCGAATATAAATAATTATTTAGTAAAGTAATACAATACAATACAAATAATTAACTCAAAATTAAATTGTTGTTGCAACAAAAATCATGGAATGATGTGGTTAATGAATAAAGTACTTGACATATCATTTGGGATGTGTGAGGGAGAGAGAAAGAAAGAATTAGAACTTAGGTGGCGTTTGGTTGGGCGGAATCCAGTGGAATGGAATGGAGATCATTCCAACTGTTTGGTTTGTTAAAAAACAATGGAATGGGCATTCCATCCAAAAACCAATGGAATGTTCATTCCATTTCAATGTAAAAAATTTATTCCATAAAAACCCTCATATGCACAAACTACATTCCAAAAATACCCTTGAGGCACTTTCTTCCACTTATCCTCCTATCTACACTCTCGGTCCTCTTCAGCTTCTACTAAATCATGAGATTCCAGCTGATGATAACTCTTTGAGTGGCATTAAATCAAATCTGTGGAAAGAACAATCTGGATGTTTGGAGTGGCTAGATACAAAGGAATCAAACTCAGTTGTTTATGTCAATTTTGGAAGTGTTGCTGTCATACAAGAAGAACAACTAGTCGAATGAGCTTGGGGTCTTGCAAACAGCAAACAAAACTTTTTGTGGGTAATTAGGCCTGATCTAGTCAATGGTAATCCATCAGCCATTCTTCCTCCAGAGTTCTTTTCAGAAACCAAAGAAAGGAGTCTCCTAGCAAGTTGGTGCTCGCAAGAACAAGTTCTAAACCACCCAGCCGTCGATGGGTTCCTGACTCACAGTGGGTGGAATTCGACCATAGAAAGTTTGAGTAATGGTGTGCCAATGTTATGTTGGCCATTCTTAAGTGAGCAACAGACTAATTGTTGGTTCTGCCAAAATAAATGGGGTATAGGCATGGAAATTGAGTCCAATTCTAATAGAGATGAAATTGAGAGATGGGTGAGAGAATTGATGGAAGGAAACAAGGGAAAACAAATGAAGAAAAAAGCAATGGAATGGAAATCATTGGCACAAAAAGCAACTACGGCTCCTAGTGGGTCATCTCACCTCAATCTTTATAAGATCATAAAGGAAGTACTACTCACTTCACATAAAGGATGTCAATTTGTGGAAAAAATAAAAAAAGATGTAATTTAATTTGTTTACGTAGTTGAAATCCGTCCAAATAAATAACTTAATTGAGTAGGCCAGCCTTTTGCAAAAAAAATAGGAGTGCATTTTTGCTCGTCCACACTAACTAAGGTGAACTATTACCACCCACTTTAGGTGTTGCCAAGTGTCTCAAACTTTGAGTTAACTTTGGGTTAACTTTGGACTTTGGATTAACTTTGTGACACGTATCAACACCTGAAGTGGGTGGTAATGGTTCACCCTAGTTAGTGTGGGTGAGTAAAAATGCACTCAAAAAATGGACTGTAATTTATGTTTATGTTTGTCTTAAAGTGAAAGTCTTCCATAATTTGTGGGTGGAATGAAAGACAAAATGTGATTTTTTTGATCTATTCATTTAAATCATGTAAATATAATATAATTTTTTTTTTAAAAAAAAAAACATATTCATTAGATACACTAAGCTATCGACACTTAGGATCACTTAATTCTACTATAATTTTGAGTTTTTGACATGAAATGATGTTTGGTAAAATTTCCAAAATTATAAATTTATAATATTTGATATTAAAAAATATATTTGATTTTTTTTTTTAGCTTATTTGATAAGCTAAAAAAAAAAAACTCATCAATTTTTTTTTTTTTTTCATATCAAATAAGATTAATTAAAATATATAGAGTGCATTTGAAGGCTTGAAGATTTTCTCCGATTTAATTATGCATAGATTGTGTGCAATCCTAACTTGGGAATTGGGATACAAGAAGATAAAAAAGTCAAACGTTAAGGTTCGTTTGGAAGAGATTCTTCAAATAGATCTTTTAGGAGTAGATCTTCTACAAGTAAAACTTTTAATGGAAAGTTATTAGTCATTTGGTTGTCAATTAAGAAAAAAAATAAAATTAAGTGGTAGAATTATCAAAATATTCAAAGAGTAATGTTAGACTTCTCAAATTTCTTCTCCAAATTTTGTCCCAAATGATGTGGCACGTAAGGTGTCAAGTGTCAACATCTTCTAAATCATGAGATTATATAGTGATTGATGTGATGTTGACACATCACATTTCATATTATTTATGACAGAATTTGGGAAAAAAAATTGGGACGTCTAGCATTACTCATATTCAAAAACTATTTTAAATGTTAGGGTTATATTAAACATTTTATATTATTCTACACTTGGAAAAGCCAAAAATTTGAGATTTTCCAAATAGATATAAAACAACTTTTTTAATCACCTAAAAGCTCACTAGGTAACAACCAAATGATACAACACAATTTGAAAAGAGTTTTTTTTTTTAATTAAAATAGTGTTTTTTTAGCCAGCAGGGAAGCTCGATTAGCCAAGTTAACTCAAAACACGTTTACCACTAAAACATGATTTTCCATATTTAATTTAACCCCTCTTAAATTCAATTCAATAATATAATATATTGTTTCAAAAATATATATATATATAATATCTTCATTGTATCCGAAAAAAACTATTAAATAAATCCGTCATTTTATGTGTCAACTGTCAAGTGCCATTATCTTAAATTTGTTCACGTAACTGTTTCCTGTCCAATATAAATTTAAATAAGGGCAAATTGCACTGAACTCCTTGAAGTTTGGGCAAATTACACTTAGCTATAAATGTTTTGTTATTATACACTAACATTCCCAAGAATTAAATTTGACTTTGAAAAAACCTAAAAAGCCCCTAGTTATATTATTTTATAATTTTTTTTTTTACCCTTTTAACCAAAAACTTTGTAAACTTTAATAAAATAAAATAAAATAAATAAAAGATATGATTCATTAAATAAATTAATGGGTTACAAAAAAAATTAAAAAATAAATATTTTTTAAAAAATAAATATAAATAGTTTAAAATAAATAAATAAATAAATACTTTAAAAAAATTAATTAAATAAATAGTTTTAAAAAATCAAATAAATAAATAGTTTTTAAAAAATTAAATAAATAAAGGGTTTTAAAAATAAATAAATAAATGAAAAAAATAAAAAACTTTAATTTTTTTAAGGATATCCAAAAAAAAAAAAAAAAAAAAAACTCTAAATATCCAAACTTTTACGGTAAGAATGATGGTGAAAGAAGCTTAAAGGTTCCTAACACTGGAAGTCTTCTTGCCTTCTTCAACAATTTCCTTCAGTGTTGAGAACCTTGAACATTCTCTCACCATCATCCTTACCATAAAAATTTTTATGTTTAGAGTTTTTCTTGTCCCTATTAATGGATATCCTTAAAACAAAAAATTAATGTTTTCAATTTTTTCATTTATTTATTTAAACTATTTATTTATTTGATTTTTTAAAACTATTTATTTCTTTAATTTTTTAATTTTTTAATTTATTTAATTTTTTAAAACTATTTAACTATTTATTTATTTAATGAATCATATCTTTTATTTAATTTTTTTTATTTAATTAAAGTTTATAAATTTTTTGGTTAAAAGGTAAAAAAAAAAAGTATAAAATTATATAATTAGGGGCATTTTAGATATTTTAAAATTTAAATAAAGTCTTTGTGGTGTTAGTGTATAATAACAAAACTTTTCCAACTAAGTGTAACTTGTCCAAACCTCAAGGGGTTCAGTGCAATTTGCCCTTTAAATAATGAGTTTGTTTAGAATACAAGTAGTTATTCATTTTATTTTATTTTTTTACTCTATTTTTTCTCTATCTTATTAGCATAGTGATTACACCATTCAATAGACCCAGCTATTAAGACAATATGAGGTTAGTCAAATAGTTTGCCTCTCACATTTATACCGTTGTGGGTTCAAGTCTACCTCTTTTCTCAAAGTCTAAATTATTGTAAATAATTTTTAAAAAATAAATATAGATGTGAGAATAAATAGTTTAAAATAAATAAATAAATAAATACTTTAAAAAAATAAATAGTTTTAAAAAATCAAATAAATAAATTGTTTTAAAAAATTAAATAAATAAAGGGTTCAAAAAAAATAAATAAATGAAAAAAATTAAAAACATTAATTTATTTTAAGGATATCCATTAATAAGGACTAAAAAAGCTCTAAATATCCAAACTTTTACGGTAAGGATGATAGTGAGAGAAGTTTCAAGGTTCCCAACACTGGAAGTCTTATTACCTTCTTCAACCACTTCCTTCAATGTTGGGAACCTTGAACATTTTCTCACCATCATCCTTACCATAAAAGTTTAGAAATTTAGAGTTTTCTTGTCCCTATTAATGGATATCTTAAAAAAAAAAAAAAAAAAAAAAAAAAAAAAAAAAAAAAATTAGTGTTTTCAATTTTTTTTTTCATTTATTTATTTATTTAAACTATTTATTTATTTGATTTTTAAAACTATTTATTTTTTATAATTTTTAATTATTTATTTATTTAATTTTTTAAACTATTTATTTTATTTTTTAAAAACTATTTATTTATTTAATGAATCATATCTTTTATTTAATTTTTTTTATTTTATTAAAGTTTATAAAGTTTTTGGTTTAAAGGTAAAAAAAAAAAAAAAAGTATAAAATAATATAACTAGGGGCATTTTAGGCATTTTAAAAATCAAATTAAAGTCTTGGGAATGTTAGTGTATAATAACAAAACTTTTCCAGTTAAGTGTAACTTATCCAAACTTCAAGGGGTTCAGTACAATTTGCCCTTTAAATAATGAGTTTGTTTAGAATACAAGTAGTTATTCTTTTTTTCTTTCTTTTTTTTTTTATTATTACTTTTTTTTTTTTTTTTTTTACGCTATTTTTTATCTATCTTAGTGGCATAGTTATTACATCATTCAATAGACCAGGTTATTAAGATAATATGAGGTTAGTCAAATAGTTTATCTCTCACATCTATACCGTTGTGGGTTCGAGTCTACCACCCTTCTCAAAGTCTAAATTATTATAATATTTAATATAAATAAATAAATAAATAACCCAATTATTAGAGTTCAAAGTAAAAATAAAAATTCACATTGTGGTAGTTTATGTTCAAGTCCTACCATTCCTATCGTACATATTTACTAGCATGTGTAGGTAGATTTTCTCCGATATTGTGAGAGTTAATATTTGAACCGTATATATTTTTTTTTAATATTTTGGCAGACCTTGACCCAATTCAAGTCAAATTTCTAATTATAGATGGGCTTCAACAAAGATTCTTTTTATTTTCGGCCTACTTTGAAACTGGAAAAACGTTAGTTGGGCCAATAATGCAGTGTTTGTAGATTGAAGATAGGGCCTCATCGATGTCACTTCAAATTCTTATGTATACAAATAACAATAAGATTTGTATAAAATTGAAACTGTTCAGTATTTCAGGGGCCGTTCGGTAACATTTTCGTTTTTCGTTTTTCGTTTTCTGTTTCCCCGTTTTCATTTATTTTCCAAGTTTTGATTTTTAGATTTTTTGGATTCAAAAACACGTCTAGTAGCGATGGTCGAAAATGATATTTAGAGAATCAAAACATAAAAAAACGCGTATGGTAGAACTGATTTTCAAAACAATTTTCAATTAAATGTAACCTTATAATCAAATATTTTATAAGGTTATAATTCAATTTTTATTTCATAAATTTTAACTTATGATCAATTATTCAGTCAAATGTCAAAAGCGACGCGCAATCTGCGAGTAAGGTGTATTCATCGCTCTTTTTCCTTAAAACTGTATCTTTTGGCAAGGAAATAAATTTTTTCGTTGACGTTGAGTTCTTCAATTTTTCAATACGAATCCAACGGTATAAAGAATGTAAAATTCTGGACGGCTTTTTGAAAGTTATGATCAATTATTCAGTCAAAGGTCAAAAACGACGCGCAATCCGCTAATGAGGTGTTTTCATCGTTCTTTTTCCTTAAAACTGTATCTTTTGGCAAGGAAATAAATTTTTCGTCGACATTGGGTTCTTTGATTTTTCGATACAAATCCAACGGTATAAAGAACATAAAATTCTAGGCGGTATTTTGAAAGTTATGATCAATTATTCAGTTAAAAGTCAAAAGCGATGCGAATCCGCAAGTGAGCTACTTTCATAACTCTTTTTCCTTAAAACTGTATCTTTTGGCAAGGAAATAAATTTTTTCGTCCACATTGGATTCTTTGATTTTTCGATGCAAATCCAACGATATAAAAAATGTAAAATTCTGGGTGATATTTTGAAAGTTATGATTTATTATTCAGTCAAAGGTCAGAAGAGACGCGAATCAGCGAGTGAGCTATGTTCGTCGCTCTTTTTCACACTTTTTAAAATTGATTATTGGAATATTTTCTGAATGAAAAGTGGTTTTTTTTTTTTTTTTTTTTTGCATGTCTACTTTCTTGTGTCAAAATTTGAGCAAATAACGTTGAGTATTTTTAGAGATGTGCATTTGAATGTGGATATAGATCATATTTGAATAGTTTGCAGAGATGGAAATAATGGCCTTTTTGGAACTCCACCCACCAATTAACAGTGTCTAGTGCTATTTTATTCTTTAAGAGTGTCATGCCATAGATAACGGCAGCTTTCTGTTAAATTTAACAGAATGGCTGCCAATGAACAATATTTTGTCAAAATGATGATTTTGAAACAATTTGAATAGTCGGTAGCCTTTTTGGGACTCCATCCACCAATTAATAGTATCTAATGCTATTTTTCTCTTCTTTCTTACAGGGAAAGAAACAGCAAACAAGAAGAATCATATCTATTCCAAGATCCACATCAATGAAGTTTCGCCATTTAACAGAAAAGGGAAAAAAAATCTTGAAGAGATCTAGAAGGTCTAGAAAAAAAAAAAAGAAAAAAAAGATAAGACCAGATTTATTACTCGTGAGAGGTGAGACTGTGAGAGTTGATGCACCCGAACACAACCCACACCACAAGAAGAGGCAACCAAATAAAGCATCAGATCTAATGGAACCAACCAAAATAGAGCAACAGACCTGAAGTAATCAAAAACAACAGAAAAAGGCACACATACCTGGTGACTATAGCAGCCACCACAAGCCAAAGCAAAACAAAACACATACACCCTGGCGAAACTAAAATCGGAAAAACAAAGCAACAAAATTCAAGAACTCTGCCACGATCGAGACAAAAAACAATGATCCAATAGAAAATGAGAGGATGATCAATCTTTAGTAGCAGAGTCAAACAAACAGACATCCCAGAAACCAAACAGAGTAGAGCTGTGGAGGTGGAGAGTGGAGACTTGTGAGAGAGAGAGAGAGAGAGAGAGAGAGAGAGAGAGAGAGAGAGAGAGAGTGTGTGTGTGTCGCATCGTATAAAAAAAATAAAGAAAACTAGTAATAATACAACAATACTAAACATCCTACCTACAATCCTACAATTTCCATCCCAACACACGTGGCAGTTGAGGTGTCACTTGGTGAGTGGATACACATTAATTGATACTTATCTTTTTTACCCATGTATTCACTAACCAATTAATGTTTGTCCACTCACCAAGTGACACCTCAACTGCCACGTGTGTTGAGATGACAATTGTGGGATTTTAGGTGGGATGTGTAGCATCACTGAACTAACCAATTAATGTTTGTCCACTCACCAAGTGACACCTCAACTGCCACGTGTGTTGAGATGACAATTGTGGGATTATAGATGGGATGTGTAGCATCACTGAAAAACAGTAATGCTACACATCCCACCTAAAATCTCACATTTTCATCTCACCACATGTGGCATGCGAGGTGTCAAATGATGAGTGAATATATGAGGTAGGTGAGATAAATCATCATTAATATGTATTCACTCACAATTTGACACCTCACAAGCTACATGTAGTGGGATGAAAAATATGGAATTTTATGTGGGATGTTTAGTATTATTGAAAAAAAACAGGTTTCAATGTTTTTGTTTTTTATTTTTGAAAATGAGTGTTGCCGAAGCCGAACAGGTTGTTAACATTTTTAGAACTCAAAAACAATAAAACAAGTCTCAAAAATGATACCGAACGCACATAGTTTCTAATAATTCCCTTTATATAGTTTTTGATCAAATAGGATTCAATACTGCGATCTCCGAGGTTGGTTGATCCTTTTTTACATATTTCAAGTTTTGGTTTAAAAAAACTTTAAACCAAAACTTGAAATAATCATAAATTTATATAACATATAAGTAATTTAAGATACATACCTTAAAATAAAATAAAATAAAATAAAATAAACTTAAGACACATGAAAGGGGCATTATGCACAAGGAAGTCACTGCGTTACTGTTGATACAAATACATTGATCGTGTAATAATTCTCCAATCATGGCAGTTTTGAAAAAAATAAATCATGATTTTTTATTTTGTAACGTTACAATCTCAGTTCAATAACTTATAAATCTATACAGTTCTATAACTTATAAAACTATGTATGTTATAAAACTAATTAAGAACCATTCTAATTAGAGAAACACCCTTGATTGCATATCGAACGTAAAAATCTTGATTCTGTTATAAAATAATGAAGAACAAATGAGATGAATGAAATAACAAATAAGAAAGATGAGAGACATCAAAGAAGATAGATGCGAGAGATCAGAGAGAGAGAACTATTTTGCTTCTGTATTGATTTCAAGAACATTTTTAGCTAACCAACAAACTTACAATAGAAAGCCATATATATAGGCAATCAATGGCTTAGTGATGAAGTTACAATAGAGGCTTGGTGGGGAAGCCAACTATAGAGGCTTGGCGGGGAAGCCAAAATTACAATACTCCCCCTTGGATTTCCCACCACTCGTACTTTTAATTTTCTAAGAAAAAACCCGGTGGGACAAAAACTCAGTAAAATATATACAAAGATCTTCTAGATCTTATGGTGTTGGATGTCCTCAAAACTGCCTCGTTAAAAACCTTGTCAGGAAAACCCAGTGGGACAAAACCTGATCGAAGGGAAAAAGAGTATAGTGTACATATATCCAAAATTAATGTTTTCTTCAAAACTGTGTTCACATTTACACTTTGCTAGGAAAAAACCCAATGGGATAAAAACCATAGCAATGATATCCATTGATCTGTCAGATCAAAGTAATATTTATGATGATTTTCTAGATCAATGTAACATATATATGATAATTAGCAAGATCAAAGTAATATTTACAATGATCTTCTTGATCAAGATAACATATATACGATGATTAACTAGATTAATGTAATATTTACGATGATCTTTATAGATCAAAAGATTTTTGGGTGTGCTTAGAGAATTGCCTCATTAAAACCTTTATCAGGAAAACCCAATGGGACAAAAACCTGATTGAAAGAAAAAAGAGTACAATGCACATATGCCCCAAAATAACTAATATACTTCATTTGATATGCTCCCCCTGATAAAAGTTCTTTTAAAACAATCTTTTGGATTGCTAAACTGGGGTATACAGATGTTTATTTCATAAAATGAAATAACATCATAAATGATTGGAGGGAGTATAAGCAAAGACTTGCTTTATGAAGTAATACCCATATGGAATCTTTTCAGAATCTTTTCAACATATTTTGATCGATGGACAAACATTCCATTTGATCTATGCTCGCCCTTCAGGTCGAGACAATATTTCCTTTCCCATGTCTTTCATTTTTAAACTCATTTACCAAAAATTCAAGAGCTTTCCAAGAGTTCCAATTAAATTCATATCATTAACATATGTTGTGAATATAGTGAATTCGGATTCTAATTGCTTTGCGAAGACACTTGGGTATATAATATAATTATTATATCCTTATTTTATCAGATATTCACTAAGACGGTTATACCACATCTGTCCAGATTATTTTTAATTCATATAAGGGTTTTTGTATGTTCATCAAATACCGATTACGAGATCTCGATTTACATGCTTCTAGCATTTTAAATCCTTCCAGGATTATGAATATCTGCATTGAGTGAATCATATAGATAAATGATTACTATGTCTAGATGACGTATTTCAAGCCTTGTAAAGGCAACCAAATTTATCAAAAATTTGAAACGTAATTGTATTCGTCACTATTGAATACCAAGTTTCTATGAGAAACCTTGTACTATGAGTCGTGCCTCATATCTCACGATCTCATTTTTCTCATTGCATTTTCTATATAAAGACTCATTAGTATCCAACTAGTTTGACATCTCCAGGTGTCTGGAGTACTATTGGTCTAAATACTTTATGTTTGACATATGAAGTCAATTTTTCTTGAATTGCTTCTTTTCACTTAAGCCAATCATACCTTTTGTATACAATCATTGATATTATGAATATCATAATTATTATTTATAATTTCAGTAGCGCTACTATGTAAAAATATATCATCAATGATTGTTTCTTTATGATTCCACATTTCTCTCATATGATTTATAGAAATTTTTTCAATTTCAATATACTTGAATCTTTGTTGAGATTTCTTCCATTTTAATGGATTTAGTCTCTATATGGACTTTATAGAAATTTTCTTAGTTTCAATATAGTTATATCTCTGTTGAGATTTCTTTCCATTTCAATGGATTTAGTCCTTTCATAGACTTGTATAGAAATTTTATCAATTTCAATATACTTGTATCTCTGTTGAGATTTCTTCTATTTAAATGGATTTAATCATTTCATAGACTCGTGTCTCTTTAGATATATCATACTCTTATAGGGTTGATTAAGAGAAAGTGGATTTATTTATAACTCGAGTTTTGTTTACTTTTGGATTCTGATAATAATACCTTTCAAAAAGGTCCATAAGCTTATGATATGCATCAGATGATTTATTTGTTGTCATTTACTCTGATCATTCTTTAAGAACAATCACCCGGCCGGGGTTTATGAGATGACAACTTATAAAAATCATGTTACCTTTAATATATCATGTAACAGATTAATAATAATCTGATGATCAATCATCTTTCGTATTTGAGTGATACAAAGATTGGAATGAGACACATTTATATAGAGAGAGTACCGAACTGGTATCTCTATTTTGTATAAGAGTAACTTTTCATTTACTCTTTCTAGAGAAACTTTCCATTTGGAAATTAATCAATATAATGATATACAGATTGTGCGTAAAAATATAAACTATTAGAAGTTTAAATGATCTAATTGGAAGACTGATCAAAATCAATACTAATCTCATAATGATATAGAATTCTTATCTTAGATCATACCAAAGATGCAATAGGGAGATATAGTGATATACTACACAATCAAAATATCTTTAAAATATGAGCAATTCAATGACCAATTACAAGTTGTAATGGTAAATACCGATGATAGATAGTGAGTCATGGATGAATGCATCAACATATAATATAGAATGTCCCATATAGAAATTGGTAACTAAATAGAAATAATAAAGTTCTCGTATTTACCTGGAGACGTTTGATAAGCGATTCTACTGATCCATCCTGATTATGAGTACATGCGAAAAGCTGGATGTTGAACGTCGATCTCAACTGGAGACGTTTGATAATACACAAACTTGTGACCATCACATAGATGTATCAATCAGTACCATAAAATGGAAGGATTCATTTGGTGGATGATCATATCCACATATACCCTCTTGAATGATGGGGATTCAAAACCAACTTTAGAATATAATGGTTTATTTGGTGGATGAATATATCCACATTCGTCCCTTTTCTGATCAGAAATATAATCCGGATGATAAAGAACTCGGCTTTTTCTATAATCAGCTTCTGGCCTGAATTACGCACAGATATTGAACATTCTTATTATTCATTATCTCAATATGACATTAATAAAGTTATATGTCTTTGATCTAAACAGATTTCTTTTTTTCTTTTCTTTTTTGCTTGAATGATATAAAATATCATTGATACACAATTGAATACCATCTAGTAATAAGATTATGGCTCTTCTAGAGCCTTTAATCAGATCCATCAGATCCATTAAATCTAATCTGATATTAACTTTAAATGCCCTTGAACTAAGCATATATATATTTCTTTATGTTCTGCTTGAATAATATCAAGTATCATTGATATATAATTTAGTATTGTTTGATAACAATATCATGGCTCTTCCAGAGCTTTCTATCAGATCTGTTAGATTTGATACAGTATTAACATTTGTTCTTAACAAAGTCAAATTCATAAAATATTTATGACTCCGCAGAATTGTATGAGCCGTTGCACTAGCGGCAAGACATATATTTTCCCTTCTGGAAATTTTATGAACATTATTTATAATGTCATTTTATATCTCATCTAAAATGATAATAATTCCGTAGAATTTTATTAGTCGTTGCACTATCATCATTGCATGGATATATTTAATTATCCCATCCATATAGCAATCATGGCCTATAATATGGAATATCAATAAGTGAAACAAGAGATAGAATAGTACAAACTTAGATGCTCAGTTCGAGGTGTATATCTCTCTACAGAAAATCCTGATCAACAATCTAACCGATCAGATTATAGAAAGATGAGTGAAGAACGTTCTGATAAAATTTCAACCCGATCGGACCATAGATCAAAGAGATATCCCTCTTCGATGAAACCTGCGCAATACTGGAATTTTCTCCCTTGTTTTCTGCCCAGCCTTGTTCGGAGCTACAGAACTCACCATAGGGAATTCCGATTGACAATCCCACCATGAAGATTCAAGAACTACAAGATTAGAACATGCTGACTAAATTTCAGCTCAATCTGATCTTAGACGAGGGAGATATTAAAGTTTGATCAAGATTGCGCAGTGATATTCTTCACACAATTTCTGCACACACACACACCTCCTTTTTCTTCTCTGTTCTAAAAATATTTCCAATTTCATTATACATGATATTAGGATCTTAAATCATTTTAATGATACTCACAACATCCTGTTGGATGTGTAGATACTTCTTTGAATATTGCTCTTCATGAGCATCAAACATGAATGAAATGGATAATATATTATTTCCAGTTTCATTATACGTTAAGATCTTAAATTTCTTTTGTGATACTCACAACATCCTGTTGGATGTGTAGATTCTTCTTTGAATATTGCTCTTCATGAGCATCAAACATGAATGAAATGGATAAAATATTATTTCCAATTTCATTATACGTTAAGATTTTGAAATCTCTTTTACGATAACCACAACATTCTGTTGGATGTGTAAATCTTTTTTTTTTTTTTTTTTTTCTCAAATGAATGATATGTAAACATATCACTTTATATATATGTGATAAAATAAAATCATGGATCATATTAATTTTTTTGAACTTCCGGTTCGATCATGAACTGTAAGTTCATATATAAAATTCAGAAGACTTCAGATTATGAATGGATTTGAAACCCCAGGTTCCAAATAATGAAGTATGGCATTCATGAATATAACACTGGATTCAGAACTCCAAGTTCTCATCGGTTTCAAAACCGTGCCGACTTAAATATCATAATTCCAGAAACTTTAAATTCTGGTTAGTCGGTCTAGCCATCTCATATATTGCATAAAAATAAATATTGAATATTTAAACAATTTATTTGGAGACACATCATAAGCCAGTCCTGAGACTCAGCATAAGCCAGTCCCAAGACATAGCATAAGCCAATCTCATATATTGCATAAAAATAAATACTGAATATTTAAACAGTTTATCCCGAGACACAGCATAAGCTAGTCCCGAGACACAGCATAAGTCAGTCTCATATATTGCATAAAAATAAATACTGAATATTTAAACAGTTTATCCGTAGACATAGCATAAAGCCAGTCCTGAGACACAGCATAAACCAGTCCCGAGACACAGCATAAGTCAGTCTCATATATTGCATAAAAATAAATACTGAATATTTAAACAGTTTATCCGGAGACATAGCATAAAGCCAGTCCTGAGACACAGCATAAGCTAGTCTCATATATTGCATAAAAATAAATACTGAATATTTAAACAGTTTATCCGGAGACATAGCATAAAGCCAGTCCCGAGACACAGCATAAGTCAGTCTCATATATTGCAAATAATTAAATGCAGATATTTAAACAATTCCAGGAGGCTAAGCTCACCTGTTATGTGCATAAAAATGGATACAAATATTTAAACAATATAAATAAATTCATAACTATATTGTATACGAAACTATAAACTATATTGTATACGGAATTATAAACAGATCCAGAATATTAAGATGTAAAAAGAATAAATGAATAAATCCAGAACTATATATATATGTTCCACTGACGGCATAAGCCATTTTGTATACGGAAATATATATAGATCCAGAATATTGAGATATAAGTAAATCACCTATCAGGGATCCCTTTTACTTACATACACGAATATCAAGCTGTAAGTAAATCACTCACCTGGAGATACTTTTTACTTACATACGATCGTGCTGATAACATGTTATAAAATAATGAAGTAACAAATAAGAAAGATGAGAGACATCAAAGAAGATAGATGCGAGAGATCAGAGAGAGAGAACTATTTTGCTTCTATATTGATTTCAAGAACATTTTTAGCTAACCAACAAACTTACAATAGAAAGCCATATATATAGGCAATCAATGACTTAGTGATGAAGTTACAATAGAGGCTTGGTGGGGAAGCCAAATATATAGGCTTGGTGGAGAAACCAACTATAGAGGCTTGGTGGGGAAGCCAAAATTACAACAGATTCATCCCAAATATATTTATATTAACTAATATAGAAAAAGGGCTTGTTATTGTGCATAGTGACATAAATTCTAGAACCCATCAAATTTTATTTGAAAGTGAGAATACTTTTATACTTGTAGACTAAGTCTGAGATATTGTATTGTATTATATTGTATTATTTGTATCAGAGTACTTCGTCATTTTTATATATAATACAATTATGTGTTAGTAATATTTCATATATATATATTTTTTTGATATATCGTAGTAGCGATTCGAACATATGACATCGTTGAACCACATTGGACAGTGATTGATATTTTATATTAAACGGTAATAAGTTATATAATTTGGTAGTCTTTTCACCCATAAAGTATAATATTTAATTTCTCTACCTAAAACCGAGCATCGCACAAAAATAATGTGTGCTTAATTATGAACTACGAAGTGAATTATTTTCAATTTTATAGGCTAAAATCAATTTACTTTGCACCTAAAATAGAAATAAAAAGGTTTTAGATAATATCTTATTATAGTCCAAAGAATCAATATTCATACCAGGTATATCTTCTCCTTCTTTTCTTTGAACCCCACCCCACCATCACCCTGGCCTGACCCTAGGGGGAATCCAGTAAGATAACCGTCTAGGGTTTCCAATTTTGAAGGGCCCTCAATACACTACTAGTTTTCTAGATTTCCATTCATTCTCTCTCTCCCCGGCTAACATTTCAAATCATCATCAGATATCTTCAAACAAAATAAACTAAAAATAAAACGCTTGAAGAGATCTGGAAAGTTTTCCAAATCTTTTGAAGAAATCAAAAATCTAGAAAATTTTCCAGATTTCTTCATACAATTTTTTCATAAAAAAAAAAATTAAAAAAACCTTTAAAGAGATCTTGATAGATTTTCAAATCTCTTCAACAAAAAATAAATAAAAATATAAATAAAAAATAAATAAATAAAAAGTTTTTGAAGAAATTTGGAGAGATTTCTAGACCACTTAAAAAAAAAAAAAAAAAAAAAAACTCTTCAAAATTTTCCAAATCTCTTGACGAGATGGAGCACTCTTCGGAGATGGAGAGATGGAGATTTGTCCATGTGTGATGGAGAAATCTCATTTTTTTTTAGATTTGACGAGATGGAGCACTCGTCTGAGATGGAGAGATGGAGATTTCACCATGTATGATGGAGAAATCTCCTCTTTTTTTTATTTATTTTTTATTTTTTCTTAACAAATGGCTTCCGAGAGAAAAAAGAAAAAGAAGAGAGAAGTAGAGAGAAGTAAAATAAAGAAATATGTTTCAGTCAAAGAAAGAAAAAAGGAAAACATGGGTAATTTTGTCTCTCCAATAGATTGTTTGCTAAGAACAATAAAAACACCAATTCGGACTAAAAATAGAAAACCCCTTAATTATATGGCTAAAAAGGGCTAATTCATATATATATAACTTTCAATAAAACAACATTGTTTTTATTCCATTGAGATATAGAAGGCCATTGAGATGAAGAAGGCAAACTTGATCCATTCTCACAGTCTCACTCGATAATTGATTATCTTCTTTTTTTTAGTATGAAAGCATGTTTTTTTTTTTTTTTTTTTTTTTTTTTTTTTTTTTTTTTTTTTTGAAACAGCAATAAAAACAACAGGCCAAAAGGCCAGCAAGAACACAACGGACTGAGACAGACCTAGCCGCACACCACACAACAACAGGGTACTGAGACAAACCCAGCCACACACCACACAACAACAAGGCCAGGCGAAACCCAACCAGCAGCCAAAACAACACAGAAAAACAGAGACCCAGCGAGGCCCCAACAACCAACAGAAAACAACAAAAACGCAAGAAAACAGCACACAAGAGAACAACACAACGAAGCAGAGAACCCAGAAACAGAGGACTACAGCAGCAAACCAGCACAGAACCACCGCACCAGGAGACCCCCAACGGACCCAGAACCACCACACCAACCCGCGCAGCCCAGCATAGACCAGGGAGAAAGCACACAGACAAACACCATCAGACATTCGAAATTTTCCAGGACACAATCTCGCCCCCAAACTCAGAACCCCTCTTGGCCAAACCATCCGCCCAACTGTTTGAAACTCTAGAAACGAACCGAACTGATAAATTGTTAAAAGCTCTAAGCTTAGCCCGGACCTCAAAGATCACATCCACCATAGCCAAGCTACCAAAATCCCCACCCAAAATCCAACTCACCGCCACCCTCGAATCACTTTCTATAATAATCTCCCTAATCCCAAGCAAATCCTTCGCTTCGCACAGTAAACAAGCTTTATGAATAGCTAGCACCTCCGTTTCAGCTGCGTCGATCGCCTTGACACCCTCCGAAAATTCACACCATACCTCTCCTCTAGAATTTCTTAGCACCCCAACAATCCCCGCCCTCCCCTTATCCTTCAAAAAAGACCCATCAACGTTAAATTTCAACGCCTCATTTAACGGGGGAGTCCAAGACTTAGCAGCCCTCCTTTTCACCTTCTTATTTTCAGCACAGCACCATTCTAAGTTTTCTACCAAAATCGTTATCGGTTCCTCCGACCCCTTCCCATGAAACTTAAACCACCACGCAACTCTACACCTCACCAAATCATGAAACACCATAACTTCGACAACATCACCTTTGAAAACGACCTGATTCCGGGCCTCCCATATTGACCAAACCACAGCGTAAAAAAGAGTCTCCCACACCCTTTTAAGATTGAAACTCGGCCTTAACCCAATCCAACCATCATACCAATCTCTAATACTCCTACTCACACAACTATGCACATCCCACCACTTCATACACTTATTCCACAAACCCCAAGACCACTCACAAAGTAAAAAAAGGTGGTCCACCGTCTCAACCGCTTTACCACACAAAGGACAGCAGCAGTCACCCACCGAATCCACCCTAAAAAGCCCCATCACCTCACGGACCAGCACCCTGCCTCTCAGCAACTGCCACAGAAAAAGCTCCACCTTCGGAGGACTAAAACCCTTCCAGACCGATCTCTCCTCCGAAAGCTCTCCGTCCCTACGATCTTCCAAGCATCTCCTGAAAGAACTTACTGAAAACAGCCCCTTTGGGCAGAAATTCCAAGCCATAGAATCCGAAACATGTCTTTTAAGATTAACATTCTTCAATGCCTCACAAAATTCCTTCCAAATATCCACCTCCCAATCAAAGACCCCTCTTCTCAAACAAACATTCCACTTCCACACCTCTCCAACCCAAGACCCAAAACAATCAATAGAACCACACTTCACCGAAGACAAAGCCATAATCCTTGGGAACCTATCCTTGAGCAGACCATTCTCACACCAAACATCCTCCCAAAAATTTGCCTTGTCTCCATTTTCTACTACCACCACCTTAAAGCCCTCCTTTAAAACACTTTCCATCTCCGTACCTTCCTTAAAAAGCCCGGAAATAACTTTAACAAAATTCGAGGCAGCGAATGTCCCCGACCATTTCCATAACATCACTTTGGTACTCATGCCATATTTAGCACAAATAACCTTTTTCCACAAAGAATTCTCCTCCCGGCTAAACCTCCACACCCACTTCGCCAATAAGCTTTTATTCTTATCTCCGATACGACCAACCCCAAGGCCCCCTCTCCTCTTGCTCCTACAAATGGTACCCCAATCTACCGCATGGATTTTCCTCTTCTCACCTCCGTCCCCCCAAAAGAAACTTCTTTGCAACTTCTCTATTTCCATCGCCACACTCACCGGGATCTTGAAAACGGACATGAAATACGAAGGAATACTGGAAAGAACGACTTTTATCAAGACCAACCTCCCCTCTTTACTTAAAAACTTCTTTTTCCAAGGAGACAAACGGAAAGCATGGTTTTTCTTGGCTTTGATGTATAGTTGTTAGACATTTTAACCTAAAATTATCATACAATTTGGTTAAAATGATATTTTATAAATTATAATATAACTGTAGAAATAATAAATTGTAATCGGAAAATAAATTCATAAAAAGATAACAAAACACTAGCGTAAAATTATGAATAACAAACTAAAGACCTTAACTTGTTAACTAGAAAAATAAATTTTAATAAAGAAAAATACCTTAATTAAATAACCGAATATAAATATTTATTTAATAAAGTAATACTATACAATACAAATAATTAACTCAAAAATAAAATTGTTGTTACAACAAAAAAATAATGAAATGACGTAGTTAATGAATAAAGTACTTGACATTTCATTTGGGATGTGTTGGGAAGAGAGAAAGAAAGAATTAGAATTTAGGACGTGCGACAAAGACCGAGAAAGAATTAAGAGTTGTTGGAGAGAGAGACAAAAAAAAAAGATGTTTGGACTTGAGGTGAAAGGTTAGATGATTATTAGTTGCTGTTGTTCTTCGGGCTGTTTGCCCTCCTTTTCAACAACAACAACAACAACAACAACAAGAAGTTAGGTGAATGCATGTACTCTAATTAAAACAATAATATATTAATCATTAATTTTTATTTATTTATTTATTTTGCAAAAAGCTGTTCTTCCTGTGAGAATTAATTATATTTTTTAAAAAGTTTATATATGATGTAGTGTAAACATTTTAACGATTGTGGGAATGGGAGAAAGTGGCCTCCCTAAAAACAAAAAGAGCAAAAATGTCCAAAATGGAGATGAAGTTACCAAATTGCCCTTGAAAGGGAATTGTGAAAAATAAATTACATAAGAGTGAGATTACAAGATTGCCCTTTACATAAATAGGGATTCCCACCACTGTTCTTCACCACTGTTGCCCACGATTTTGAAAAAAACATCTCACGCAGGTTTGAAAACATCAGTGAGAGGAACAGACACCTGGGAAATCAAAACGAGCTGACAAGGGAGACCGGCGACGGGAAGTCACAGGAAGGACAGTGGAGAGAGGCGACCGACACCGGCAACGACAACAACAGTGGTTCGTGGTTTGCGACGGCAGTAGTTCGTTTTCGACGACACGCCAGGTGGAGAAGAGACGACCCCCATTGTAGGTTTCTTGTTTGTTTTCTGCATTTTGTGTTTTGGTTATGGATGATTTAAGGGTTTGGAGTTTAATTAGGGGTTTTAATGATTATATGAGATTCACTGGTTGAGAATTATCGTCTTTTGTTGGTTTTATGTTAATTCATGTTCAATTGGTTGTGGGGTTTTCGATTGTTTACGTTAAAGTATGGGGTGTTGTAGGTTGTATGGGGTTCCCACTTAAATTAGTATCCTAGATGTTTTGTGAGTCCTGGTCTACTCTGAAATTTGTATTGTTATCTGATATGGGGTGTTGTGTTGTAGGTTGTCTGCATGTAGTTGTGAATTTGGTTTTTTCCCTAGGAAGGAAGGCCCTCAGGTGGCCCATTTGTTAGCTAAGAATGGCTTTTTCTTATGTGGAGGACAGATAGATTTGGCTGGAGGAATTCCCTCCCTGTGTTGTCGGTTTTGGGTGGACTGGGAGCCATGTCTAGGGGAGCCATGCCTATTTGCAGTTTTGTTTTGGTGATGGTAAATTTTACCCTTCAAAAAAAAAAAAGTTTAGGACTTTTAGTTGTAGTTTGTTTTGGTGATTGTATTTTACCCTTGAAAAAAAATATTTATGACTTTTAGTTTAGTTGTTTGTTTTTGTCAGGATTATAGGATTGTGATCTTAAAAAAAAAAAGTGGTTTATAACTTAGATAGGAAACTTTGAACATCTTTTCACATCATAGATGGAAAACTTGGACCATTTGTTTGAAATAGAGTTGTTTGAGGTAGGGGGTAGAGGGGCATGATTATTGTTGAATGCTCTTTTATTGTGGGGTTTCTTGTGTTTTTTGGTGGGGATGAAGCGCAGGGCTGGGGTTGGGTCCCATTGTTGTTGTTTTGACATGTTAGTTGTTACATTAGCTCAATTCCTAGCTTGAAAGTTAAAATTCCAATTTCATTTAGCATGTTATTTTGTTTCTCGTGTTTTTTGTTAGGGATGGGGGGGAGTCGTCTGGTTTGAATTATCGTTATCATGTTACATTAGCATGATTTCTCCCGGGAATCAAAGTAAAATTCATGTGCTTGAAATATAAATTCTCGTTCTTTGAAGTCCAATTCCCGGGCTTTAAAGTAGTGCTAGGAAGTCCAATTCCTGGGCTGGAAAGTGACAAGCTGTCGTTTTACATGTCAAAACATTTATATTTAAAATTCACCTTGTTAGTGCAAGTGACTAGAGACTAGTATAGCAACAAGCAAGGGTATCGTCCACAGGGAGGTGTCATCCGTCAACCGTATCGAGTTCTAGAGTTTATTGAAAGCGTGTAAATAGAATGCGGACGTGGTGAGAATGGTGTGTGTGTAGTGTATGCATATTGCGGTGTGGTGTGTGTGGAAATGTAAAATAAAGAATGCAAATAAAAATAAAAGGAATATGGAGGGGTGAGAATTGTGTTTAAAGAGACAAATAATAAAATGGTGGTTTGGAGAGATGCATGATAATGATCACACAAGGTACTTATTAGTTCACCAAATACAAGTGCACACCTAGTTGATTGTTAGACATTAAGTTCATCCAATTCAAGTTATGGGCTCGTTCTCACGATTAAGGAGTTCCGAAACCAAATCATCTATTATTACGAATCATTTGTTGATTAAGGAAACCAAAATCTATTCTTGCTCCCCAAAGGTCATGGAAGAGCATGTGTCTTAAGGTCAAAGACCCATTAAGCACCAGAACATTGAGCCAAAACATATTCTAGCATGGTCATGCATAAAACAAGTTTCATCCATTCTTTAGAGCTAAGTGATTAAGACTATACCCGGAAGGTCATCCATGGAGGTACAATCCTAACCCACATACACTCAAACCCATCAAAACAAGGCATTTCGACCTTCCAAAGACATATATACACAAATAGGATATTTGATTACAACTACTCCTAAATTTAAGTTAATCTACTCCTAATCCCATCCATGAACACATATCAATTTCCAATCTCCACACACATGCATATCAAGATAAGAGATTATGCAATAATAACAAGAATAAATCAAAACCCAAATGAATATAAAAACAACAAACATATATTGAGCACAAATAAGGTTTACAATATTTCCCAAGTGGGGATTACACATAAGAGAAAACAAGAAATACAAAGAGAAGAGTTTAAAGGAGACAACCCTTGAAGAAATCCCTCCAAGTTCTCCATGAATCCCTAGCTTGAAATTGGTCAAAGACCTCTCCTTTCTCCTTGCAATCTACTCCCAAATGTGGTGGAGGATGTGTAGAATGTGGTGGTGGTGAGCTTCCCATGGAGGAGAACCTCCATGGGAGCTTGGAAGCTTCTCTCTCTCTTGGTTTGGGGAAGAAGATGAAAATGGAGCAGCTGCTGGTGTGTTTTTGGTGTGTTCTTCGTGCTTGAGAAGAGAGGAAAGTGGTGTATTTATAGTTAGGGAAAGTTTGTGGACGAATTGGGGTGCGAAAGGACACATTTGCCCCTCAAAAACGGCTTGCCGCGGTCTTGGCATCAGGTGTGCCGCGGTTGGGCACGACGGCACTCTTGCGACAGTGATTTCCGCGGTCTAAGTGCCGCGGCCTTGCCGCGGTCAGGTTTCCAGCCTCGCGCACCGTTACGAAAACGGGCATAACTCCCTCTAGAAAGCTCGGAATCGCGATCCGTAAAAACCGCTAGAAAGTAGACTTCCGGGGATTTCTAAAAATATGTGGTACAAAACCCAGTTCAATTCGAGGAGGGAGATATGGACCCCGAAAGTTGGGTGTTCTGTATGGACATTTTATAATTTCAGCCCATCAACCTTTGGAAATCAGAGTTGACCAATGCCGCGGTCTCAATGTCGCGTTCTAGTTCAACGGCGGATCCACCACGGAAACATGGGTTTGCTTTCCGTGGTTGACCATGAATCACACCGCAGTTTGGGTCAACGGCGAGGCCGCGACAACTCTGAATGGCTTCCAATTCTCATTATTTGCTCGGTTTCGCCTCCCAAACTTTACTTTAAGCTCAAAACCTTATTGTAGGGAATATGTACCTACACATGGCTCACAAAACCCATTATATACAAAAACATGCTCGAAAACGAGAACAAATGATAGGAAATGGGGACCTCAAATAGGTATATAAATCGTCCAATCAGAAAGTAAGGATTCCCAAGCTTGAAATATATTTCCCGTGCCTCAGAGTAAGGAATCTCGGGCTTGGAAACCAATGCAAGGGCTTTAAAATTGGTTGTTTTTATTTAGTATTTTCTTAACTAGGGAGAGGTTGGAAAGTGCATATACTGTTGTTTGCTACCAAGTTTTTAGAGATTTAAAATATATAATGACTTGCAAATAATTATTGTCATTTTGGTATTCTTCTTCTGTATAGGTTGTATAAATATGAATACCACCCCCCCTAGTTATCCTATTCAATTGTGTCCCTTTCTCTTTACATTTAAAAAAATAAAATTTGCGCCTTAAGTGTTAATATTTTTTTTTGGTTTTGTTATTAAACAGATGCCTATTAATCCAAACGCAAAACTTTGGCGGTTCCCGGACCATAACGATTGGATCCACACAAGAATAAACTCACAAAACAAGTGTTATTTCATCAGGAATTTGCAGGCTGTCCTACTTCGGTGTGGCGTGGTGGACAAGTTTAAGGAAGGGCCTTTTGGCCATTACTTGGATTTGGTCCAACCGTTGGTCATTCATGGCATGCTCATCTACAACCTTCTGAAAAAGGAGATTATTCTTCCCAACAAACAAAAGGATAATGAAATGTGGTTTGGCTTAGGGAGACAACAGGCTCGTTTCGGGAGAGAAGAGTTTTGTTTGTGCAGTGGGCTAAACATAGGCCCCCTGCCTAAAGATTTCAAGAAAAAAAAACAAGTTGTTGCCGGTTCTATCTTGTGTAGATATTTCAAAGAAAAAAGGCCGAGCGGTGAATTATTGTTTGGCACTTTTAAACAACTCACGGATGCGGATGGTGAAGATGCCCTGAAGATGGCTTACGTATTGATGGTGTCCCAATTCTTTGGCACTGAGGACGCACGAAAAGCCATACCGGCTTGGCTATTCAGTTTAGTTGAGGATGAAAAGGCTTTTAATACTTTTTCATGGGGCACTTATTTCCACAACTATACAATGTGTTGGCTGAAGGGTTTACTCCATAATCACATTACCACACTGAGAGGTACAGACAAAAAAGAAAGAGGATAATGGATAGAAGGAGGAAGAAAATAACAAAGAGAATGAGGATAAGAAAAAGAAGAAGAAGAAAAACAAAGCAGTGGAAAGGGAGAAAAAGAAAATACAAGTAGAAGATGAAGATGTTGTAGAGAAAGAAGACATGGATTTACCAAAGGTACATGAGGATGCTCAGAAGGATAATACATCAAAATGCCATGCAATCAATATATTCGGGTTTCCTCTACCACTTCAGGTAATAGTATCACATTTTATAGTCCTTTCAACATTGCACACGATATTTAGGTATGAAATAACATTGTTTGATTTTTAATTGTATAGGTTTGGGCAGTTGAAAGAATTCCCCGTTTGGTTGATGTCATTGGGCGACGAATAAGCACAGGGTTCCCACGATTTACGAGATGGAATCTCGATACTAGGGTCGTGAAAATTGAATCCAAGTTCTCATCAGGGGTACGTATTTCATTACTTATCTTTTTTTTTTTTTTTTTTCTATAGTAATACCGACTTGTAGCAAGAGCATAACATTATTTGTTCCCTAAATTCAGATGGCTTTGTTTCCTTGGGAAGTTCATGAGTTTGAAGGAAGGACGAAATACCTATAAGTCGTTGAAAGCTGTCCACATGGAACAAAATGTTGGTTCTGATGAGGACGACGATGACATTGATGAGGGAGCTGGTTCTTTTCATAACCAACATACAACTTCTGTCATCAGATCCAAAAGCTCATTTTCAGACTCCAATTCGAAGAGGCAGCTCTTCAAAGAAGGAGATTTTGAAACTCCTAAGGTACAAATTTATTCTGTTTCGGTATGATTAGTAATTTTGTTGATTCCAAATGATGTGGATGTAAACAAAAAATTTAAAGATTTTCTCTTGATTATTAATTCTACTGTGAAGTTGTTGTTAAGTTATTAATTGAAGTGTGTAATTACGGCACTGGTATTTTACTATTCAACTATAAGTTGTTTAATTTTGCAAACATTTAGATGATATTCTTTTACAGTCTTATATATGCTCTGTTACCTCTTTTAAGGCCTAGCATATCTTATGACCCCTTGGATTTGCAATCTAAATTTCAGACTCCAGCTCCGTCCACTGTAGCTGAACTATATTCAGCTGTTGCAACACTGATTAAGGACAGCCATAAACAGGTGGTTGATTTTTGTAAAGTTGAATTTGCAAATATTAGAAAAGAGATGACGGCGGAATTTGCAAATATTAGAAAAGAGATGAAGGTGGGAGAAAAGCCAGCTAAAAAATCAACATTTGAAAAATCAGGAGTAAGCAAAGAAACTTTAATGGATATTGATGGTTCAAAAGAACCAAACCATGACATTGATTTTCATATGGTAATCTTGATTTATTTTTTCGTATTTCAAATGTTTAGTCCTTCGTAAACATTCTTCAAATGTTTAGTCCTTAATTAATATTGTTATCACTTTAGGAAACCGTATTTGAAGTGGAAAAGGAAAAGAACAATGTTTCAACTGCAGTACATTTGGAGAAGGTTGAGGGTGTTGAAAATCAATTGGAGAAGATTGATGGTGGTGACAATGAATTGGAGAAGGTTGAGGTTCAGAAGGTTGATGTCGTTTTATCTAAGGTACATATGTGGACAAAGTATTTGTACTATTTTATTTTATTAACTTTATGGAAACACCAGAATGCAGGGCTACTGCATTATGGTGTTTTAGATTGCAATGTGACATGACTTTATGGAATGATGGCATGTGTTGTGGTATTTTACTTATATGATTTTATGCTTTGTAAATTTAGGATCCCAAGTTAAAAAATAATATCCTTCAGGAAGATGAAATTGAGGAGATCATCAATTCTGCATGTCTTGCGAGTGAGATGTTGTCAAATGATGTAGAGAAGGCGGATCCACAGAATTTGGGTTTGGATAAGTTGGTTAAGCAGCCTGAAACAGTGGACGAATACCCATCCCCGGCGGTAAACGTTGAGGTTCCAAACCCCAATTTGAGTGTGGTAGAGGTTTATGGACCACAGCCGGATGTCTCCTACAAGGATATTGACAAGGTCAGAGCTCGGAAGTGGTTAAGGTATCTCCGGACTGAATGGAATAACCCCATGCCGATGAGAAAGAAAAGGAAGCCAGTTACATTAGACGAATTTTCAAATAATGTAGAATTCACGGCATTTATGAAAGGCGAAGACCACGGCAGGTAATAGTCAATTCGTTTTCTCTTTTGTATTGATATTATAACATGTCATTTCTCTTTTCCTAATATATTTACAACATTTGACCAATAACAGTGGTTATACTGGTCAAATTATACCTATGGACCGTACGTATTTCAATGACCTCCTGGACAGCAAGAAATGGTTAGCAACCATGGTATATTTTTTTTCATTACTTTTCTCTCTGGTGTAGTAAGTATTTAAGACACTTTTTCTAACGTCCATCATTTGTATTATATATAGCACATAGATAGCTACCTTGACCTTCTTTGGAGGAGGCGTTCGACACTGGAAGCTGAGTACAATGAGGATATTGCATTGGTCCCATCCACATTTTTCGTAAGTTCATTTCACTCGCTAATTTTGAAAAAATTTGAAATTGATATCAATTTTACTAAATTCATTTTACAGCATTCGGTGGATCTTGCATGGAAAGTTGAGATGGATAGAATGGAGAAACAAAGGGCGGAGGACAGAAAAAATGTGAAAACAAGGGCAAAGAAGAAGATGATCGAGACTCCTCCTAATGTCGATGTTTGGGAAGAATACCCTGAATTCAATGTTTTAGAATTTGTGCCTAGTGAAGAATTGATAAATTTTGTTCAAGGTCATGATGCAACTTACGAGGACCCTTGGTGGAAATTTGAGTCTGTAAGTATGTTGTTTTTACGTTAATTTTTTAATTTTTTATTGTGTTCAAACATTTGTATTTTATATATAGGTATTGATGCCATGCAACACAGGCGGGCACTGGGTGTTATGCCAAGTTTTTCCGAAAGAAGGAAAGGTAGAATTGTACGATTCATTATGGGGCCGCCATGATGAAAAATATCGGTTAAAAGACATTCGTTGCCTGCTGTATTTGTTACCTTCCATTTTGAAGCATTCAGGTTACTATGAAGAACTTAATATGCCTCCTTCAAGCAGTGCATTCAAGGCTGTAAACGTCGACAAGGATTTGATTCCTCAACAAGATGATGGGTATTGTTTTCTATCACTATAACTTTTACAATGTATTCACTCTGTGATAAATAAATTCATTCACTGTGTTCTATTTGTCTAATTTGAACTTGCAGCAACAGTTGTGGTGTCTTTATGCTAAAATATGCAGAATTGATATTCACTGGAATCCCTTTACCATGGATTCTAGAATTTAGCCAAAAAGATATACCTTCCATCCGTCAGTCAATTGCACTTGATTTTTTCATAAATGGACAAGTTTGCAATTCCCCCTAGAGGCAACTGAAGTTGAAGAAGAGACCCAAGAACAGCAGTAGTTGAAGAAAATGAAAATCCAGAGCAATGAAGTGTCTCATTTTGTGCAGTTTATTTTGTGTTTCAAACTGTGGTTTTTAATTTTGTTCCCACCAATAGCGGGAACAGTGCAGTTGAATTTTTGTACAGACTATTAATTATGATGTAATTAACCAAAAAAATGCAAAATGAAGGGGTTAGGAGGTTATGTTATTAACCAAAGAAATGCAAAAAATTCGGAATTTTTTTTTTGACAACTTCCAGTTCCTTTACCAAGCCCGGGCTTTTTTAGATTGAGGAACGGGAATATTAATTTCAAGCACGGGGTTCAGCAGATCCCGGGTCTGGCTGAACCCCTTTTTCATTTAATTAAAAATTTTAAACATTTTTTATAATTATTCGCCCACCAAAAATGGGTGACTACATGGGGAAGCCTTCCATTGTACAAGGATCCAGGCCCGAAAACCTTCTTTAAAAGACCATGGCCTTTGGTGGGTAGGATTGGAGGTGAGGGTGGAGGGTTTTAGTTGGGGGATGGAATGGTGAAGTGTGGGGGTGAGTGTGATTTAATTTTTTGTATGGATATGGTCGCAAAAACAACCAAGAAATGAAGGGAAATAAGTGTGGGGTAGTTTCCCACCTTTCCATATTTTCTAAAAAATTTAGGAAAAATATTTAAAAATTAATATAGTTCCTCTACCAAGCCCGGGCTTTTTTAGATTAAGGAACGGGAATATTAATTTCAAGCACAGGGTTCAGACGATCCTGGGCCTGGTTGAACCCCTTTTTCATTTAATTAAAATTTTTAAACATTTTTTATAATTATTCGCCCACCAAAAATGGGTGACTACATGGGGAAGCCTTCCCTTGTACAAGGATCCAGGCCCGAAAACCTACTTTAAAAGACCATGGCCTTTGGTGGGTAGGATTGGAGGTGAGGGTGGAGGGTTTTTGTTGAGGGATGGAATGGTGAAGTGTGATTTTTTTTTTTTTTTTTTTTTTTTTTTTTTTTTTTTTTTTTTATGGATATGGTTGCAAAAATAACCAAGAAATGAAGGGAAACAGGTGTGGGGAAGTTTCCCACTTGTCCATATTTTCTAAAAAATTAAAAAAATATATTTAAAAATTAATATAGTTCCTCTACCAAGCCCGGGCTTTTTTAGATTGAGGAACGGGAATATTAATTTCAAGCACGGGGTTCAGAATATCCCGGGCCTAGCTGAACCCCTTTTTCATTTAATTAAAAATTTTAAACATTTTTTATAATTATTCGCCCACCAAAAATGGGTGACTACATGGGGAAGCCTTCCATTGTACAAGGATCCAGGCCCGAAAACCTACTTTAAAAGACCATGGCCTTTGGTGGGTAGGATTGGAGGTGAGGGTGGAGGGTTTTTGTTGAGGGATGGAATGGTAAAGTGTGATTTAATTTTTTGTATGGATATGGTTGCAAAAACAACCAAGAAATGAAGGGAAACAGGTGTGGGGAAGTTTCCCACTTGTCCATATTTTCTAAAAAATTAAAAAAATATATTTAAAAATTAATATAGTTCCTCTACCAAGCCCGGGCTTTTTTAGATTGAGGAACAGGAATATTAATTTCAAGCACGGGATTCAGAAGATCCCGGGCCTGGCTGAACCCCTTTTTCAATCGCATATGGTTGTGGTCAGAAGTTCAAAATTTTTGCCGAATGAAATGTGACTTAAAAAGAGACTTCTTTAAAGTCACTTATGAAGTCTCATATTGATCTGTTATTTTCATAATAAATTGCTACATCTGAGTGGAAAGCGACGTCAAAAAGACTTCATCAAAGTCACTTATAAAGTTGCATATTGATCTGGTCTTCGATTTCTTAATTGTACAGGGTTATTGAAAAAGCGACTTTAAAAAGTGACTTCGTCTTCCAAACACTTGTATGTGACTTCCTCAGAGTCAGTTTTGAATTCCCATTCGCCCAAAATCAGGAGAAACAGCCGTCGTTGCCACCGAAGAGGAATAGTCGTCGCCGCCACCTATTTGACAAAGAATCCGGCCACAAACAAGTCAAGAGTCTGAATATGTTTCTTCATCCTGCGCACCCCTCTTCTCCTCTCGTCAGACCTCATCCTGCGCACCCGTCCTCTCCTCAAACCTTATCCTGGCTATTTCAGGTGTGTTTTAAATTAGTGGGTTTAGATTAGTAGTTGATGTTGTATGTGTTTCTGCTTTCGAATATCCATGTTTATGTGTTTTAAATTAATTCTGTGTTTTAATTTCCTTATGTTAGTGAGGATGTAAAAGACGACTACCAGTTTTCAACAGTGACACTCTCTAAATACACATAAACAAAGTAATAAGACAAGATTATCAACAAATTTGGTTTGTTTGAAATCATGCAGTGTGTGATGTGTGTCTATTAGGGCATTAATGAACTTTGTTTCACCTTTTGGTAGGGACAGCAGAAATTAGAATATCAGAATATATTCGAGTAGATTTCTTGGATGAGTTTGGGGAAGAAAGAGAATAATACAGGTTAAACTTGTCTTCCGTGTTGGTTGGTTTATCTTAGAGAAGTGTTCTAGGGTCTTTTGTTTTGTGTCGTGTGTGAATTTTTTTTAGATTTCTAGTTGTTGGAGATGGGAAATAGAAATAGGAGAAAGGGGAAGGAAGTTGTTAGTGGTCGTGTTAAGCAATCGAAGAAGAGAAGAAAAGTTCCTATGATGCCGTCACCAAAAGGGAAAGGGAAAGGTAAAGGAAGCACCTCTACAGGGCCCCTAAACGGGGATTTTTCGGAAAGATGGGCTAATTTTGGTAGTAGAAAAATTTGGCCAGAGAGGGGTATCAACTTGGACATATTTGGTGCAACTTGGATACCAGAGACAGTAAATACTATGGGTTGGAGGGGTTTTGCGAGGACCCCAAATAAGGCAGCATTGGAATTGGTCCGTGAGTTTTATTTTGCAATGACCCCACTTCAGTTTTACAAAGGGGTGCCAGTGATGGTCCAAGGGAAGGAAGTCCTAATTACATCCACTAAGATTAACGAGTGGTTTGGCACGATAGATGACATTGATGGACTGGTTGAAGGCCTTCCAATGCATGAGTTGTTTGAGCCTTTTAATGGGCTATTAGCTGGTGATTTGAGGAGAGATGGTTGTACTGTGTGGAATGACTATCAAACTCCCTTCTTGTACAGGGAACTGAAGATAGAGGCTGCCATTTGGTACTTGTTCTTCAGTTTCTCCTTGGTGCCCACCACGCACCGCGACAAAGTGAGTTGTGAGAACACCCGTTATCTTTTCTGTGCAAAGAATCTACTCCTCATGGACGTAGGGCAGATTATCATGAAGGGAATTTTCGAAGCTGGAAAATCAACAGTCGGTCCACTACCTTTCCCTTGTTTGATTACACATTTTTGTGAGAAGGCCGGTATTGACGTGCAATTTGGAGGATGGACCATGATTCCTCCAACAGGAAACTTGGGCAAAAGGGGTTACAATGGCATTGCTAGGCTGAGAGGACTACCTCCACTTGTAATTCCGAGGGGTGTCAATGAGGAGGACATGGATGACTTTTTCGAGGAGGACGACCCAGAGGATGTGGACTATAATGAGCTGAACCTTGGAGATGATTATGATGCAGAGGGAGCTGATAAGGGACCGATGTCCGCTCAAATTCTACAGACGCTCAAGGATTTGCATTTGCAGATGGATGCCAACCAGCAGGCCAACATGACAGAGTTTACGAATCTTAAGGATAGGATGGATGCGATTCAAAGGGTTTTAGTTGATGCCGGCCTCCATGTTCCTCGTGTGCGTGACCGCACCAATGATGGTGAGGCCAGTGCATCAGGGAACACCGGACAGTAAGCAGACCATGGTACCACCGTGGGACACTCGAATCCATAGATTGTGGCCACTCAGACATGGTCTTTAGTTTATGATTTAGTTGTCGTTTTCAAACTCTTTTTTTTGTTTTTATCATATGACGTTAGTTTGTGTATCCTTTATTTTGTTATTTTAGAGAGACTTTATCATATGACGTTATTTTGTGTATGGACATGGATGCTATGTCCCCCTCAGGAAAAATATTTTTCATATAATATAGTTCCTTACCGAAGCCCAGGAATATTAATTTCACGCACGGGAATATTTAGATACCAGGCTTCACAAAACCCTTTCTTCATTATTTAATTTTATATTTTTGTGAAGAATTTTTATAATTATTCACCCACCAAAAATAGGAATGGTGACGTGTGGTCTCTGTGATATATTCGAAGCCCGGGATCTTCTGAACCCCGTGCTTAAAATTAATATTCCCGTTCCTCAATCTAAGAAAGCCCGGGCTTGGTAAAGGAACTATATTAATTTTTAAATATTTTTCCTAAATTTTTTAGAAAATATGGACAAGTGGGAAACTTCCCCACACCTATTTCCCCACATTTCTTGGTTGTTTTTGCAACCATATCCATACAAAAAATTAAATCACACTCACCCCCACACTTCACCATTCCATCCCCCAACTAAAACCCTCCACCCTCACCTCCAATCCTACCCACCAAAGGCCATGGTCTTTTAAAGAAGGTTTTCGGGCCTGGATCCTTGTACAACGGAAGGCTTCCCCATGTAGTCACCCATTTTTGGTGGGCGAATAATTATAAAAAATGTTTAAAATTTTTAATTAAATGAAAAAGGGGTTCAGCCAGGCCCGGGATCTTCTGAACCCCGTGCTTGAAATTAATATTCCTGTTCCTCAATCTAAAAAGCACGGGCTTGGTAGAGGAACTATATTAATTTTTTAATATATTTTTTTAATTTTTTAGAAAATATGGACAAGTGGGAAACTTCCCCACACCTGTTTCCCTTCATTTCTTGGTTGTTTTTGCAACCATATCCATACAAAAAATTAAATCACACTCACCCCCACACTTCACCATTCCATCCCCCAACTAAAACCCTCCACCCTCACCTCCAATCCTACCCACCAAAGGCCATGGTCTTTTAAAGAAGGTTTTCGGGCCTGGATCCTTGTACAACGGAAGGCTTCCCCATGTAGTCACCCATTTTTGGTGGGCGAATAATTATAAAAAATGTTTAAAAATTTTAATTAAATGAAAAAGGGGTTCAGCCAGGCTCGGGATCTTCTGAATCCCGTGCTTGAAATTAATATTCCCGTTACTCAATCTAAGAAAGCCCGGGCTTGGTAGAGGAACTATATTAAATTTTAAATATTTTTCCTAAATTTTTTAGAAAATATGGAAAGGTGGGAAACTTCCCCACACCTATTTCCCTTCATTTCTTGGTTGTTTTTGCAACCATATCCATACAAAAAATTAAATCACACTCACCCCCACACTTCACCATTCTATCCCCTAACTAAAACCCTCCACACCTCCAATCCTTCTGACCTCCAAAAGTAGGTTTCGGTACTCACTCTTTTTTGGTGGCGATTAATTAAGTAAAAATGGTTATGCGAAGCCCGGGATCTAAAGTTTCCCGTGCCTCAACCTAAAGAAGCCCGGGCTTCGGTAAGGAAGTATATAATTTAAATATATTTTTTTAAAACAAATACATACAAATAACCTGGATCAATTAAGGAATTATCAAACAAATACAAATAGCATATAATCCATCCATTCCAAGTACCATAGACTCCTTAAAAAAATATACACTCAAAAATCCATCACAGCCAATAATTCAAGACAATTGACCGCAATTGGCGACCACTACGGGCTTGGATGTCAAGCCAGACCTAGAACCGACCTTCTCGACAGCCTTCATAACGTCAAATCCCTCGACAACCTGGCCGAACACAACGTTCTTGCCATCAAGCCACTCGGTCTTTGCGGTACAGATGAGAAACTGGGAACCATTGGTTCCTGGGCCGGTATTGGCCATGGAGAGGATCCCCTGACCAATGTGCTTGTTTACAAAGTTTTCGTCGGTGAAAGTATCACCGTAGATGGACTCACCTCCAAGTCCATCTTCTTTGGTGATGTCTCCTCCTTTGAACATGGACCTGGGTATCACACGGTGTAAGGTTGTTCCCTTATAGTGGAGTGGCATTTGTTTCCTGCCGAGTCCCTTCTCACCGGTGCAGAGAGCTCGAAAGTTCTCTGCTGTTATAGGGGTACTGTCGGCGAAAATTTCTATCACAAGTCTACCCGCCGGATCGCCATCGATGTTGAGGTCAAGAAACACTCTCGGGTTCGCCTTTGTCTCCTGATTCAATAGAAAATGAAGGCCGTAGAAAAGATGTAGACATTAAACAAACATAAAAGATCAGTTACTATATGACATCCATTACTATATTCCAACACGACAACATAAACATAAAAGAACCGTTACTATATGACATCCATTTCTATCTTCATATTCTGTTCCTTTTTCTGTAATTTTGAAAAAGACAAACAACTCCAAACATGGACAACCATATGTAATTATGACAAAAAACATAAAATAAATATAAACAGGACATCCATTACTATCTGACAAGACAACCGCAAATTGCTCCAATAAACATAAACATAAACGATCTTACAATACCACATAAACATAAAAGATCCATTAATATATGACATCCATCACTATCATTCAACACCACAACATAAACATAAAAGATCCGTTACCATATGACATCAATTACTATCTAACAAACACCACAACATAAACATAAACATAAACATAAATGAGGTTTCAAACAAGTTTGCCAAATATTGCTCCAATAAAAAAAACGACAATAAATAAAAACAGCATATATCCAGTGCTTGGAACCTTCTCAGTGCTTTGAACCTTCTTATTGCTTTGAACCTTCTCAGATACATTCTCTTCAAAACTTTCAATTGAATTTTGAGAATGTACATAAGCAGTGATAGCTTTATATGCTTCATCTGTCGACTTAAACTTCTGGTAAGTAGCTCCTGGAAATCCATGTACTTGTGCTTGGCATTCAAGCCAAGAATAACACATACTGGTTTTCCTTCCTTTGAAAACAACATAAACGGAATTTATCCCCATTTCATAAAATACACTTTATATCTGAAAATCAAAACAAAAACAATAATTTCAAAAATGAACAATGTCCATAATACCCGATCTACGACAAGAAAAAGATAACAAAAAAACCTATGGCAATGTTGTTTAATGAGTTAAAAAAAATAAAAAACAAAAACAAAATAATGTTTCAAAAAACCTATTTAAAAACTTATCTGTTAGTGTTTATTGATAAGTGTTTGAACAATGGTAGTACATATACATACTCATAACCATGGCAAGGACATATCTCTATGTATGAAAAGAAAAAAAAAAACAAAAAACCTTCAACAAAATCGGCCACGGAGAGCAGAGATAGATAGAAAACAAAATAAAAAGGAAGAATAATTGGGACTATAACTGGGCGTCAGGAAGTGCCGAGAGAAAGAGAGCGAAAAAAAAATCAAAATCAATAAAGCTCACTTGTAGATCTGGGGCGTGGCCGGCCGTGGGGTGGGGTGAGGAAGAGCTGTTGTGTGATGTGGGGGGTGGGGCCGTGGGGGTGGGGTTTTGTTGTTTTCGTTTTAGGAATGAATTTGTCATTTAAAAGGGGATTGTGGGTTGGGTGGGATACAGCTGTAATGGGATAATTTGATATTGAAGCCCAGGATTCTTTAATTTTGAAGCACTCCGAATTGATTTTTAGAGCCCGTGAATCCTTCCCAATTTATACATTTTCACCAGATCCATAAGCGAATTCCAAAGTGACTTTATTGAAGTCTCTTTTAAAGTCGCTTATTAACCGGGTGGAGAATCAATTCTACATATTTAAAGCCCGAGAATCCTTACTTTTGAAGCCAGAGCATATGTTTTTTGAAGCCCGTTAATCCAGACCAATTTCAGCAGATCCATAAGCGATTTCCAAAGTGACTTTATTGAAGTCGCTTTTAAAGTCACTTATTAATCAGGTGCAAAATCACAACATAAATTTATGAAGCCCGGGAATCCTAACTTTAAAGCCCACACATATTTGGATGGCCCGGGCTTCAAAACTAAACCCCATGCTTAAAAATGAATCCCCTATACAGAAAGCCCACATATAATCATCAATCAAATAGCCTTTACTGTGTTCAAATATCAATATAATTAAGCACTTGTTTGCAAATATACACTAGAAATTAAAAAAATGTAAATATACCGTAAATTCAACTTAACCATACAAGACATTATTTTCATAGCGGTTTGAAGATATAAATACATATTAAATCAATCAAATCAAAGTGGTCAACACCATCACCACAACAACTACCAAAGTGAAATTTAACTGTCCAAGATAGGTTCTTCAGAAGTATGAATCACTGCTTTGTCAGTGTCATGCAAACTGGTCTCAGGTGGTCTATGTGGGCACTTCAGTCTATTATGTCCTTCCTTCTTACAAATGCTACAAGTACGTGCTTTTTTGGTTCGCTTGCTTGTGGTAGATGTTGGATTCGGACAATGTTTTTTGTTGTGTCCCTTTTGCCCACAATTCGAACATGTTTGCAGCTTTCGTTTCTCCCCAGCAGATGGAGTCCTTGACTTCTTTGGTCTTCCTGATTGCTTCTTAATCACCCATGGTAAAACAATGCGATCACGAACATCCTCAGGAATGACCCATGCTTCCGGATTTGGAACAGGGTTCACATTCATGGCGTAAGCATGTTTTAGCCATCCTATTGTGAAAAAGTCAGAACATAATGCGTTGATAGGAATACCTTTCATACTGGTACAAAATACACAAATAAACGAATATTATTAGATAAACGAATAAACGAAAGGTTTCTAACATTAAATGAAACTTCAATTTTGTAAGCATACCTAGCAACTGCCATGATATGAATACATGGCAACTCATCTAGATCCCATTCACGGCATGAGCAAGAATGTTGTTCCAAGTCAACAATGGTACCTTTATTCCATTTGTCGTCTACCTTGAATCTATGGAAGTCAATGGGGTGAACCTCACACCGTTGCGATGTTAATACCCTCTGTTTGATGTGTTGGTCTGCATAATGACTCAAGAATGTAGGCATTTCACGTGCATTTCTCCGACGGTCGTGGAACCACCTTTGCAATAAATCTCTGATAAATTCTGCAATAGATGTGATAGGCAACTTCCGGATTGCAAGTAGACAAGAATTAATTGACTCTGCGATATTGGTGGTCATCATATGGTACCTCTTTTTGGGGCTATGTGCACGTGAAAACTTCTCTATCCCAGCTTGTACAAGCTCATCATAAACCTTACGGTGGATGGCTTTCAACTCGGCCATTTCACGTTCGAATTCATCGACACGGTACACATATGCAGCATGGTAGTAAAGCTTAATCACATCATCCCGTTGCTTGCAAATTCTTTTCAAATTTTGTGACAAGTGGTATGTACATACCCCATGTGCTACATCGGGAAAACTTGCTTCCATGCCTGCGAAGATACCCACGTGCCGGTCTGAAACTATCATCACATGTTCAGGACACAGGATTACTTCGCGAAGTCGCTTCAAGAACCATGTCCACGACTCTGTGGACTCAGAATTTGCAAACCCAAATGCCAAGTGGTATATCATCTCATTACCGTCCTTGCACACAGCAACTAACAAAACACCCCTAGTCTTACCCTTCAGGTGGGTAGCGTCAATGGCGATAACCGGCCTAATAACTGTATTGAATCCCTCTACACAAGCCCCAAGTGCCAAGAATCCATAAGTGAACCGGTTTTCTGAGTCAGTTTCTATCTTAGTTACAGTCCCAGGGTTGGATTGTTCCAACATGTAAAAGAATGCCGGCAACATCTGAAATGACTCCAACGGACCACCGAATGCACTATGTAAAGCGCGGTCCTTCGACCTGTGGGCTTTGTTGTACGAGAGGTTTATGCCATGCTGATCCTTCATCTCAAACATTATATCTTTCGGACGAAGGGTGCATCCAGGATCAGCAACTTTTCTTGCATATAGTTCCCCTATTACATAGGAACTTACCCGTTTAAAATCAACGTTGTAATTGCCCGAATCACCACATGTGTGCTCCTTAACAAATGACTTAACATGCTAGTAGGTCCCGGTTTTCAACTTCCCCGCAGTAATAACCGATTCGCAATCTCCCTTTATACACGTTGCAGCGAATCGTGAATGACTTGATCGTCTAATCTTATACTCATATCTATTTTCGAATGCATACAACCCTAAAGTAAGTTTCAAGGTTTTCTTGTTCTTGAAGATCTGTCCTTTGTATATTGGACATTGGTCGCCTTGGTCACTTTTGTCACCTTGGTTTTCAAACAAGTCCTTTGATTGAACAGGTTGAATTGAGTAGAGTTCTGAACCAGGTATTCTCCACCGTGATGTCATACAAGGTCCATAACTATTGGGTGCTCCACTAACCCCTCGTTCTTCTTCACCATCAATTGGGGCGTCTGTAGCACCTAGTTCCGCTTGCCCACCACATTAGGGAACTTCCGAAACACCATTTTGGTCATCACTAGTATCACCGTCAGTACCATTCTCATCCTCCGTATCGGATGTATTAGAACCAATTGTGTTGTCCACCTCTGCATGCTTGTTTGTCGATGCTGGAGTGCCATGATCTTTCTCTGTTAATGAAATTCCAGGTGAAGGAACGGACCCAAACGGCTTGTTGCTACCACTCACTGATTTGAAATGTGGAGTACCATCTTCCGATTGTGGATCATTGGTGGGTTTCAGACCCGATGGTGTACATGGAGAGGGGATTGTGGTATTTATTAACTCTTTCAGAGTTTTAAATACATTTGCATTTTCTGGTACAGATATTTCTACCACTTTGACATTAACTTCATGAAAATCTGATTGCTGAAGAGTAAGCAAACATGTTACATCAGCGTCGGTCTTAATGGATAATGTACATATCCCATTCTTCGTTTTAAGCTTTGAACTTATCCTTATATTGAATCTGTAGCTATTGACCCCAATCCGATCAAATATTATTTCCGACAATTCACTATATGTATCTTTCTCCTTATTGGTTAGAAAGCATGCGAAAGAAATCGGACCCATGAACTGGTTATCCTCCCAATGTCTATCGTAGTGCACTAACAAGCTCGTCATTGTATCCGTGTAACCTGAAAAAAAAAAAAAACAAACTACCCTCATTCAGAAGCAATGTAATAACGGCATAATGAACCCATAATGAAGCCATTCAAATAAAACTTAGACTTTTAAGTGCATCATCATCATTGAATTAACCATGAACATAATCTAACTCTAGCATGGACCGATCTTGGATTAAAGTTGGACTTTCAAGCACGGTAGTCAGGACTTCCAAGCCCGGGATTTGGACTTTAAAGCCTGGTAATTGGACTTTCGAGCACGGGAATTGGAAATCAAGCTCCCGTGTCTAAGGGATTTCAAGCCTTATACAGGGATGATTTCAAGCCCCAGCCATGTCTAGTACTGTGAATAACCAACATAAAATGACGTTCACAATGCAAAGGTGTAAATTCAACATGTAACATGATAGGACAATGACAATGCAACCCCATAACCTCAAAATAGTGCTCATAATCCCATCTTCCAGCAAACTAAAACTATTCTAACGTTCAAATATTACCTTCAAACTCTTCAATCACAACAAGACCCACATTAGATCATAGGTATTTTTTTGAACAACCGTTTTATTCAAATGGCAAGACATGCCAAACACAAGCAGAAAAAGGCACAAACAAGAAGAAACGAACAACCCAAGGGCACAACTTGCCCAGGAGACAAAGCAGACACCAAACATACACCAAGATAGGACAAACCTACAGCACCAAAACAAAAAAAAAACCACAACACAACCACAGCAAGACACCACTAGCAACAACCAACCATAAATCATCTGGGTATGACAAATAAGTTATTTTTCCTTTCTTTTCTCAGTCACCAAAAAGAAACAAATTCATGAGAAAATTTTGATAAGAATTCATACAAGCTTCAAATAGATGTATATAAACAGAAATACTCATTTAGGTACTAGTTCTTTTCTCAAAAAACAACAAGAAATTTAAGAATGAAAAGAAAATGAGATGCAATTACAGAAATACATATAAGAGAATGAAATATACTTTTTTCTTCTTTCTTCTTCTTGTCTCCCTTAGCTTTGTGTGCCATTGCCTTGCCTGTTGTAAGAGCCATTGTGCATCAAAAGTATTGAATTTGTTATAAATCTTGCAGGACTGCAATTGAATTGGGTTGTCAATAAATACTATACTATGAACTGAATTGAATATCGAAAACAAAAAAACAAAAAAAAAAAAGTAATCCTCATTGCCGAAAGATGAACTTGATATGCATTATCAACAATATCTCAATCAAATAATGAAGCTCACAATTTTTCATCTTTTCCCTTGTTTTATTCCATTTCAACAAATAAGAAACCACACCCTCGTATCACAACTCAACATTTTCTCAGACACCGATGTAGGTATTCAACATTTTCTACACACACTAACAATATAGGTATTCAATCAAACCCACATAAAATTAAGAGAGACAAGGCAGTCTTACCAGATGAGATACTACACAACTGACCTCCGTATCAGCTTTTCCACCGAAAAAAACAAAGAGAAAGATTCAGATGTGGGTTTGAGCAGTGGATGTCGATTTCAGAAATTTCGGCGACAATGTCTTTCTATTGGGTGGGGGGCGATGAAGGAAGGGGGTGAGGGAGGTGGTGGTTTCACTTGTTTGAGGGAGGTCGTTGGGGTGAGGAAGGAAGGAAGGAAGGAAGGTCGCTGTAAGGATTCCCGATTTTTGATTGGCTTATTTCGTGTGCAAACCACATATTGGGGTTGTTTGTAAAGGGTAGCTTAAGTGATAGGTGTTCATGCTCAATGACCCTTCTCAAGACCTCAAGGTGGACAAGCACTCAAAGGTATATCTTGTGCTTACTTTCTTATTGAAGAGATTTAGTTGCACACACTCACTTGTAATGCTTGCATATGTATGCTTTACTTTAGTGTGCATTCTCTTCAAATCTCACTTTTCACACTAGCACATTGTTTGTCATATCTTGTTGTGTGTTTTGTGTCGTGTAATTTGTTTCCCGAATATGTTCGGAAACATCCGCGCTCGCACGATAATGTGCTTGGTTTTACGCGAAGATCGCCTTCGGAGAATGCCCTTGGCTTCTCCTTTGGTTTCACCATCATTGGTGAAACGGCGGTTTGATCGGCGGCCATTAACCGCCGAATGAAACCGCCGTTTGATTCTAGAAAGCTCTGGATTAAATCTGCGGTTACGATCGGTGGTCAGGCCGTCGAATAGAAACCGTCGAATTGACCTGATGCATTTATTATTCTCGGGTTTGATTCTGCGGTTTAATCGGCGGCCTGGCCACCTAATTGAAACCGCCGAATTAGATATTTTAGGTCGGTTTCATTTTGGGTTTTGATCGGCGGTTTCGTGTGACCGCCGAATATGGTCGCCGAATGGACCCCTGCTTCTCGGGTTCAATTCGGCGGTTACGTTCTGCGGCCACGACCGCAAAATGAAACTGCCGATCGGTGATTTCAAGGGCAAAATTGTCTTTTCACTTGCCCTGTTCTTGATGCCTATAAATATCATACTTTCTCATTTCTCTAACTTAGTTCTCTGACTCCAAAAGAACCCTAAACTTGAAAGAGAGATTTTTGAGAGAAAATCAAATCAAGAACTCATTTTTATACACTCAAACCATACACATATGCATCAAAGATCATCTAAGCATTTTCTAGCATAGTTAGTTTGCTTAGTTGCATGGGTTTTGGTCATCACACTTCCCTTGGTATGTTCTTCACTTTTATCATTGATATTTAGTGTTTTATTTATCAAGGCATCTCTTTTATTATTTGAATGATCTTAGATTAATATCTTATATTCAAAATAGAGATTGTTTGTGATGACATGATTGAGTGTTGTATTGTGATAGCTATCTAGGTTTTTATAATCTATTGTTAGCTAAGCTATTTGACATGTCATTTAGCCATTGATATCTAGGATTGCATTTGTTGCCATCTAATCATCCTAGATAAGCATATAGGGTTGCCTAGCTCTTATTGCATGTATTGAGTATTTTTATATATTCACACATAGGTTGTTTTATCTCTTCATTGAGAATTTAAGTCTTGTTGGCTAAGGTTGCTTAGGCCACAAGCAAGATGGACTAGAGCCACTTTTAAAGGCCCGCGTGGTAGAAGTGGGGGGTTACAGACTGGAGTGTTAGACGAGGTCTACATAGGTTGTAAACTTCATTTCAATTAGTGGATTTCGAGGTTCAAGTGTGGCGCACTAAACAGCCCGTGGTTTTTTCCCAGTGGTTGGGTTTTCCACGTATACTTCAAGTGTCATTTATAATTCCGCACCATATTACACTTGTTGTTTTTATATTGACTATTAGGGGCATTTTCGTAATATTGACCTTAAACGAAAATTGGGTGAAAATTAGTTAAAATCTATTCACCCCCCCCCCCCCCTCTAGATTGATATTATATACACACCGTGTTAATTTGTGAACTTTCAATTGGTATCAGAGCGGGTTCCTAGATATACTTAGGTGATCCTTGCTCACTTTTGGTGTGTATTGCATTGTGTGTGATTGTTTGATTTCTTCATACATTTTGCATTCATCTCATTTGCATTCACCCAAACACTATGAGTGATATTGGGATGAGCAAAGAGGGAGCGTCGAGTGTGAGGCCACCGTTGCTCACCGGCGTGAATTATGCCTCATGGAAAGGCAAGATGGAGGCATACTTGTGCGAAATCCATGATAGGGCATGGATGGCAATTGAGGATGGGTATGCACCTCCTATGATAACTCCCACTGGTGGAGGAGAACAAGTTCTCAAACCTAAGGCCGATTGGACAAATGGAGAGTTTGAGACTTCGAAGTGGAATAGGAAGGCATGGCACGCCCTTCTATGTGCAGTGGACGAAAATCAGTACAAACTGATTCAAAACACTAGGATAGCCAAGGAGGCATGGGATATCTTAGAGGTTGCACACGAAGGAACCGATGTTGTCAAGGATTCCAAGCTACAAGTCCTTCAAACGCAATTTGAGTTGCTCAAGATGGAGGAGGATGAGTGCTTCAATGACTTTGAAGTCAAGTTGATGGATATTGTCAATCAAAGCTATCAACTAGGTGATCCATACTCGGATAGGAGAGTCAAGCAGAAAATTATGAGGTCTCTCCCCGCTAGGTTTGAATCAAAAGTGACGGCTTTAGAAGAAAATTCTGAATATAGGGACATGAAGCCGAGCGAGGTTATTGGAAGACTCCTCGCCTATGAGTCTAGGATAGGTCCTAGCACTTCACCTCCTAAAAAGCAAAAAGGGATTGCTTTGAAAGCTTCCAAGGTTGAGAAGGAGGAAAAAGATGACTCGGACGAAGACACGGCTTTATTGCTTAGAAGATTCAAGAAATTTGTCAAGTTCGAGAAGAATGGTTATGGATCCAAAGGCCAAGATTTGAAGAAAAAGGCCCCTTTCAAGAGATTTGAGCCTAGGCAAGAGAATAGTGAAAGGAAAGGGATCCAATGCTATGAATGTGGCGGTATAGGACACATCTCACTCGATTGTGGGAATTTGAAGAACAAGACGGGAAAAGTTATGGCCGCCACATGGAGTGATAGTGATAACTCCGGAGAGGGAGATAAGTCATCAAGTGATGATGAACTTACCATTAACTATACGGCTTTTGGAGCCACTTTTGTAGAAGATAAAGTTAATGGTAAGAAAAATGTGACAAGTGATCCCATAGAAGAAAGAGATGAAGAAGTAGCTCTAGATGTGGTTGGTGTAGCTACTCATTGGGATATGTCCATTACTTCACCAAGAGACAAATTTGATGATCTTGATGAAGAAGATGACTCCATTGGTGAGTTGGAGAACATTGAAGATGACTCAAGCGTTGAGAATTTGTCACCTATCTCTACAAAAGGAAATGTAGAGAAAATGGATGTTTATGACTTTATAGTCAAGTGTGAAAGTTCTATGATGAAGAATAAAAAAAGATAAAGATTTTAGAGGAAGAAAATCTAGAACTTTCATCACACAATGACCACTTAAGCAAGCAAGTGGAGATGATGGGTCTTAAGGACAATGTTGAAAGCTCTAGGTTAGAGAATGAAAAAGAGATTCAAAGTTTAAAGGAAGAGAATCTTAGGCTTTCAACACTTGTTGACCACTTGAGTAGTGAAGTGGTAAGATCCATGAAGGATGAAGACAAGCTAAAAGATGAACTAGCTTTGTCTAAGAGGAATGAAGATGGGTTGAAAAGAGAGCTTAGGAATGCTAGAGAATTGATCACTAAGTTGACCTCTAGCACGGAAAAAACTCAACCACTTGTTGAGTGTTGGAAAAGGCCCTAGTGACAAAAGAGGTCTTGGCTTTGAAGAAGACAAGGAGAGGCTCACTCCTAACAAGACCACATTTGTCAAGAGCTTAGGCAAGAAAGAGACTTCACCGGTGCAAACTCCTAGGAAGAAGATTGATCTAGGACAATGTTCACATAGTGCACAAGTGAAGGTAGCTTCAAGGAGACAACCTCAAGCTCAAAGAGTTCCTCATGCTAACTTCCCTCAACCTAAGATCCACAAAGGGAAGACTCCTATCATGAAAGCTCAATTGAACGAGCAACCTTGCCTTGGTCAACAACAAAGAAGGAGAGATCCTATCCAACAACCAAGACAACCACAACGACATGGGAATGCACCAAAGCATGCACACGGGAATGATATGATTCCTAACTTTATTCCCACTTGTCATTTTTGTGGTATTGATGGTCACATAAGACCAAGTTGCTTTTATTACATTCAAATGTGTAGAGTTAAAAGCATGATAGAAAAGAGAAAGGCTAGAGCTAGAATGCATGTTAACATAAAGGAAGAATCTCATTTGCATGATCCTTTAACTTCGAAAGCTCTAGAACCTTTATCCACTAGGAAGAAAAATATATCACCTAAGTGGATAAGAAAAAATAATGAACCCGCTTGCTACGAGACTAACAAGTCTCATATAGGTTCAACCGAGTCAAATGGACTTGGAAGGTCCATAGGACCTCATGACCTTCTTTGTTGAAGGGTGGTTGTTGACCCGATATGGGGAACTCAAGCAAAGAGAGTTTTTGCATACTTGATGCATGCAAAATATTTTAAAGATCTTATGCTTCTTTGATGATTGCTTGAGTAAGCTTGGTTGCACATTTGTATATATGTTTTCCATTCAATAAGTGTGAACTTTGCTTTCTTTTCAATCCATGTCATATTTAAGTTCAAACATGCATTTTTGGACTAGGAAATCTACATAGGAAGTATGATTTGAATGACCTATAGTTATTTCCATGACATGATGATTCTTAATTGACATGCTAAATGCCATATGAAAAGCATGAAATTCAAATGACATACTCAAATGAAAAAGCATGAATTGATGATTGCATAATTCTTAAATGCAAAACTTGTGTGAAAAAGCTTATGAGACTCAAATTGATTAAAGGATCTTGTATCCGGTCAAAGGATTTTAAAATCCAAATGTCTCTCTTTCTTTATTTGTTGAGCATGGCTACTATCATACGGGTTTCATATCCGGAAAAATCAAATAGGGTGCAAAGTCGCTCATGCCATGTTTCGCTTATAAAGTTGGATATAGTGTTTATTAAAATTGAAAATCAATAAATTCTCTATATCTTTGCTTCTCTTATGACATTGGTAAAATTGGTTTGAATTCTTATTAGAAACCTTTGTCATTTGCTTTGCCAAATACCATTGTATTTTGGACTTGAATGCTACATGTCTTGTATGCAAAGCATTTTTGATTCACACATTTTATGAAAATAACCCTCCTTGTTTCTCTTCAATTATTTGAGTAGCATAAGTGACTAACATGAATATGCAAATATCTTGTATGCTACCATCTCTCTTTGCTATGAGTGACCTTGTTGGGGACTACTCCTTTGCCTATATCATGACAAAAAGGGGGAGTAGAATGTTGTAAGGGGAGTTGCCAAATTGTTGTGGCAATTTGTGCATGTTGGGGAGATTACATATTGAGGGGGAGTAACCCATTGAGGGGGAGCATTGCATTCACATACATTGCATTATGTTGTGCTTATCTTTCGTAAATGCAAATGCTTGGTTTATCTCACATGATTAATCTCACATGTATATGTATTGGAAAATATAGAAAACTTGTTTTCAGGGATTGATTGTTCTACAAGAGATTGAAGACCTCAAGATTTTATTTTCTTATATCTCTTTGTATTGTAGAAAATCATTGTAGACCCTTAGTTTCTATTTTGTTGTGAGGAATCAATGTGAGTGGTGGTTTTGTCACGAAATAGCCAAAGAGGGAGATTGTAAGGATTCCTGGTTTTTGATTGGCTTATTTCGTGTGCAAACCACATATTGGGGTTGTTTGTAAAGGGTAGCTTAAGTGATAGGTGTTCATGCTCAATGACCCTTCTCAAGACCTCAAGGTGGACAAGCACTCAAAGGTATATCTTGTGCTTACTTTCTTATTGAAGAGATTTAGTTGCACACACTCACTTGTAATGCTTGCATATGTATGATTTACTTTAGTGTGCATTCTCTTCAAATGTCACTTTTCACACTAGCACATTGTTTGTCATATCTTGTTGTGTGTTTTGTGTCGTGTAATTCGTTTCCCGAATATGTTCGGAAACGTCCGCGCTCGCACGATAATGTGCTTGGTTTTACGCGAAGATCGCCTTTGGAGAATGCCCTTGGCTTCTCCTTTGGTTTCACCATCATTGGTGAAACGGCGGTTTGATCGGCGGCCATTGACCGCCGAATGAAACCGCCGTTTGATTCTAGAAAGCTCTGGATTAAATCTGCGGTTACGATCGGCGGTCAGGCCGCCGAATAGAAACCGTCGAATTGACCTGATGCATTTATTATTCTCGGGTTTGATTCTGCGGTTTAATCGGCGGCCTGGCCGCTGAATTGAAACCGCCGAATTAGATATTTTAGGTCGGTTTCATTTTGGGTTTTGATCGGCGGTTTCGTGTGACCGCCGAATATGGTCGTCGAATGGACCCCTGCTTCTCGGGTTCAATTCGGCGGTTACGTTCTGCGGCCACGACCGCAAAATGAAACTGCCGATCGGTGATTTCAAGGGCAAAATTGTCTTTTCACTTGCCCTGTTCTTGATGCCTATAAATATCATACTTTCTCATTTCTCTAACTTAGTTCTCTGACTCCAAAAGAACCCTAAACTTGAAAGAGAGATTTTTGAGAGAAAATCAAATCAAGAACTCATTTTTATACACTCAAACCATACACATATGCATCAAAGATCATCTAAGCATTTTCTAGCATAGTTAGTTTGCTTAGTTGCATGGGTTTTGGTCATCACACTTCCCTTGGTATGTTCTTCACTTTTATCATTGATATTTAGTGTTTTATTTATCAAGGCATCTCTTTTATTATTTGAATGATCTTAGATTAATATCTTATATTCAAAATAGAGATTGTTTGTGATGACATGATTGAGTGTTGTATTGTGATAGCTATCTAGGTTTTTATAATCTATTGTTAGCTAAGCTATTTGACATGTCATTTAGCCATTGATATCTAGGATTGCATTTGTTGCCATCTAATCATCCTCGATAAGCATATAGGGTTGCCTAGCTCTTATTGCATGTATTGAGTATTTTTATATATTCACACATAGGTTGTTTTATCTCTTCATTGAGAATTTAAGTCTTGTTGGCTAAGGTTGCTTAGGCCACAAGCAAGATGGACTAGAGCCACTTTTAAAGGCCCGCGTGGTAGAAGTGGGGGGTTACAGACTGGAGTGTTAGACGAGGTCTACATAGGTTGTAAACTTCATTTCAATTAGTGGATTTCGAGGTTCAAGTGTGGCGCACTAAACAGCCCGTGGTTTTTTCCCAGTGGTTGGGTTTTCCACGTATACTTCAAGTGTCATTTATAATTCCGCACCATATTACACTTGTTGTTTTTATATTGACTATTAGGGGCATTTTTGTAATATTGACCTTAAACGAAAATTGGGTGAAAATTAGTTAAAATCTATTCACCCCCCCCCCCCCCCTCTATATTGATATTATATACACACCGTGTTAATTTGTGAACTTTCAGTCGCTTCTCTGGAATTCAATTGTAGGGGATAGGCGATGAAGAAGGAAGGAAGGGTTGTTTCGTCAAATAAAATTTTGGGGGGTAATTTCGTCATTACGGTTCATTTGGGCGGGAATGGTATTTTAGTCCCTCAAGGGCCATTCCATGCAAAGTAAACTTCAAGTCAGGCCAATTTTGCTCTTTTTTCAAGAAGTGGACATTTTTGATCTTTCAACCTTTGGAGAGGCTACTTTTGCAATGTCCCCTAAAAAGTAAAAACCCACTATTTGTCTTGGCCAAGCAAACCTGAGCTTAGAAATAAAAAAACACTAATCATAAACAAAGATAGGTTATAGATATCAGATATGGATTCTTTGGTTCCAGGTGAAACACCACATCCTCATGCAGTTTGTGTTCCAGCCGCAGCTCAAGGCCACGTCAATCCTATACTAAAACTAGCAAAACTACTCAACCACAAAGGCTTTCATATAACCTTTGTAAACACAGAGTACAACCACAATCGCTTGCTTAGATCCCGTGGACCTGACTCTCTCAATGGCACCCCCACCTTCCGTTTCGAGAAGATCCCAGATGGCCTCCCTCCGTCCGATGCCAACGTCACGCAAGAGCTCTCATCTCTCTGTGAATCCACCAACAAAACCTGCTTAGCTCCCTTTCGACTACTTCTTTCAAAACTCAACAACACATCTTCATCAAATGTTCCTCCAGTCACTTTCATAGTATCCGATTGTTTTTGGAGCTTCACTCTCAAAGCTGCTCAAGAGCTCAACATCCCCAACGCGCTTTTGTGTCCAGCAAGTGCTTGTGGCTTCATGGGTTTTTTGCACTATCGAACTTTAATTGAAAAGGGTCTTGTCCCTCTCAAAGGTACTCAATCCTCATGCATATTATATATTTATTTGACACTTGACTTCAAGACACATTTATTAACTGTACGTTTTTATTTTATTTTAATTTTTTTCTCATAAAATTTGTAGATCTAAGCTATTTGACAAATGGGTATTTGAATACCGTTATTGATTGGATACCGGGTATGGAAGGCATAAAGTTGAAGGACCTGCCAACCTTTATTAGAACTACAGATCCAGATGATATTATGATGAATTTCTGTTTAGGAGAAGTCGAGAATGCTCGCAACGCATCTGCACTCATTTTTAATACTATTTATGATTTAGAGGGTGAGATTTTGGAGGCACTTTCTTCCACTTATCCTCCTATCTACACTATCGGTCCTCTTCAGCTTCTACTAAATCATGAGATTCCAGCCGATGATAACTCTTTGAGTGGCATTAAATCAAATCTGTGGAAAGAACAACCTGGATGTTTGGAGTGGCTTGATACAAAGGAATCAAACTCAGTTGTTTATGTCAATTTTGGAAGTGTTGCTGTCATACAAAAAGAACAACTAGTCGAATTAGCTTGGGGTCTTGCAAAAAGCAAACAAAACTTTTTGTGGGTAATTAGGCCTGATCTAGTTAATGGTAATTCATCTGCCATTCTTCCTCCAGAGTTCGTTTCAGAAACCAAAGAAAGGAGTCTCCTAGCAAGTTGGTGCTCGCAAGAACAAGTTCTAAACCATCCAGCCGTCGGTGGGTGGAATTCGACCATAGAAAGTTTGAGTAGTGGTGTGCCAATGTTATGTTGGCAATTCTTAGGTGAGCAACAGACTAATTGTTGGTTCTGCCAAAACAAGTTGGGTATAGGCATGGAAATTGAGTCCAATTCTAATAGAGATGAAATTGAGAGACGAGTGAGAGAATTGATGGAAGGAGAGATGGGAAAACAAATGAAGAAAAAAGCGATGGAATGGAAATCATTGGCACAAAAGGCAACTACGGCTCCTAGTGGGTCATATCACCTCAATCTTGATAACATCATAAAGGAAGTACTACTCACTTCATGCAACTCTACCAGCACTTAGACATGTATTAGTCATAATTCATAAAAGACAACTATGCATGAGGGATTGAGGGGAGATGTCAATTTGTGGATGTAGAATTTGTATTTCAGAATAATTATTGTATTACATTACACAGCTATTTATATAGCATAAGAGAAAGTCCTAGAAACCCTACTAAAGATAATTATCACATAAACAAAGATAATATCATATACAAGAATGTAGGAGACTATAAACTAGAATCTAGGAAGACTGATGCAGTATCGTAACACCCCCCCCCCCCCCCCCCTCAAACTGGGCGGCCTTGGACGAATCAGTTTGGCTGTTAGACGTATGTGTTGTCGTTTGTGAACGCCCTTGGTAAGAAGGTCCGCAAGTTGATCAGCAGAGGGGATGAAAGTAACCCAATGACTACCAAGAGCCACCCTCTCGCGGACAAAGTGGTAGTCCAACTCAATATGACGAGAGCGCGCATGGTGGACTGGGTTGGTAGCAAGGTAGGTAGTACTAATATTGTCACAGTAGAGCAATGTAGGAAAAGAAAAGGGGCAGCCAAGTTCATGAAGGAGAAAGCTAACCCAAACAGTTTCAGCACACGTGTGAGCAAGGGAACGATATTCTGACTCAGTACTAGATTGAGCAACTGTCGATTGCTTTTTAGAACACCATGTGACAAGAGTTGAACCCAAGAAGATAAGATAACCAGTAGTGGAGCGACAAGTTGTAGGATAGCCAGCCCAATCAGCATCAGAGAAAGCCCGTATGGTCAGCGATGTAAAAGAAGAGTTGATAAGAATACCGTGATCAATGGAGCCTTTGAGATAACGAAGAATGCGTTTGACAGCCATTAAGTGGGGTTGACGTGGGGGGCTAAAGAACTGAGCCACGGAACTAACAGCAAAGGCAATGTCGGGACGAGTCAATATCAGGCACTGGAGAGAGCCAACCAGGTGACGAAATCCAGTGGCATTGATGAGGAGATCACCTTCAATAGCAGAGAGCTTCACTTTGGCAGCAAGTGGTGTGGAACACGGCTTGCATTCAGTCATGGAATTACGGTGAAGGAGGTCTAATGTATATTTCACCTGAGAGACATGTAGGCCTTTTGGATAAGGATTAACTTCAAGACCCAAGAAGTACCGCAAAGACCCCAAATCTTTCACATCAAATTCTCGGCCAAGGTAACCTACAAAAAGTGTTATAAAATCTACATGGCTGCCTGTCAGAATAATATCATCAATATACAATAATAAATAAAGAGTGTGAGAGCCATGACGATATATGAAAAGTGAGGTATCAGCTTTGCTCTGCAGGAAACCAAAACGAAGTAAGAAAGTGCTAAAACGGCTGAACCATGCTCTGGGCGCCTGCTTCAGGCCATATAGCGCCTTCTGTAACTTGCAAACATGATGTGGTCGATGCGGATCGACAAAGCTAGGTGGTTGAGTCATGAAAACATCCTCACGAAGAATACCATTCAGAAAGGCATTTTTAATATCCAACTGACGAAGAGACCAAGAATTCTTGACAGCGAGACAAAGAACTGTACAGATTATGGCAGGTTTGACAACGGGACTGAAAGTCTCATCATAATCAAGGCCAGGTTGTTGATGAAAACCCTTTACAACTAGTCAGGCTTTGTACTGTTCGATAGAGCCATCGGAGTGACGCTTGATTCGAAAAACCCATTTGCACCCAACCGTATTGTGAGAAGGAGATTACGGAACCAGAGTCCAAGTGTCATTTTTGACAAGTGCATTAAATTCTTCAGCCATAGCATGTCGCCGTTCGAAATTTTTGACAGCTTGAGTGAAGCAAGTAGGTTCAACCGGTTGAGATAGAACTGAAGTATGGGCTTCAAAAAGAGGATATCGGATAATGCCATCGGTGAGGACTTTGGGCTGTCGGATACCATCATGGAGCTGAGTGGTCATGTGGTGACCGGGAAAATTGGAGCAGCAGGTACAACTTGTGGGAGGCTAGGCAGAGGGGTCGCAGCAGCGAAATCTGGTGGTGCTGAGGCAGGCGGTGCAAGTGCAGCAGAATTCGACAATGCTGGTGCATTTTCTGGCAGAGCTGGTTCTACAGTAAACTCCAATGCAGCTGGAGCCAGGTGTGGTCGAGGAGAAATTGGCAATTCGGCCAGCACAATATTGGTCGGAGAAGTAGTCTCAGCTGCTGCAGGTGGTGTATGGATATGGTGGAGTTCCAATGTGGCCAACTGAGAAGGATCTCGCAGTACCTATATGCTCTCAAAAGGAAATTTATGCTCGTTAAAAATAACATGACGCGAGACATATACCTATTGAGTTACCCGATCAAGACACTGATACCCTTTATGATGTGGACCGTACCCTAGAAAGACACACTCAGTGGAATGATGTTGAAGTTTGTTGGAGACATATGACCCAAGATAAGGATAACAGACACACTCGAAAGTGCGAAGATGACTATAGCTAGGAATTTTACGAAAGAGCATGTAGTATGAAGAGGACCACCCGAGAGTTGGGGTAGGGAGGAGATTGATAAGGTAAACAGAGGTAAGAGCGGCCTCAACCCATAAATGAAGCGGTGCATGAGACGTAGACAATAGAGTACGAGTCATGTCCGCAATGTGACGGTGCTTGCGTTCGGCAAGTCCGTTTTGTTGAAGTGTGTGAGGACACGAACGACGTTGGTGAATACCTAAAGAATGACACAAATCTGTGAATTTGGAATTGATATATTCAGTGCCACCATCACATTGAAAATTTTGAATTATGGATTTAAAAAGATTTTTAACCATTGCAACAAAAGTGCAAAAATATGTAAAAACCTCAGATTTTTGGCGCATCGGATAAATCCAAGAGTATCGTGAAAATTCGTCAGTAAATAACACATAGTATCTAAAACCAGACACAGAGGAAATAGGGGACATCCAAACATCAGAATGAATAATAGAAAATGGAAAGTTTGCATGAATTTTATTGAAAATAAATGGGAGTTTGTAAGACTTGTAAGTTGCACAGTCATTACAAAAGGGAAAATTACTTGAAAAATCTGAACCTAAAGAATTGGAACCTAAGTGACAGAGGACGGTGGATGACGGGTGACCAAGACGAAGATGCCAAAGGTTGGACGCAGTGGTTATTGCCAAAGCACAAGGTTGTGGCTGCGAGAATGGACAAAGACCATCTTTACAGGGGCCCTGAAATAGTGGAACATCAGAAGTGAGATCAGAAATAACATAACCAGAGGGAGTAAAAGTGAAACTAACAGAATTATCCTTTATGAAACGAGCAACAGACAATAAGTTTTTATTCAATGAAGGAACATGAAAAACATTATTGAGAGATAATTTATGAGAGCCTAGAGACACAGGAACATTACCAGTGTTGGGAATGGGAAGGGAGGCCCTATTACCAAGTAGAACAGAAGTATTACCAGAAAAGGGACAGAATCAGGGGGGGCAGTGTTTGACATATGATGAGTAGCACCGGTGTCAGGATACCAAGTAAAGTCAGGAGGAGGCGGATACTGAGCGACATGCATGCCCGCAAATGGAGCAGTGAGAGATTCAGGGCCATGATATCGACGAGGACAACTCAAATTCGAGTGTTGAGGAGTAGAGCATGTTGAGCACTATTGAGGGGAATGCGCCTGAGATGGATGAGCACCAAGGAGACCACGACCACCAATTTGCTGCGGCCAAACATGACCTCGACCGGAACCAAAAATGGAGGAATCCGAAGTGGAATGCCAAGGGGCACGACCACGACCACGAAAGTTGCCACAACGACCATTGCGACCACCATGGAACTGCCCACGACCATGAGAGAAACCGTGAGCTATATTGGTTGTGGAAGAAGGAGATTGGGTGGAGATTATAACCATGGTACTGCCAGAATCGGTAGGTTTGGGATGCTGCAGCTGCGATTCAAAAGAAAGGAGACAAGCTCGAAGATCATCAAATCGTGGTAGAGGAGGAAAGTTCAATATGGCGGTGACAATCATGGCATGGTCTAAACCAAGACCATGAAGGACAGCAGTGATAAGATCAGTAGAGGAAACTGGTTCACAGATTGCTACAAGAGAGTCAGAAAGAGACTTAGCATGTTGGAGGTAAGCGGAGATCGATTTGGAACCCTTTGACATGTCCATAAGCTGAAAATGGATGTTGGCAGCGTTGGCAACTGACTGCTGGGAGAAGTTATCTTTTAGGCACAGCCACATCTCCAAAGTCGTGGACTTGTCGACAATCAGGGAGAGCATGGGCTCTGTCATAGTAGCCACCAAATAGCTGACCACCAACTGATCACGCTGAAACCATTGGAGATAGGCAGGATTGGGATCAACGGTAGCATTATCAACTGCGGAAATTGTAGAGGAAGGGGCAGGCGAAGTGCCATCAACAAACTGATATAAGCCATGACCAATTAGAAACAGCCTCAGTTGAGCAGTCCAAAGAAGATAGTTTGTCTCCGTAAGTTTAAGGAAATTGGCAATTGTGGGACCAGGTACAAATGGCGTAGAGGAGGAAAAAGGAGCAGATGAGGATGTGGAGGAAGCAGCGGTGGCCATGGTGGTATGCAGAAAGAGGATCGAAAAAAAAGAAAGAGTTTCGTTAGAAATAGGAAAGCTTTGATACCATGTAGAATTTGTATTTCAGAATAATTATTGTATTACATTACACAGCTATTTATATAGCATAAGAGAAAGTCCTAGAAACCCTACTAGAGATAATTATCACATAAACAAAGATAATATCATATACAAGAATGTAGGAGACTATAAACTAGAATCTAGGAAGACTGATGTAGTATCGTAACAGTGGAAAAAAATAAAAAATAAAAAGATGTAATTTAATTTGTGTACGTTGTTGAAATCCGTCCAAATAAATATATTATTATTATTATTATTATTTTGTTAAGTAGGCCTTTTGCGAAAAAAAAAAAAAAGGACTGTAATTTGATTATGACGTCATTGGCTTGCGGTTTTTACTTTTTATTATGTTTGTCGGCTTTTAATTTATGTTTGTCTTAAAGTGAAAGTCTTCCAAAATTTGTGGGTGGAATATAATACAAATTGTGATTTTTAATAGGAGTAATGCTACTTTAGTCAGATTTAGTAACAAAAATTATATAAATATAAGAGTCTTTAAAATTTCTAGCACTCTTTCCAAAGTCATTTATGGAAAAGTCACCCACTTAATAAGTTTTGTAGAAATAGCACTAATTAAGGTGACTATCAAAATTGCCCATAATCTCTCTTTATCTCTCTCTTTCTTCCTTTCTCTCTTTCTTCCTCTCTCCTCTTGTTTTCTTTTCAAAAGCCTGACAGACCTCAAATGGAGGTCGAATGGAGGGCGAAAGACCTCCATTGAAGTCGAAATGACCTCGACCTCCATTGGTGGTTGATGAAGAAAAAGATTTAAAAAAAAATCTGGAAATAAGTCTTGGGTATTTTGAAATAAGTCTCGGGTAGTTGGAAATAGCTTAAAACAAGTCTCGGGTGACCTACCCGAGACTTATTTCCAAATACCGAGACTTATTTTCAAATATCCGAGACTTATTTCCAGATTATTATTTTTTTAATCTTCTTCTTCATCTACCACCAATGGAGGTCGAGGTCATTTTGACTCCAATAGAGGTCTTTCGCCCTCCATTTGAGGTCTGTCCGACCTCCATTGATGGATCAATGGAGTTCTTTGGAAAAAAAAAACAAAGGAGAGAGGAAGAAAGAATAAGTGAGGGGCAATTTGGGCAAATCACTTACTTTGGTGCTATTTCTACAAAACTTATTAAGTTGGTGATATTACCACAAAACCAATCCAATTTGGTGCTATTTCTCTCTATTTCCTCTAAATATAATACAATTTAAATAAAAGTAATGCTACTTTGCCTACTTTGGTATCCAAATCTGGTGTTAAAAAGATGAGGCATCACTACAATCCATTTATTTAAATCATGCAAATCTAATACAATTTAAATAAATGAATTATAGTGATACCACATCATTTCGACACTAAATTTTTGTAAAGTAGCGTTATTGAATATATATATATATATATATATGTTCATAGAATCTAACCCTTCATTTAGCTCTCACCTTAACTCTCTATTGGGGATGATTTTGAAACTTAAAATGGGCATATAGCTCCCTATTGGAGATTACCTAACGCTGTGTTTGGTATGAGAGAAAGATGGAGGGAGGGAGAGGGTTAGAGGAAGAGGAGAAGGGAGGGGGAGCAAATCCCTTGTTTGGTTGGAAGGAGAAGTGAAGGGAGAGGATGAGAGGAGGGAGAGCTTCTCCCTTTGGGCACACAAAAATCAATCCGCCAAATTTGGGCGTATGAGAAAGGAGGGAGAGAATATTGGAGGGATATGACCGAAATGCCCTCAAAATTTTCATTACCTTCCAATTTTTTTAAGAGTAATATGGTAATTTTATAAATTAAATATCAATCTATCCATCCAACCCTCCTTTCAATACCAAACAATATAAGGAGGGTTGATGTTATCCTCTTCATCCCTCCTACTCTCTCTCCCCCTTAATTCATCTATCCCTTATACTTCCCTTCCCTTCTACTAAACATAACCTAAGAGTTGATATTTGAGTGGTACAGTATATTATTTTTTGATTTCAGCAGACCTCGATCCAATCAAATCAAATTTCAAATTGAGAAATAATTATTATTATTATTATTATGGACGGGCTTCAACAAAGATTCTTTTTAATTTATGGCTTACTCTGAAACTGGAAAAACTTTAGTTGGGCCGATAATGCAATTCAATGATTTGTAGATTGAAGATTGGGCCTTATTGATGAAATGAAAACGGGTCCAAGAGAAGCTATCATGTCACTTCAAACTCTTATGTATACAAATAGGCAAATAGCAGTAAGATTTGTATAAAATGGAAAGTGTTTAGTTTCTAATAATTTCCTTTACATAGTTTTTGATCAAATAGGATTCAATACTCCGATCTCCAAGGTTGGTTGATCCGTTTTTACATATTTCAAGTTTTAGTTTCAAAAAAACCTGAAATAATCATATATTGATATAGTCATATATATAACATATAAGTAACTTAAGGTACATATATTGATATAGTCATATATATAACATATAAGTAACTTAAGATACATGGAAGGGGCATTATGCACAATGAAGTCACTGTGTTACTGTCAGTAACATAAATACATTGATTGTATAATAATTTTCCATTCATGGTACTTTAAAAAGAAAAAAAATAGTGACTTCTATTTTGTAACGTTACAACACCAGTTCTATAAAATTATAAAACTAGATACGTTACAAAGTTAATTAAGAACCATCATAATTATAGAAGCGCCCTTGACTGCTATCAAATGTAAAAATCTTGATTCATCCCAAATATATTTATATTAACTAATATAGAAAAGGGGATTGTTATTATTGTGCATAGTGACAAATTCTAGAACCTATAAAATTTTATTTGAAAGTAAGAATACTTTTATACTTGTAGCTACATTTGCATATTGGATTGGATTGGATTGGATTGGAGTAATGTATAATTCTTATATATAATACAATTATGTGTTTAGTGATATTTCGTATTTTTTGTCTTAATATACCTTTTACGGTGACAACGATTCAAACGTGAGACATTGTCAAACCACATCGGATGGTTGTTGATATTTCATGTTAAATTGTATTAATTAGTTATACAATATCATATAGTATTTTCGCTCATAAAGTATAATATTCTCTCGACCTAAAACCAAGCACCGCACAAAAATAAGGCATGTGTGCTTAATTATGAACTATGAAGTGAATTATTTTCAATTTTACATGACAAAATCAATTTGTTTTGCACCTAAAAGGCTAAAATAGAAAGAAAAAAGTTTTATATCGCAATGTCTTATTATAGTCCAAAGAATCAATATTCAAGCTAGGTATATCTTCTTCTTCTTCTTCTTTTCTTTGAACCCCACCCCACCACACCACCACCACCCTTTAATATAAACACAACCCTCAAAATCTAGTATGAGTGGAAATTCAAGGAATCCAAGATTATGATTGGCCTCACGAGCTAGAGAAAATCTTTAATATATTAGACACGATTTTCACTCAAATCATGCGATACATGAACAACATGTGTATGATCCATTCCATGCCGTGACTCCGTGAGGGGTTGTGTACGGGCCTAAAAGTTTAAGGGCTGGTTGGTAATTTTGGAGGGTTTACAATTTTAATAATAATAAAAACATGATATAAAAATGAGGAAATAGCACCAAATTCCATTGGTTTTGTGGTATTATCACTAGGTTATTAAGTGTTGTGGAAATAGAACCAAAGTATGTGATCTACCAAAATTGCCCCTCACTTATTCCTTCTTCCTCTCTCACTCTCTCTTTCTTCCTCTTTTTTTTTCTTCAAAAACCTCCATTGATCCATCAATGGAGATCAAAACGACCTTCGTTGAAACAACCTCTGTCGAAACGACCTCCGTCGAAACGGTCGACTCCCTTTGATGGAGATCAAAACGACCTCCGTTATTAAAAAAATTCAGGAAATAAGTCTCGGGTAGGTCACCCAAGACTTATTTCAAGCTATTTCCAGCTACCCGAGACTTATTTCAGATACCCGAGACTTGTTGCAAAATAACCGAGACTTATTTCCAGAAAAAAAAAAATTATAACTGAGGTCGTTTCGACGGAGGTCGTTTTGATATCCATTGATGGATCAATGGAGGTTTTTGAAAAAAAAAAAAAAAGAGGAGAGAGGAAGAAAGAGAGAGAGAGAGAGAGAAGAAGAAGAAGAAGAAGAAGAAGAAGAAGAAAGAGAGAGAGGATGAAAGAATAAGTGAGGGGCAATTTTGGCAGATCATATACTTTGGTGCTATTTCTTGTAGTTAATAATAATTGAATGGACCATTATATTAACTTTGATTGAATTTGTAACTTGTTATCTTCTTGTTAATTGTCACTAAATTTATATAAAACAAACATAATTTTCATTTGATTAACTGTCACTATCACTAGGTTTGTATATAGTGACAATATTTAAATAATTAATTATCGATAAGGTTATGTATAGTGACACAATATTTAAATAATTAATTATCGATATGGTTATGTATAGTGACACAATTAAATATCGATAAGGTTATGTATAATGACACAATATTTAAATAATTAATTATTGATAAAGTTATGTATAGTGACAATTTTGACATGGTTAATTGTCACTAAGTTTGTGAATAATGACACAATTTTAAAACAATAAATTGTCACTAAGAAGATGTATAGTGACAAAATCTTTTAACAGTTAATTGTCACAGTATATAAATTTAGTGACACGATTTTTATTTTTTTACTAATTAAGGTCGAGTGATATTATGTTACTAAAAGTTATGAATCATGACAAGTACCAAAAAATTGTCACAAATACTTTTAGTGACAGGGGCAAAAGTAACAAATTGTTAGTGACACTTTATTTTTGTCACAATATTGAAATTGTGACAATTTCTTTACTTGGAGTGACAAATAATTTTTGTCACTATATGTCACTTTTTTTGTAGTGTATGGACACTTAGAATCACTTAATTCTACTTTGGTCCAGTTTGGTATTGTTTTTGAGAACTTAAAATCAGCTTATTTTATAATTTTGACATAAAATGACATTTGGTAAAACTTCCAAAATTATAGATTTATAATATTTGATATTAAAATATATATATTTAATTTTTTTTAGCTTATTTAATAAGCTATAAAAAAATATAAATAAATAAATAAATAACTAATCAATTTTTTTTTTCATATCGAATCAGATTAATTAAAATATATAGAGTGCAATTGAAGGCTTGAAGCATTTCTCCGATTTATTTATGCATAGATTGTGTGCAATCCTAACTTGGGAATTGGGATACTAGAAGATAATAAAAGTCAAAATGTTAACGTTCTGTTTGGAAGAGTTTCTTTAAATAGATCTTTTATGAGTAAATCTTTTACAAGTAAAACTTTTGATGGAAAGTTATTAGTCATTTGGTTGTCAATTAGAAAAAAAGTTCTTTTAATGGTAGAATTACCAAAATATTCAAAGAGTAATGCTAGACTTCTCAAATTTCTTCTCCAAATTTTGTCCCAAATGATGTGGCACGTAATATGTCAACATCTTATAAATCATAAGATTATGTAGTGATTGATGTGATGTTCATGTCATATTATTTAGGATAGAATTTGGGGTAAAAATTTGGGACGTCTAGAATTACTCATATTCAAAAACTATTTTAAATGATATGGTTATATTAGACATTTTATGTTATTCTACACTTTGAAAAACCTAAAATTTGAGATTTTCCAAATAGACTAAAACAACTTTTTTAATCACTTAAAAGCTCTACCAGGTAACAACCAAATGACACAACAAAATTTGAAAAAAGTTTTTTTAATTAAATTTTTTTTTTTTAGCAGGGAAGCTCGATTAGCCAAGTTAACTCAAAACACGTTTATCACTAAAACATGATTTTCCATATTTAATTTAACCCCTCTTAAATTCAATTCAATAATATATTATTTCAAAAAAATATATATAATATCTTATTTGTATCCGAAAAAACTATTAAATAAATTCGTCATTTTATGTGTCAACTGTCAACTGCCATTATCTTAAATTTGTTCACATAACTTTTTCCTGTCCAATATAAATTTAAATAAAGAGTTTGTTTAGAATACAGGTAATACGCTATTATTTCTCTATCTTAGTAGCATAGTGATTACACCATTCAATAGACCCAGTTATTAAGACAAGATGAGGTTGGTCAAATAGTTTACCTCTCACATCTATACCGTTGTGGGTTCGAGTCTATCTCCCTTCTCAAAGTCTAAATTATTGTAATATTAAAAATTAAAAAAAATAAAAAAAAATAAAAAAAACCAATTATTAGAGTTCAAAGTAAAAATAAAAATTCACATTGTGGTAGTATATGTTCAAGTCCTACCATTCCTATTATACATATTTACTAGCATATGTAGGTAGATTTTCTCCGATATTGTGAGAGTTGATATTTGAACCGTATATATATATATATATATATTATTTCGGCAGACCTTGACCCAATCCAAGTCAAATTTCTAATTATAGATCGTCTTAAACAAAGATTCTTTTTATTTTCGGCCTACTCTGAAACTGGAAAAACTTTAGTTGGGCCGATAATGCAATGTTTGTAGATTGAAGACTAGGCCTCATCGATGTCACTTCAAACTCTTATGTACACAAATAGCAGTAATATTTGTATAAAATTGAAAGTGTTCAATATTTTAGGGGCCGTTCGGTAACGTTTTCGTTTTTCGTTTTATGTTTCTTCGTTTTCATTTGCTTTTAAAATTTTGATTTTTAGATTTTTCGGATTCGAAAATGCGTCTGGTAACAATGGCCGAAAACGATATATAGAGAATCAAAACATAAAAAACGCGTATGGTAGAACTGATTTTCAAAACAATTTTCAATTAAGTGTAACCTTATAACCAAATATTTTATAAGGTTATAATTCAATTTTTATTTCATAAATTTTAACTTTTTTGATTTTTGATTTTTGATTTTTTCTTTCTTTCTTTTACAGGGAAAGAAATAGCATACAAGGAGAATCAGTTAGCAGGAGAGATTTTCTTCCACGTGACAGACATAAGGTATATGTGAGGACAAGTGGACAGCATTCATCTATAAAAACTTAAAAAGTAAAAACCCAAGCAAACCTGACCTTAGAAATAAAGAAAGACTATCACAAACAAAGATACATTATAGATATCAGATATGGATTCTTTGGTTCCCGGTGAAACACCACCTCCTCATGCAGTTTGTGTTCCAGCCCCAGCTCAAGGCCACGTCAATCCTATGCTAAAACTAGCAAAACTACTCAGCCACAAAGGCTTTCATGTAACCTTTGTAAACACAGAGTACATCCACAATCGCTTGCTTAGATCCCATGGACCTGACTCCCTCAATGGCACCCCCACCTTTCGTTTCGAGAAGATACCAGATGGCCTCCCTCCGTCCGATGCCAACGTCACGCAAGAACTCTCATCTCTCTGTGAATCCACCAAGAAAACCTGTTTAGCTCCCTTTCGACTACTACTTTCAAAACTCAACAACACATCTTCGTCAAATGTTCCTCCAGTCACTTGCATAGTATCTGATTGTGTAATGAGCTTCACTCTCAAAGCTGCTCAAGAGCTCAACATCCCCAACGCGGTTTTGTGGCCAGCAGGTGCTTGTGGCTTCATGGGTTTTTTGCACTATCGAACTTTAATTGAAAAGGGTCTTGTCCCTCTCAAAGGTACTCAATCCTCCTGCGTATTATATATTTATTTGACACAACATGACTTGAATAAGTAGTTTCTGGCTTCAAGACACATGTATTAATTTTTTTTTTATTCTCATAAAATTTGTAGATATAAGCTATTTGACAAATGGGTATTTGAATACCGTTATTGATTGGATACCTGGCATGGAAGGCATAAAGTTGAAGGATCTGCCAACCTTTATTAGAACTACAGATCCGGATGATATTATGTTGAATTTCTGCCTTGAAGAAATTGAGAATGTTCGTAATGCATCTGCACTCATTTTCAATACTATTTATGATTTAGAGGGTGAGATTTTAGAGGCAGTTTCTTCCACTTATCCTCCTATCTACACTATCGGTCCTCTTCAGCTTCTACTAAATCATGAGATTCCAGCTGATGATAATTATTTGAGTGGCATTAAATCAAATCTGTGGAAAGAACAACCTGGATGTTTGGAGTGGCTTGAAACAAAGGAATCAAACTCAGTTGTTTATGTCAATTTTGGAAGTGTTGCTGTCATACAAGAAGAACAACTAGTCGAATTAGCTTGGGGTCTTGCAAACAGCAAACAAAACTTTTTGTGGGTAATTAGGCCTGATCTAGTCAATGGCAATTCAGCAGCCATTCTTCCTCCAGAGTACTTTTCAGAAACCAAAGAAAGGAGTCTCCTAGCAAGTTGGTGCTCGCAAGAACAAGTTCTAAACCACCCAGCCGTCGGTGGGTTCCTGACTCACAGTGGGTGGAATTCGACCATAGAAAGTTTGAGTAGTGGTGTGCCAATGTTATGTTGGCCATTCTTAGGTGAGCAACAGACTAATTGTTGGTTCTGCCAAAACAAGTTGGGTATAGGCATGGAAATTGAGTCCAATTCTAATAGAGATGAAATTGAGAGATGGGTGAGAGAATTGATGGAAGGAAACAAGGGAAAACAAATGAAGAAAAAAGCGATGGAATGGAAATCATTGGCACAAAAGGCAACTACGGCTCCTAGTGGGTCATCTCACCTCAATCTTGATAAGATCATAAAGGAAGTACTACTCACTTCACGCAACTCTACGAGCACTTAGACATGTATTAGCCATAAAAGACAACTATGCATGAGGGATTGAGGTGAGATGTCAATTTGTGGAAAAAATAAAAAAAAAAGATGTAATTTAATTTGTGTACGTAGTTGAAATCCGTCCAAATAAATTAATTAATTGAGTAGGCCAGCCTTTTGCAAAAGAAATTTGATTATGGCGTCATTGGGTTGTGGTTTTTACCTTTTTATTATGTTTGTCTTAAAGTGAAAGTCTTCCAAAATTTGTGGGTGGAATGAAAGACAAAATGTGATATTTGATAGAGAGTAATGATATGTTAGTCAAATGATGTGGTATCAATGTAATCTATTCATTTAAATCATGTAAATAAATGTAATTTTAAAAAAAAAATATATTCATTAGATACACTAAGCTATGGACACTTAGAATCACTTAATTCTACTTTGGTCCAGTTTGGTATTGTTTTTTAGAACTTAAAATCAGCTTATTTTATAAATTTGATATAAAATGATGTTTGGTAAAACTTCCAAAATTATAAATTTATAATATTTGATATTAAAAAATATATTTGATTTTTTTTAGCTTATTTGCTAAGCTGAAAAAAAAAATCCTTCAAATATATTTTTTTCATATCAAATAAGATTAATTAAAATATATAGAGTGCATTTGAAGGCTTGAAGATTTACTCCAATTTATTTATGCATAGATTGTGTGCAATCCTAACTTGGGAATTGGGATACAAGAAGATAATAAAAGTCAAATGTTAATGTTCTGTTTGGAAAGCTTCTTCAAATAGATCTTTTAAGAGTAGATCTTATACAAGTAAAGTTTTTAATGGAAAGTTATTATTCATTTGGTTGTCAATTAGAAAAAGTTTTTTTAAAATGGTAGAATTATAAAATATTCAAAGAGTAATGCTAGACTTCTCAAATTTCTTCTCCAAATTTTGTCCCAAATGATGTAGCACGTAATGTATTAACATCTTATAAATCATGAGATTATGTAGTGATTGATGTGATGTTGACACATCACATGTCATATTATTTGGGAAAAAAATTGGGACGTCTAGCATTACTCATATTCAAAAACTACTTTAAATAAAAAAAACAGAATGCACGCGTGGGACTAAGTGTACGCGGTTGGTGCGTATTTTTTAGGTTTTCTTTCTTTAGTCAACGCGCCACCTTCGTCTTCGCTTTGCCGTTTGTTGTTTGCTTTTGCCTTTGCCCATGGAATCACCGAGCGATAGATTCACCTTTTCTGCGCAACCTCCTCCCATCAGTACACCTGTTGTTGGTTTGTCCAAAAACGTGGAGAGTGTTGGTACTGCAAAACGTGCCAGGGAGGATTCGGGTGTCTTTGGCCGTCATGATGTGGTAACTGATAATGTGAGGGAAGATGCAATTGGTAGTTTTAAGTCTAAGCTTATGAACATGGCAAATCCTAGTGCTTGGTCCGGTAATGGAAATTCCAAGGAAAAATTGAAAATTGACCCGAATGATATTCTGGTAACAGATGGACCTAATGGACCAAGAATGACACTCTCAGATAATTTGAAGGAACAATTGCAGAAACCTTGGGCGAATGCTTTGATTTTGAAAAATATGGGGCGTGCCCATACTTTGAACTTTATGATTGCTAAGTTATCCCAGAAGTGGTCCTTACTGAGTCAGTGGCAACTTACAGACCTTGGTGATGGGTATTTTGTTGCTTCGTTCCAAGTGAAGGAAGACTTGGATTATGTTCTTACGAGTGGCCCCTGGATCATAACTAACCAGTATTTAGTTGTACAAAGATGGAGGCCAAATTTTATTCCGGGTGAAGATAAGATTCAAAGTATGCCTATCTGGGTGAGGTTATCTAAACTACCCATGGAATGGATGGATTCGGACTTGCTTTGGAACATAGGTGGAATGTTGGGACGTATGTGTAAAGTTGATCCGGTGACCTTGAACCAAGCCCGGGGAAGGTTTGCTCGTATCTGTGTTGAGATTGATATATCTAAACCACTCGTGGCTTCCCTAAACATTGAGGATAGACTGATTAAGGTTGAGTATGAAAATCTTGGCTCCATTTGTTTTAAATGTGGACGATATGGTCATAGTTTAGAGACCTGTAGGGAGGGTTTGGCTGAACCTATTCCTGAGGATGTTGTGGTGCAAGGAAATCCTGTGGATACGCCTAAAGATGCGGCTCCTGCGTATGGGCCCTGGTTATTGGTTTCATATGGAAAACAGAGTAATAGAGCACATAAAGGTAGAGGTGGCAGACCTGTATACGGCAATGGTGGGGCTTCAGAGATTTCGGGTCCTGCTGGGTATCTTAAGGGTAGTGGGGAAAGTAGTGGACGGATAAAGGAGTATGGAAATGTGGGCTCTGTTATGGGCAGAAGTGGCCCTCTGAAACCTGGGAATTCTAAGAGTACTAATTTCGGCAGTGGGCAGATTGTGAGGGGTACTTCGGGTTCAAGATTTGATATCTTGAATGAAGATGTGGATGTTGATATGGTTGGTGATAGGGGCCAAAGCTCTGAAAAATCAGCGGGTGTTATTAAGGATAAAGGGAAAGCGGTTCTTCTTGAGGTCTCTACTAATAATATTTCCCACAGCAAGATTACTCCCAAGTCTCATTTGCAGAAAAGTAATAAGATGGTCAGAAAGGTCACTAAGGTGGGCTCGAAGGTTGGTCTTTCAGGGTCATTTGGTGAGGGAGCTATTTCTGCCGCCCGTGATGTGGAGGCTGTGTGTGTTACTTCGTCTGCTGCGTCGTCTCAACCCAAGTCAGATCTTGAGGACTTGGATAATGCTGTTGTTCTGCGGCAGTTGCATGAGGACGTTATTAAGTTTGGAGGTGAACCTCCTGCGGTTGTTAAGGTTGTTCACGAATCTGATATGGTTTTTGACATGATTCCGTCGATGGCGGCCCCGGGTTTGGACAATTTTGAGAAGGTTGCCTCTGATCTTGTGGAGGTAATGATAGTGATATCTGAATAGTGTTTCAGCTTTTCTCCTTTTCTTATGATTTGTGTTTGGAATGTTAGAGGAGCAGGGAAGCGTTTGTTTTGCAGGAACATTGCAGATTTACGTAGATTATATAAATTTGATATTTTGGCAATTCTGGAACCTAGAATTAGTGGCGCTAAGGCACTACGTGTTATTGATAAGTTAGGATTCTCGAAGAAGTTTGTGGTGGATGCTGAGGGTTTTTCTGGTGGCATTTGGCTTCTTTGGAATGATAGTAAAGTCCAGCTCCAAGTGATTGCTAGTTCCAGACATAGTGTGACGACTTTGGTTTATGATAGTAAATGTTTTTGGATTCTTACGGTGGTTTATGCAAATCCATGTATCACCACTAGGAAACTTCTCTGGACCTACCTGGATGCGATTAGAAATTGCTTTTCTTTGCCTTGGTTAGTTGCGGGAGATTTTAATGAAATTATTAACAGTTCTGAGAAGAGAGGCGGTAGATCCAGATTCTCTAATAGTAGGTTTGGCAATTGGGTTGACAGGAATAATCTTATTGATCTAAGGTTTCTGGGCCCTAAATTCACTTGGATGACTAAAAGAGGTATTGGTGAGGAGATTTGGGAAAGACTTGATAGAGCTCTTTGTTCGACGGACTGGAGAATTCAGTTTGGTGAGGGTTTCGTGAGACACCTACCTAGAATTTTTTCGGATCATTGTCCTATTTTAATCCAGCTCTAGAGTAATCACTTTCCTGGTAGTGGTTGTAGGCCTTTCAGATTTGAGGCTATGTGGCTTAAACATAAGGATTTCGAAGAGCTCATCCGGAACTTTTGGCAGTCGGAGGGGGTATCAGTGAGTGATAAAGTCCGGATCCTTCCGAGTGTTCTTCAGCTGTGGAATAAAGATACCTTTGGTAATATCTTTCATAAAAAGAGAAGATTACTTGCCAGGTTACAGGGGATTCAGAGATGTATGAGCACTAATCCTTCCTTTTTTCTCTCTAATCTGGAGGTTTCTTTGCGAGATGAATACTTGTCTATTCTCGAGCAAGAGGAGATTTTTTGGCATCAGAAATCGAGAAATTGTTGGTTCAAAGATGGTGATAAAAATACTAGTTTTTTCCACCTTTCTACAGTTATTAGAAGAAGAAGAAATAAAATCGAGGGGTTAAAGACTAGAGATGGCATTTTGATTGAGGATCTTGGGGAGATGAAGAATGAGGCAGTTCATTATTTTCAGACTCTTTTCATGGATAAACAGTGTACTGGTATGTACTCACAATTTCCTTTGCTTTTCCCTAAAATTGATGAGGTTGATATTTCTAGACTTGGTATGACTGTTTCTAAGGATGATGTGAAGCAGAGTGTGTTTGGTATAGGAGGCACTAAGGCTCCTGGTCCTGATGGCTTTCCTGCTATTTTTTTCCAAAAATTCTGGACTACCTGTAAGGATGATTTGTTAAGTATGGTCTCAGATTGTTTTAGAAGAGGGCGTGTTCCTTGTGATGTTAATAGCACTCTAATCTCTCTTATTCCCAAAGTTCCTAATCCGGTCTGTTTATCACAATTTCACCCTATCAGTTTGTGTAATACGTCCTACAAAATTATTAGTAAGATCCTGGTTCAAAGATTGAAGGGGTTGTTACCTGATCTCGTTAGTCCTAATCAGGTGGCCTTTGTGCCTGGGAGACAAATTCAAGACAATATCATTGTTGCTCAAGAGGTTCTCCATAAGTTCAAATCGGTTAAAGGTAAGACAGGTTTTATCGCTTGGAAGATTGATCTGGCGAAGGCTTATGATAAACTTCAGTGGGGTTTTATTAAGCAAGTTTTGGAGGAAGTGGGAATCGTGGGAGAGCTGAATAATCTTTTTATGAGCTGCATTTCGAATGTGAATTATAGGGTTATTGTTAATGGAGAAATGACTGAGACTTTTTTTCCTAAGTGCGGTATCAGACAGGGAGATCCTTTGTCTCCTTATATTTTTGTCTTGTGCATGGAAAAGCTCTCCCACATCATCTGCCAAAAGTTAAGTGATGGTGCCTGGAAGCCTGTTAAAACTTCTAAGGATGGCCCGGAGATTTCTCATCTTTTTTTTGCTGACGATCTCATTCTGTTTGGTAAGGCTTCCCCGTGTTAAGCTACAATCATGAGGGAAGCTTTAGATTTGTTCTGCGACATTTCTGGCCAACAGGTTAGTTTTCCTAAATCTAGAATCTATTGTAAGAGTAATGTGAATCGGAGTTTGGCGAAGTCTTGGCCGATATTTGTGGTTCACCCATCACTCAGAACTTGGGAAACTATCTGGGTGTCTTATTCATGGCCGGGTCACCAGGGATACTTATAATGAAATTATCGTTAAAACTCAACAACGGTTGGCCTCTTGGAAAAGTGCTTCGCTCTCCTTTGCTAGAAGGTGTACTCTCATTAAAGCGGTTACTTCGGCTCTTCCCACGTATGCCATGCAGTCTATCAAGCTTCCTGCTGAGGTGTGTAATATTCTTGATAAGATTAATCGTGATTTCTTATGGGGTTCTACTTTAGAGAGAAGGAAAATCCACCTTATAAATTGGGATACTGTGTGTTTACCAAAATATTTAGGTGGGTTAGGCATTCGTAAGATGAAACATATGAATCAAGCTCTCTTGGCCAAAACCGGTTGGCGTTTGCATCAGAATGTTAGTGGCCTTTGGAGCAATTTGATCAGAGCTAAATATCTTAAAGGAAACAACATGGCTGTTCATGATTCCTTGAATACTAAAACCTGTTCCAGCACTTGGCGTGGGTTTTCTTTTGGTGCCAAGCTTCTTGCGAAAGGTTTGCGGTGGAGAATTGGAAACGGTAAGAGTGTTAGATTTTGGACTGATATTTGGATCCCTGGTATGGGGAGTCTTCTCAGACACACCGATTCCCCTATTTCTGATTCCCAATCCAGAGAAAAGGTTTGTGACTACATTACTGACCATGATTGGGATGTTAGGAAATTATCCTCGGTTTTGCCTTAGACCATTGTGCATCGTATCTTTAGTATACATCTGAATGGTCTCTGTAATAGGGATGATACTGTCATTTGGGGTGCTTCTAGGAATGGAGATTTTTCTGTGAAAAGTGCCTATGAGATCCATTTTGGCTTGGTGGAGGATGGTCCTTGGAAATGGAGTTTCATTTGGAGACTTAAGTTGCCGCCAAGAATTCTGCATTTTCTATGGCTTCTTCTCCATAATAAACTCTTGACTAATGATAGTAGAGCTGCGAGAGGTATGACTATGGATGTCACTTGTGATAGGTGCAGGATTGGGATTGAAAATGTTGAGCACGTTTTCAGGGGATGCAAGGTTTCTGGTCGGATTTGGGAGGATGTCTGTAGAGGTGTTACCTCTAGTGTGTCTTACAACACTGGTTGGAGTGATTGGATCCTTGAGAATTTGAAATGCAAAGAGCTGGGTTGGAATCAGCTGCCTGGTTATTTGCTTTTTGCGGTGACCCTTTGGTTTATATGAAATGGAGATGTGAGGAAATTTTTGACTCTGAGTATCAATTTCCGCAATGTCCTGGCAAGATTATCGTTAAGTATGCTGAAGATTGGCTTGAGGCTAACATGGGTGATGAGAAGGTTATGGCTCAGCGTAATTGCCCTGTGGCTTGGTCTCCTCCCAATCCTGGTTGGGTTAAGCTGAATGTTGATGGTAGCTGGAATCCTGAGATGGGGTCGATTTCGGTTGGTGGAGTCATTAGAGATGATAGGAAATTATGGGTGTCTGGTTTCTCGCTCAATAAGGGTGTTGGTTCTGTTTTAGAGGCTGAGTTATGGGGTGTTTTTGAAGGTTTGAAGATGGCGTGGAATGCTGGCTTTAGGAAGATTGTTGTGGAATCTGACTCCAAATGTACTGTTCGGCTTTTGTCTGGTTCCATTTCTCCGAATCATCCCCTCTTCAATATTGTCTATACGTGCAAGATGCTGATGGAGAGGGATTGGTGCTGTTCCATTTCCCACATTTACAGAGAAGGCAATAGAATTGCCGATTTTTTGGCTAAGTTTGGTCATTCTTTAGATTTGGGGACTGTTTTTTTGGAGGATCCCCCTTCCCAGCTCTTTTATCTGTTAGAGGATGATTTTAAGGGTTCTCCTGTTGCTAGGATGATCCCCTGTTTTTAGTTTGTTGGTTGGGCGTTTTCTGCCTCCCTCTTACCAAAAAAAAAAAAAAAAACTACTTTAAATGATAATGTTATATTAGACATTTTAAATAATTCTATACTTGGAAAAGCCTAAAATTTGAGATTTTCCAAATAGACATAAAACAACTTTTTTAATCATCTAAAAGCTCTACTATATAACAACCAAACGACACAACAAAATTTGAAAAGAGTTTTTTTAATTAAAAAAGTTTTCTTTTTAGCTAGCAGGGAAGCTTGATTAGCCAAGTTAACTCAAAACACGTTTACCACTGAAACATGATTTTCCATATTTAATTTAACCCCTCTTAAATTCAATTCAATAATATATTGTTTCAAAAAAATAATATAATATCTTATTTGTATCCGAAAAACCTATTAAATAATCCGTCATTTTATGTGTCAACTGTCAACTGCTATTATCTTAAATTTGTTCACATAACTTTTTCCTGTCCAATATAAATTTAAATAAGGGCAAATTGCACTGAACCCCTTGAGGTTTGGACAAGTTACACTTAACTAGAAATATTTTGTTATTATACACTAACATTCCCAAGAATTAAATTTAACTTTAAAAATACCTAAAATGCTCCTAGTTATATTATTTTATACTTTATTTTTATTTTTTTTTACCTTTTAACCAAAAACTTTATAAACTTTAATAAAATAAAATAAATTAAATAAAAGATATGATTCATTAAATAAATTAATGGGTTACAAAAAAAAAATTTAAAAAAATAAATATAAATAGTTTAAAATAAATAAATATTTTTAAAAAATTAAATAAATAAATAGTTTTTAAAAATTAAATAAATAAATAGTTTTTAAAAATTAAATAAATAAAGGGTTTAAAAAAAATTAAAAACATTAATTTTTTTTTAAGGATATCCATTAATAGGGACAAAAAAAAGCTCTAAATATCCAAACTTTTACGGTAAGGATGATGATGAGAGAAGCTTCAATGTTCCTAACACTGGAAGTCTTTTTGCCTTCTTCAACCACTTCCTTCAATGTTGGGAACCTTGAATATTCTCTCACCATCATCCTTACCATAAAAGTTTGGATATTTAGAGTTTTTCTTGTCCCTATTAATGGATATCCTTAAAAAATATCTAAAAAAAAATTAATGTTTTCAATTTTTTTCATTTATTTATTTATTTGATTTTTTAAAATATTTCTTTAATTTTTTAATTATTTATTTATTTAATTTTTTAAAACTTTTTATTTATTTAATGAATCATCTTTTATTTATTTTTATTTATTTTATTAAAGTTTATAAAGTTTTTGGTTAAAAGGTAAAAATAAAAAATAAAGTATAAAATAATATAACTAGGGATATTTTAGGCATTTTAAAATCAAATTAAAGTCTTGGGAGTGTTAGTGTATAATAACAAAACTTTTCCAGCTAAGTGTAACTTGTCCAAACCTCAAGGGGTTCGTGCAATTTTCCCTTTAAATAATGAGTTTGTTTAGAATACAAGTAGTTATTCATTTTATTTTTTTAACGCTATTTTTTCTCTATCTTAGTAGCATAGTGATTACACCATTCAATAGACCCATTTATTAAGACAATATGAGGTTAGTCAAATAGTTTTCCTCTCACATATATACCGTTGTGGGTTCGAGTCTACCTCCCTTCTCAAAGTCTAAATTATTGTAATATTTTTTTTTATTTTTTTTTTGAAAAAAAAAAAAAAAACCCCCCCAATTATTAGAGTTCAAAGTAAAAATAAAAATTCACATTGTGGTAGTATATGTTCAAGTCCTACCATTCCTATCGTACATATTTACTAGCATGTGTAGGTAGATTTTCTCCGAAATTGTGAGAGTTAATATTTGAACCATATATATATATATATTTTAATATTTTGCCAGACCTTGACCCAATCCAAGTCAAATTTCTAATTATAGATGGGCTTCAACAAAGATTCTTTTTATTTTCGGCCTACTTTGAAACTGGAAAAACGTTAGTTGGGCCGATAATGCAGTGTTTGTAGATTAAAGACTGGGCCTCATCGATGTCACTTCAAACTCTTATGTGTACAAATAGCAGTAAGATTTATATAAAATTGAAAGTGTACAGTATTTCAGGGGCCATTCGGTAACTTTTCGTTTTTTGTTTTCTGTTTCCTCGTTTTCATTTATTTTCAAAATTTTGATTTTTAGATTTTTTGGATTCGAAAACAGGTCTGGTAGTGATGGTCGAAAACGATATTTAGAGAATCAAAATATAAAAAACGCGTTTGACAGAACTGATTTTCAAAACAGTTTTCAATTAAATGTAACCTTATAATCAAATATTTTATAAGGTTATAATTCAATTTTTATTTCATAAATTTTAACTTTTTTTATTTTTGATTTTTTCTTCTTTCTTGGGTCATTGATATCTAGAGCCACTAATTTGGTGAGGCGGTCCGTAAATGGCCATTAATTGTTCCAAATTGCTCAAATTAGCCATTACATTGAAAGAAGGTATCAATTGTTGCCACTTTACCCATTAATTGTTTGAAGTCCGTTTGTTTATGTCATAAACTCATAATAAATTTTTTTTTAAAAAAATTCTTTTATTTTATTTTATTTTATTTTTTTCACTTTGTTGGCCGCACCCACTTTTTCTGTTTTTTGTTTCTTCTTATGTTGTCTTATATGTGTTGATAAGTTGATTCCTTTTTTTTATTACTTAAAAAATATATATACAATAAATAAAAAACTGATGATATCTTTTTAATTTAAAACAAAATCTTTATTTTATTTTATTAATTGATATCATCTAATTTGAATTTAAACTATTTAAATTCAAAAATAATATTTAATTAATAACAAATAAGATAATCATATTATCCCATTTTTCAAATATAAATATCAACTAACACCCTCCATCAATAATAAATTACATAATTAAATAATCTTATTATTTAATTGTTATAATCATTGAATTCATTAATTAAATAATCTCATTATTCAATTAATTCCCGAATAGATATGTGTCACTTTCGTAACACAATTAATTGGATAATCCAATTAATTAACCGTGACCCTTGTTACCTAAATCGATCGGGCTGGCAAGGGGACCTAATGGACCCACAATATTTTGAGCTCCAATAATCCTTAAAAATAATTAATTAAACTCTTTAATTAATATTTTATGATTATTAACTTCGATGTTATTCCACTAATAACCCGAAACCGCACTCTCTCAACTGTAGACGTTTTTACACAAACCAATAACTCTTGGTGTCCATCGATATAGCTATTACATATGGTATGATCCTTCACAAGTAGTTCATAATTAGAGCTAGTTCATAATGTCCATTATACCCCTCTAATTACATCTTTCCATTAAGTACCATTGATTCTCTAATAAACAATAAATCCTACATTTCTTACGGAATTAAGAGAGCGCTCATGTTGTTCAAGCCCCGAATCAACCCTTAAGGGAACTACTATCTACTTCTCATAAGAAGGAGTGGATTCCACTATTATGTGCAAACCTTCCCAGCCACAAGCCAAACCGCGATTCCAACATACGGAGTTATTGACCGGGAATGCAACTCCGATCTCACCTATGGTATATCAAAAACCACGATCTAACCTGAAGGAGTCGATAAGACACTCAGGATTAAGATCACCCATATATAGTCATCATTTGTTAATATATATGAATCTCATCTGGTAACGGATCTTGGTGAGAGATTCATATAGATCATGGCTCAATCCTATATGATTATATCATATAAGGTGCCTTCATTCTCATATCACCATATGAATAGTCTAGGTTAAGACCATCATACATTACGGAATGGACCGCAGCTGTAGATTAGCCGCAAATAAAGTACCCAACTCTATTTGCTATTTACGGACTCTTTAGATTGCACATCTCAAACTGAATACCTCTTATATGACACTTATATACTCAGTTAGAGTTTATATCCGGTAATCTTGGATGTTAAGTACACGTGATATAAATAAATGTATGAGACAATTTGAATGAATAAACTACTTCTTTTATTTCTTGTTCAATTCACATTTACAAACTACAAGTTTTAGGACAAAAACCCCAACAGACAGCTCTCGATACCACTGTGAAAGCCACAGCGGTGTCCACTGGAATTGGACCGCTGTCGTTGCCACTACGCAAATTCACAGCGCTTGACAACCACTGCCATTACCGCTGTTAAAGCCACAACGGTAAGTGTTATTCTTCGCTTCTACTATTCGTCATGTCTTCCAAACCTCCCTTAAGCATAACCTCTAAAATTCCCTTAAAGCAATAGTGTTTTATACCTAGAGGGGGGGTGAATAGGTATAGTCCCAAATTCTTCCAATATTCAAAAATGCGGAATATAAGAATGAAATGAATACTTGAAATGATATAACAATTGTACAATATGAATCAATTCATGTAAGCATCAATATACAAAAGAATCAATACAAGTGAACATATGGAAGATAAAGAAATATAAAGCGAAAATGAGACACGATGTTTGTACGTGGTAAAACCTTAAAGAGGAAATATCCACGGGTTGAATCCATAATCACCGGCAAAGCAAATCCACTATACAAAAAGGACTTACACACTCAAAGCTATCAACACTATGATATCTATTTCAAGCTATCAAATCCTAATCAACCCTCGGGCTAGTGAATCACTAAGCTTACTCTCTATCCAAAATGTGTCCTACACCTCTAGAGAGCAACTCCCCATCCAAGGCTCTCAAGCCTCTAGGAAGATTTTCTTGCTTAGCAATATAAATCACTAGGATCCTAGTCAAGCTCAACCATCCGGAGTATGCAAGTCCTTACTAAGACTTTTGCTTAGTTATCCGGATCCTCTTGATCCTAACTAAGGCTTCTTGCTTGGCTATCCGGAATCCTTTCCTAGTCAAGTCTTCTTGCTCAAGACAAAGCTTCACTCACTTTGCAAGAGACTTCAACCTATTACAAGGCAATGATCTAGGTGATGCAAATGATGCAAACACCACAAATAGAGTAAGTAGATCAAACACACTCTATGAACATGCTTAATGATAATCTAGAATATACTATCAACGCACAATCACAAATCTATCTAGAAATCAAATCATGCCAAAACAATAAGAACAAGATTAGAATATTCAATATATGTCACAAAAACCTTAGTTCTTATATCATGAAATTTAATCTAGAAGATAACATGAAGCACATCATACAATCAATTTCTAGAACCAATTTCAAGCAAAATCAAGTCTAGAAAAAATATGTTCAAAAGAGATCACAAAGCTAAACTCAATTAACTAATCAATCATACAACCCTAGCATATGATCTAACATACTTCTCAACATATTTCAACAATCAATTAGAAAGAATCATAGAGATGATCAAGAGAAATTGAAAGAGAAGAAGTTTCATATACAACCAAAAACCTCGGACTGAAATCAGTGTGCTGAGAAAAATGGTGAAGTCAAATGGCCCTAAAAATGCTTGGGATTTGTAGCTCTCATCGAGACCAACAATTGTGGTTTTTGAATCACTTGATTTCGAGTTCATATGAAGAAGTTATGATCAAAATAAGAAAATGAAAATCATGAATAATTCTGCAGAAATTTCGTTTTTGGTGTTCTTCAAGTCCATGGAAATGAAAGGAAGGAAAGGTATTTAAAGGAAGGAGAAATAAGAGATTTTTAAACCAATCAAACATGGCCACATCACCCTCTTCCTGTGTGGGGCGCGTGTGGCACACGGGACCAGAGGGGTGGTCTGGCCGTGTGGCACACGGCCTCCACACAGGGTGGCCAAGCCATGGCCTTCAGCCAGCTTGCTTCTCCCGTGCACCTCTCGCGTTCTTCAGCCATATTCGGGCATCCGAACTTCGAATTCGAATCCGTTTTTAGATTACAAACTGTAACTCCCTCACGCACAACGAAGACTATGAAATTTTGACAAAATGTTGAGAATTCATCTCGGAAAATGACGTCGAACACAACTCAACGAATGAGAATGCAAAGTAGCATAACTACGTTGTATAGACTCGAAACTTAATGACTAAATAACCGAAATGACCGGAACTTAATAAGGAATCAAATAAGATAATGTTCAAGTCCAAAACACAAGAAACACAAAGAAAAAAACACTTTGCAACACAAGCATGCCATATCTAAGCGATAGTGAGAAATCATGCAATTCTACAAGATTGTCAACAATGAGATAAATGCATGTGCATACTAAATGTGTGTGAAAGTGTTATACCAAATGTTTGAACAACGATGCAGAGACACACATGTATGAATTATGTGTGTGTGCGCTAACGCCTTGCAAGAGGAAGAAGAATCTTGATACCTTAGTATCCAAGTAAGCGATGTTCCCTTTGAAGACGATATTTGCACAAGATGTTGCTTCTTCACCTTTGAGGCTCCTTTCTTTCAAGAAACACCTAAGCAACTACTAATACAAATATAGAGAGTTTTGCAATGGAATCAAGCCAACACAAATAAAGGACCTTACAATCTCATACTCTCAAACGCTCTCACGTCTCCAAGAAGTCTCCGCATTGGTAAATCGTGTTTGATAATCATTGGTAATTCAAGCTATATCTAACAATCCTCTCTTATGGCGAGAATTTCAAAAACTTGTCCTTAGCTACAATCCTCATCACCAAGAATCAACATACCCATCACTAGGTATAAACACTTAGGAAACAACAATCCCAAGATTTCACCAGCACATGTCGAAATTTACCTTGCTGAAAATTATGGTGCAACTCCTCACGTTAGGTTCCCAGGGAGTTCGCTCAGCCATCAACATCCTTATCCACCACACACCTTGCATCACCTCCTAAGCAATGCCCATGTGTAATTGTGGACCCGTTATCAGCTACATCCTTTTCATAGCAACTAGCAGTCATGCCATGAGGATGTTTATGCCCCTTTAGAGAGCATCGATGTAGTCGTCATACTCAAGAGAGGCGATTGCCGAATCACCTTCTTTGCAGCCCTTAGCCATACTTGTCTTCTTATTTTTACAATCCTTTCTGATGTGTCTAAACTGTCCATATCCCCAACAAGTGACTTTCCCTTTAGAGTTCCCCTTTTTCTGTCAACCAAATGAACAAAGTTATCAAAAAATTTACCTTCACTCTTTAGCCTTCGTTCCTCAGAGATAAGTTTGTTCGTTACATCTCTAAAACATATGATTGAACTCCCATGAATCAAGATTGGCTTCATGTGCGCATAGGACGATGGAAGAGACCAGATGAGTCTTATGAGTCTTAGACCTTTGTCTTCTTCATCAATCTTTACTCCAATCGACTCTAATTCTGAAACTATTCCATTGAGCACTCCCATATGATCAGAAATTTTCATACCTTCAATCATCTGCAGCATGTGAAACTGCTCCTTTAGGTAGAACCGGTTGCAGACGTTATTCGCTTGATACAATTCTTCAAGCCTCTCCCAAAGTTCTTTCGCTGAATATGTTCCATGAATATTTGAAAGAAAGTTCTTGGCTAGGCACAATCGTATTGCACTCGCAGCTCTCTCATCCAAATCCTCTCAATCATCATCGCTCACCTTATGTTTTCCAGAACTAGTACTAGTCGTTTCTTTACTAAAATCTCCAGAGCCTTCAGGGTTCACAGGGGTTGACTTGCCCTTCAACACCTTATGTAAACCATGTTGGATTAATATATCTTTGACTTAAACTTGCCACAAGCCAAAGTTCATCTTTCCGTCGAACTTCTTAATATCGAATCTCATCATCATTCCCATAAAGTTTGTTAAAACCACTATCAAGCAACCGTGGCTCTGATACCAATTGTTAGCGAACAAACGTCACTATACACGCGGAAGCGTTGCCGGATAGAACACAAACAAACACAATAAACAAAGAAAAGATAAGATGAAGAGAAGTAATTAAATACAATCACACACAACACAAGAATTTACGTGGAAACCCAAATCAGGGAAAAAACCATTGCTGTCAGGACGACAAGAGAAAATTTCAATATGTAGTAAATTGTTATAACCACACACTCAGGATCTCTCTCTAAGTAATACCCCAAACTCAATTACACTCAATGCTTACTTTGAGATCTCTCTAATATTTGTTATTTTGCTCCACCACTCTCAGGTGTTTTTTACACACTAATAACATAGTTATTATGGTCTATTTATATGTATTACAAGGAGTTTAGGCTAAAAAGAAATCCTACTCCTATACGTGCAAGAATTACTTGTTCCACGTAAATATTATTTCCTATTTATAACAAGTTTTCTTTTTAAGGAGAAATCATTTTCCTATTAGAACTTCTAGAAAAAACATATTTTCTCTTCCATGAATATTTCATTGATTCAACACATGCTTGTGATTGACTACGACTCAAGTTGCGGTTGGCCACCCGCTTCCTAAACCGTGTTGATCTTGATCACTCAAAAAACCGTGATCCATACGCCACATCATTGTCGACCGCTCTCGGTACCACTGTGGAAGCCACAGCGGTGTCCACTGGAATTGGACTGCTATCGTTGCCGCTGCACAAATTCACAGCGCTTGACAACCGCCGCCATTACCGCTGTCAAAACTACAGCGGCAGTGACAGCGGTAAGCGTTATTCTTCCCTTTTACTGTTCGTCATGTCTTCCAAACCTCCCTTAAACATAACCTCATACTCCCAAACACTCTCAAGTCTCCAGGAAGTCTTCGCATGGGTAAATCGTGTTTGGTAATCATTGGTAATTCAAGCCATATCCAACAATATAATTATGTGTTTAATGATATTTCGTATTTTTTGTCTTAATATACCTTTTACGGTGACAGCGATTCAAATGTGAGACATTGTCGGACTACATTGGACGGTTGTTGATATTTCATATTAAACTATATTAAGTTATACAATATCATATAGTATTTTTGCCCATAAGGTAGAATATTCTCTCGACCTAAAACCGAGCACCGCACAAAAATAAGGCATGCATGCTTAATTATGAACTATGAAGTGAATTATTTTCAATTTTACAGGACAAAATCAATTTGCTTGGCACCTAAAAGGCTAAAATAGAAAGAAAAAAGTTTTAGATATATAGTCCAAAGAATCAATATTCAAGCTAGGTATATCTTCTTCTTCTTCTTTTCTTTGAACCCCACCCTCCCACACCACCACCACCCTTTAATATAAACACAACCCTCAAAATCTAGTATGAGTGGAAATTCAAGGAATCCAAGATTATGATTGACCTCACGAGCTAGAGAAAATCTTTAATATATTAGACATAATTTTCACTCAAATCATGTGAAACATGAACAACATGTGTATGATCCATTCCATGCCGTGACTCCGTGAGGGGTTGTGTACAGGCCTAAAAGTTAAAGGGCTGGTTGGTAATTATGGAGGGTTTACAATTTTAATAATAATGAAAAACATGATATAAAAATAGAGTGGTGTTATTGACACAAACCTAATGAACTAATAATGCCCCATTTTTAAGAATTTTGAGTGAGTGATGCTGTTAATAGTCCATTAAATTTTTCTTCACACTCCATTTTAAATTTTTTTATTAATGTTAATTTTAACCTTAATTAAATTTACTAAAAAGGATAAAAAAAAAATTCAAAGACACTCCAACCTAATTTTTTAGAATCCAAATTATTTTCTTCCTATTTAGTTTTTTTCAAACCCTAAATTTTGTTTCAGAGATAGAAAATGAGAATCAAATCCTTTTGTTCCATAAATAAATCTCAATACAAATCACAGAAGAACAAAAAAAAAATAAAAAAATAAAAATAAAAAAGCAAAGCAAGTATCTAATGTAGCTTCCATGGCAAACATTAAAGCTGAGAGCTAGACCCAGTCCAAGTACTTGAGCATTCACTTTCTCTGCTGTCGCAACACTTGCAAACAATTCTTAAATTTCGCTTATCCAACAAAAATTCAAATAATAATAATAATAATAAACTCAACTTATGAAGACTTGAGTTTGGGTGCATCTCCGTTTCCAGGTTTTTATATTTTTTATTTTTACAATCCAGATGATGCTTCTTTATTTTTATAGCTGTGTTTTGATTAATTTAAATTTTTAAATGAATAGTGTTTATAAATTTAATTTAATTTAATTTAAATGAAGTGTTTTTTTTTTTTTAACAGAAATAAAATAAAGTGTTAAAATGAGTGTTAAAAAATAAAAATGGCCAACGCAGGTTGGTTCTAGTGGTTCAGGACTCCTTCCCCTTAAGGCCTTAAGCAAGGTTTCGGGTTCGAGTCTTGTGAATAAAGAAAACCTATGCTGGGAGAGCTTTATCCCTTAGTGGGCCGACCCGGCTCAAAACCGGATATCTGTGCGTTAAAGCAAAAAAAAAAAAAAAAATGATAAAAATGATAAATTTGGAACAAAATAAAGTGTCTTTAGAATTATTTAAAATTTAAGTTTTTATGATGGAGGTTATTTGAAAAAGGAGTATCATAAGAAAATTTTGTATTGTAAAGAGAAAATCTCTAAATTTTAATTTATTTATTTTCTAAAATTGCCCTTGTCTCTTTTCCAAATCTCACACACCCCATTCTTCCTCACATCCAGCGCCCTAATATGAATAACAACCTGGATTTGATTTCACAATCGTCAACGGAAGATGATTACTACGTCTTCTTCTCTGATTTTGCAATCGTCATGAGATGAGCTACCCAAATGGTTGATTCCAAGAATGATATCATCTTCTTCCTTGATTTTGTTTTTCTTTTCTTTTGGTATTACTTTATAACAATTCTTTAACAATCTCAAGCAATGACCATCGTCCCAATAATGAGGTATCCACTACAAAATTTTACACTACTTATCTTTCGTTGTTATTTTTCGATTATGTCAGAAATGAATCTATATTATGTTTTCAGGTTTTCAATTTCAAAAGCTAACCTGAAATTATTTTATTTACATGATATCATTCTCATTTTCTTCCAAGTGACTGGATACTTGGATGTAAGAAGAAGAAAAAAAACAATTAGAGTTAAATTGTAAAATAATAATAATAATAATAATAATAATAATTTCAAGAAAACAAATCGTTTGTGATGTTTTTTTTTTTTTTTTTTAATTCACTTTATAAAAAAGTTACTTAATTTCAGTGTTCTAGTAAACGCTAGGCGCTAGTCGGGCGGTGGACCAACGCCTAGTACCTATGCGGATTTCAATTCGGTTGACTTTTTCTGTTGACCGATTATGACAAAATACATATAAAATCATCAACATAAATTCCCTATTGTTTTGTTTATATCTCTTGTACATGTTTGATATAATTTTACTTATTGTTGTATATTTTAGATTTTAGTATTGAAAGAGGGTGCCTTTTGTTATTTTACAAATTTACCTTATGAAAGTCGAAATATCTTTTCTCTCTTTCAGTCTTTCATGCCTTCATCTTTCTCTCTTTCATGCCAGTTTTCTTCCACCAGACCAGATTATCTTGATTCTTCTCTCACACCTTCTTCTCTCTCTCTCTCTCTCTTCTCTCTCTACTTTTGCTCTGCCTTCTCTCTACCAACGACCCAAACTCTTTCCAAAATCAACCCAGAAGTCCACCAAAATCAAAGCCCGGCCAACACATGGAGGTTGGTTTGGTCGGCGACAGAGGCTGTTTCTAGCGACTTGTGGCGACATGAGGAAGTTGGTTTGGTCGGCGATTGAGAGGAGAGAGTCGATTTGATCAGATCATCAGAGAAGAGCATTGAGACTTGATCGATTTGGTTTTGTTCTTTTGCAAATTGCGATTTGGTTTTGCGATTGCCAATTGAAAGGGAATAATGGAAATATGGAATTAGGGATTTGGATTTTTCATTTAGTTTGTTTGGGATTGAAAGGCTGAAAGAGTGAAAGGTGAAAGGGGATTTGTGATTTGGGGAGGAAAATTGAAATGAAGAAGAAACGGTGACGTTTTGCACAAGCCGATTTAAAAAAAAAAAAAAAAACGGTCTAACCGAATAGGCGGCCGATTTTGTTAGGGTTGACTATTGACTTTGCATTGACCGTTTTTTTTGGCCGATTTTGGCCAGGTCGGGACGGCCAACCGCCGCCCAAACCGTTTTTTCGAACACTGCTTAATTTTAGTAAAAGATTTAAAGTGAAAATGCACCACTCTAAAAAAAAGCTTGTGGTCTTGTTAAATTTTGTGTTTTGGGAGGGTTCGGTTACCAAATAGAGAAAAACTAGAGAAAGAAGAAAAGTGGAAGAAACTTGCGGGTGTGTGGTTGCGTTGTTGTGGCTAAAGTGAAAACTTGCATTTGTCTTTTCTCAGTCAAATGGTCTTCGTTTTCGAATCCGTTTAATGAATTATTGGAAATTGGAATTTGAGTCTACTTATGGTGAGATCGTTCTTATTTCTTTGTGTTGTAATTGTAATGTCTCAAATTATTATTTATGAGAGGTGATATTTTACTTACTCATAATTGGTGATAATATAGGAGATATTCATTTGGAGTTTTGATCGTTGGAGTAGGCTTACACCAAACCAACTATTATTTTCTGAGATATATTTACAGTGTTCGAAAAAACGGCCTCAGGCAGCCGCTGAGATGCTAGTTAGCCTTCGACCGTCGTGAATAAGGCCAAATCGGTCAAATCACCCAACTAATCCCTCTAGGTAGAGTAAATGACAGTGAAGACTACTGCTGGAGCCGATGGCGACAACGACCGAACAAGGAGATGGCAACGAAAGAGGCTGCTATTGTGCTTAGTTTAAAATAAATAAATAAATAAATAAAAAAGCTAACAGTAACACTTTAAAAACCCTATAAGGCTAACAAAACACCCAAAACATTGCCTATTTTTAGTGAAGCCCAAATGGCAATGATTCATCTTCCTCATTTCTTCTTTCTCTTACCAATGACCAAACGGCCAATAACCAGACCTCTTTCTCTTGCCGATCGATCATGAACACGACCTTAACATGTCGCTGTCTCCGTCGTCGAAAATTTATAGCCGCTGTCGACCATTCTTCGTCTCCGCCAACATATCTAAGGTTTGTACATTGTTCTAGGGTTTGTATTTTGGCACATCTAAGCCAAAAATTTCCGAACGCGTAGGTGGTCCTTCGCCTAACTGTCGCCTTACGCCTACTAGAACACTGTATATTTATTTGTTTGTTTAGTTTTGGTTTTGATTGACTGAAGAATTTGTTTGTGTATTTTATAATACACACAAATAGCCAATAGCGAAAATGAATATGGTTGTTTCATACATCAAATTTTGTTATCTTAGAGCATCTCTAACTGGACTCCAATTTGAAGCAAAACACCAAATTGAAGCAAAAAATCCTCTCCACCGAACTGCAAAGCTCTGTGTCAAATTGCCATTGTCTACAGTGTTGTGCTAGATTTGGCGCAACACTGTATCTCTTTTTTTAATACCTATAATTTTATTTAATCACAGTTTTACCTTTATTAAAAAAATAAAAATAAAATTAATCCAATTATATCCTTTTTTATTATTTAAAAGTTTTGGTTAATCATAGTTTTACCCTTATTTAATCAAATTTATTCCAATTGTATCTCTTTTTATTATTTAATGATTTTGTTTAATTTATATTTGTTTTAATTTAATTATTATTTATAATAACATTTATAATAAACTAAAATTAAGTATATAATACAAAAATTATACTAAATTGTTTTTAAGAAAATCACTAATTTGAAAATACTAAAATTAAAAGCAAAATACAACATTAAAAAAAAAAAATTAAAAAAAAAAAAACATTAAAAACTTCATAAAAACTTCATAATGAATAACCTCATAAATATATTATTGTAATATTATGTTAATTAAGGGGTGAAATATTAATTGTTAAAGAAAAAAAAATGAAAAGTAAGAGAATATTCTAGAAAATATTATTTTTAATGTTACGTTTGATGAAATGAGTTAAAGATAAAAAAATAAATGGAGTAAAAGTTATACCATTTTAGTGTAAAAGTTATACCAAATTGATATTTTGGATTGTTGAAAAATCTTTTTCAATCATAATGTACCATAAGCCTAAATTAGAAAGCTAATTGTCTAGGAAAAGGCGCAATCGATAATTAAGTTTTAAATTAAACATGAAAAAAGCGTTTGGTGATTCTTTTAAAGAAAAGCTGCTAAATTGCTCAACCCACTCACGTGATCACTTGTAAAGGAAAAAGAAGAATACATCAACATATTTAATATACTTTTAAAGTCACTTATCTAGTTTATGTATTTTTAATTTATAGTTAGAAAATCACCTTGTTTAATTATCAGCTAGCATGAGCTCTTGAAATCAATGACTTCCATATCAAAACAACAACTCTTAATGCGGAAATAGAGGGAAATAACACTCTTATTATGTAGACTTTTAAGAGTAATACTAGTTTAATAAGTTAAATTTAATTGTTTTAATAACACCAACATATAAAAATATTCTCATCCCCTTCCTTTATTACGCTTTTACCATTTATAGAGTATCTTTTTTCTTTTCAAAAACCTCCATTGACATAATGGAACAGAGACCTCCATTGATGGTCTGTTGAAGGTCAATAAAGAAGATGAGCAAAAAAAAAAAATTTGAAAAATTACAAATTTATAAACCGTAGATAATACTTATAATAAATTTTGATAAACTCTTGGCCTATTAAGAAAAGGCAACTTGTTTAACTTCTAATAAATTTTAGTGTTTATTTTAATTTTTGAGTTTCATTTAAATAGAATCATAAACAAAACAATAATCAAGTTAAGTTTCATTTTTTAAAATAAAATAAAATATTTATTTAACCTAAAATACTTCAATTAATTTAGTGGTCCTGTCAAAAAGGCATCGAAATTTTATTGATGATTAGCCAAAAAAAAAAAAAAAAAATTAAAACACATCTCGAATTCTCGATGCATATCATAAAGTTAATTACTTGACAAAATTAATAATATCATAGGCTAGAAATGATAAAATACACAGAAGGAAAATACTGATCGAAACAATATACATATATATACGGTAACACGTTTATACACAAACAGCAGCACTAAGGTGCCACGTGTCCAATCACAACTCATCACACAACAGTCGAACACAGAGAAGTAGAAGGGTCGAACAAGGCAGGCAACAGATACTTCCTCCCATTAACACCCAGCGCATTATAGCTAGCATCAGTGCTAGGATCCACTAATAGCTCCCCAGCGTAACCTGGGTACGCCCCCTTACCGTACACCCCAGTGCAAGCTGAAGCCACCTCCATCGGTGCTTCAGCCGAGCCGACAAAGTAGCCATTCCCGAACGGGTTGGTCACAGTTCCAGCCAGAAGACTCGCTATATTTACAATCATGCCATCCACGCCAACGTCTCCGTTAGGTGCGCCTAACGGTGCTGTCTGTGGTCCGTACATCGGTTGGTGGAACGGCCATGCACATTGCCCCGGACACTGACTCACTGAGTCACCAACCCAGATAAAAGCCGAGTCGTGGTTCGTGTTCGAGCCGTGAAACCCGCAGTTACTCATGCAAAATCCTTCAACAGCGACGTCTTTAGCGGTCAAAACCAGAGTCAACGCACCCTGTTTGGAGTTTGCTTTTTGAGCCAACTCAGACACTTGACTTCTTTTCAAGATTTTGCCCAATGAGCAGTTTTGATCAGAGAATTGGTTAGAGAGAAGAATACGAGTCTCCTTCTTTCCAGCTTTTTTCATGTAGGTTTGGATGGTGCCCCACCATCTGTAAACAGAGGGTTGTGCAGAGACAGAGAGATCAGTATTCAAGTGATGTTTTTTTTCTGGGTTGAGAGAGAGAAGGAAGTCAACAATGATGGATTTTTGAACTGGAGAAAATTTTCCGTACCAGAGAATTGAAACAGGAAGGGCTCCTTCAAGTAAAGGGCCTTTTTGGTAAGTGAGGGACATGGGTGGTGGCTGGTACAATGAAGTAAGCTTTCTTGCTCCTAAACATGAGCCGATCAAGTTTAGTTGAACAAGAAAAAGCAGAAGAGACACTTTTCTGGAAATTTGTATGAAACCCATTTCAGAAATTGAAATTGTTATAGATCGAGAGAGAAATCGATGAGTGATAAGTTCAATATGCTAGTGAGAGTATATATAGGTGCGCAGATGCATGAACTGAGCTAGTGGGGAGTTGCTAGTTGCATAGTTGCTTTCGTTGGAAACTTCATAATTATTTTTTTGTACATAATTAACTTGGCACTTTACTATATAGAGATCACAAGATTTTAAATACGATAAGATAAGAAAGAGAAATCTAGCAAGAATATCTCTTTATTTGATGATTTTTTTTATAAAAAATAAATAAATTACTTTTTTCCTTTATTAACAGTTAATGTGGAGATCCTTTGAAGATTTGGACAAATACTATCGATTTCGTAGCTATGAAAATGGTAAAGCTAGGGAGGCACCAGAAAGTCTACAAGAAGGAACAATATTAATGGTAATGGATAGACAGGATAGTTGCTGGAGCTATGGGTTGCATGTGTTTAATGGCTATTTCCAAGAGAACATTTTAGCTCACCCCCTCTTAAAGGGAGGTAACCATTACCCCTCCCAAATAGATGATATGTGTCTAGGGAGGTAATCATGTTTGGACAAATTTACCCCTCCATAAACACATGTCATCCATTTGAAAGGGGTAATGCTTACCCCATTGTAGCAGATGAGCAAAACTGGACTCTATTTCCAAGTAGAGATGCACATTCACCCCCGGGGCCCCAATTTTCCCCGTCCCCATCCCCATTTGGGGATTTTTTTTTGGGGAAAAATGGGGAAATGGGGGGGGATGGGGATGAAAATCATCCCCAAATTGAAATGGGGATGGGGATGGGGGGACCCCTCCCCATCCCCATTTCCCCATTTTCCCCACAATTATGTTGAAATGGGGATGGGGATGGGGGGGAGGTTCCCCATCCCCATTTCCCCATTTCCCCCAATTATATATAATAATATAAATATAATTATAATATATATATTTTATATTTTTTTTATTCTTTGAAAACGTAACTCCCTAACCCTAAGTATATATACAATTTTACTCATTTTAACTTCAAGACCTAAAACCTAAAACCTAAAGTTGCTCTCATTTTCTCAACAATTAGTTATTATTGTAATGAACTTGTGAATTTTAAAACACTTTATTTTGTATTTGTAATGCACTAATGAATTTTATTTTATATTTGCAATGAAATGTTTGATTTTTCAGTTTAATTTGTAATTTTTATTCAAATGGGGAAATGGAGGAACGGGGGAAACAGGGGAACGGGGGAACGGGGTAAACAGGGGAACGGGGGAACGGGGAAAATGGGGAATTGGGGATGGGGATGGATATAAGTCCCCCCAAAATTCCCCATCCCCATTTTCCCCAAATGGGGAAATGGGGAGGGATGGGGTAAGGGTCTAGGTAGTGGGGATGGGGATGGGGGGACCTATATCCATCCCCATTCCCCAAACGTGCATCTCTATTTCCAAGGCATTTCATGCATTTGCTACATCAAAATTGGAGATTTTAGTGGATCGATGCTCAATTGCATCTTTTACTCTAGTTAAATGTGTGGCAAAATGCAATTATATATCTTAGCAAGAAAGGTACCTCGTTGGCTCCCATTATTTTGTTAAGTAGTGCCATTGGGGACCTCACTCACTGTAATAAATTAAAGAGCATTTGTTTTGTTCTAGGTGTTAGCTAGCAATCGTACGTAACATAGAGAATATGTTGTATGTATACTCTTATGGAGGTAGCTAGGTTCATGTTTTATTATTAAAACCCCACCACTTACACTTTGATATGATGCTGGGGATGAAATAAAAAATATATATGCTAGCTCCAAGCCTTTGCCATGCTTGAGGGCTCAATTGCCATGCATATATGTCTAGTATATTGCACGGAGAATATATATCATGACTAGTGAGTTTCTCATGATCACCTGCAATTTCATGGCATAAGTATAGACGGAATGGTTCTTGTTCCTTACATAATTGAAGTGCTCAATCTCATCAAATTTAACCTTCCATACCGATCACAAATCAAGCCACTGAGCCAGAAAGAGGCAACATTTTATATATATCAAAATCCTAATGGACATGGGTCTTGATCAAAGAACTAGTCATGAGTCATGAAGATCACTAGCCTTTCTATGCGAGAAATGCTTCAATACGTCTAGGGTATACGTCTCACTTACGTTGTGTCAAGTGACATACATCTCTCTTGTGATTGGTTATTTATTTATATCGCATGACATGATTTGATTGGGTTGAGCTTATACGTAAGCCAACCAGGCACACTGAACTAGTATATAAAATATACATATGAGATGGATTATGGAAGTGGGAATCCTATGTACATATAAAGTAAACGTAAAAAGGATAAAATTTGGAAGCAGCCCTCGTGCGATTTTGAACTATTCAAAAGGTAGCTAGCCATGTTTGCAAGCATGGGAACAACCCCATTAGCCTGTATATATTCTGCTCTTGTCCACCTCTTCGATCGGTGACTAACTCAGCTTCTCACGGAATATTTATTAATTTCACACCTTCATGCTTCTTCATTATTTAATCATTTAATTACAAATGTTTCTGATCAGCAGCGGGGATGAAATATACAATGTACACAAATCTATGATAGTAAACTAGCTTGCCTACATTATATATATATATTACATGGGAAAGGTTCAAATTGATGAATATATATGAATTCAGAGAAATCTTGAGTTTAATTAACACAAGAACACAGACCACAACCCAAAGATCCACTGGAAGCTAGTCTGTAATATATCCTGTCAAATATATATATATATATATGGGATCGAGAGGCAATATTATAAATAAGTGACAATGTCTTTAAATTAAACTTATTATACGGATTCCCATGTCTTTGACAACAGTTTCTTACAATCCAACTATGAATTGAACCATATGATTTGAATATAGTTTTTAGGGTTATGTGGTCCAATACAATTAATCGGTCCACTGTATTAGAGCTGGAGAAATAGATGAGGGTTGACAATGTATAATAGGTGATAAGTGTATGTTGTTAACAACCTTCCAGGAAGGTGGACCAAGAGGCATTGACTTTGTGACAGATCACGAGCATGTCCTTTCCAGATTCTCAGCATATACAATATCTAATAGTAGTTGTATAAATTGCTTTAAAATGCAGGTAGCTACTAGCTAGGTTGAATTGGATCAGCTACTAAATCATATATATCGATTTCTACAATAGTTTGATGGCCCGTGTTAAAATTTGACTTGGAATTACAAACAAATATTTCAAAGTTCTCGTGAAGAAGAATCTCTCTGGTATAAGAAACTACAAAGGCTGCTGCTTAATTCTAATTTCTAACAAAATTTTGGATAATTTAAGGTATATTTATGCAAATTTCAATGTTTACGAGGCCATAGATGTGTGAATCAAACTGAAAATAGTTAAATAGGGTATGCAAGTAAATATGAAAGGTAATCTTATAAATTCTTAATTACTTATTTTAAAGCTTTATAAAAATTTGATTATTTATTCAAAGATGCTATACATAACACGGACGGCAGCCATAAATCATAATTAAGTTTGGGAGACACCGGCGGGTAGCAAGATTATAGTATGCTCCAGTAGAGTAGCTCCTAGCTAGACAATACTTCTGAAGTTGGCAATGCGTAATTATAAGTTTTCCAAGTCAAGGAGGCAGCAAACATGTCAGTTTTCTTGTTCGTTTGAATAGCTACAAAGCCCATGTAATGCTACGCAACGTGCAATCTACATGCACCCAATTGACCCAAATGCATTTAGTGCGACGATAATTGTATCCCTATAAAATTGTATCTATCTTATATTAATACTTTTTTAAAATTTCAACATTACCCTTAATTAAGATTATCCATAAAATTAAAATAATTATAAATATGCCCTATATATTGTACAGTATTATTTAAAACGAGACGTTTTTATTTTATTTTTGTTTTAAATCTTTGAAAATTACCCATATGTGACATCATGTTTCTTCAAATCCCTTTCTTTCATCGTCTATCTTTCAAAATTCTGAATTTTGGGTTCGTTTCAAAACCAAAATGGATAAAAAGCAAAATTAAAAGGATGTCTTGAAATTGAAAGTCAGGTATTTTCATAATGGAGATCGATTTTTTTTTTTTCTTTTTTCTTTTCTTTTCTTTTCTCTTTTTCCTTTGTTTTCAAATAAATTTAAGGGCATTTCATATTATTTTTTTTCCATTGCTAGTTGAATAAGGTTGGAGCATACTTTTTTAACATCCCTTGAAGATCGTTTTAGGTTCTTGAAATTATAGGATTGTATATTTTAAATCTCTTCGAGTTTGGTATTCCAATTTGTTTCTCCTTTTCTCTTTGTTATTTTTTTAAACTAAAACCTCTGAAATTGAGAGGCTGCGGCATGGAAGGAGGAGGCGAGAAGCCTTCTCTAGTTCTCTCTGATTTTTATTACTTATTTTATAAAAAAATGATAATTATAAAAAATTTAGAGAAAATATATATTTAGTAAATTGACTTACAAATTTTAATATTTTTAATTTTTAATTAGGTATACATATAAAAAGGAGTACACATACAGTTTTATTGGGGCGTAAATATTGTCACTCATACATTTATTCTTCATCCCCCAAATGAAATTATTTCACTTTGTTTATGTTAATAGGCCTAAAATATTGTGATGGAATTGTTGATTTATATGGATTTGTAGTCTGTACATTACATAACATGATTTTTGTCAAAAAAAAAAAAATCGATCCTTAATTTAAACTGAGACCCACGTCCTCTCTTAATTCAAATGATGTACACCACCCCTTTTATGGTGAGGAGTTTTCTTTCTATTTTATTGAGAGTACATTTCTCCCAATCATGTGAATAAATATTCGGATTGTATAGATATATAGTACTTGATATAAAAGTTATTAATAATTAAGACTTGGAGACAAAGTTAGGCAAAGTTTAGTAACGGTGATCATGAAATAAAAGAAAATCAAAAGAATGAAAGTGACATATTCCATGTTTTTTTTTTCTTTTCAGTGCTGTAATTGTTCCTCATTTAGTCATTTACCTCCACAATCATAGAAATTTGTCTAGTGTAATACTACAGGGATTTGATTAATTTGATTCTCTTTTTTAGGCTGATCATTATTCTTAATTATATTATAAATAAATAGTTTTTGTTTATTTTTCAAGAGTATGTATGTGTAAGTCTTTTTAATTCTATTTTAATGTTCATTTTGAGAAATCTTTTTATGGATAACAATTATTTTTTAAAATACAATTATAAATATATATATATATATATACGGTCTCGTTCACATCAGTGCGCACTGATATAACTGGACAACTGATTATGGAGAAGTTTTGATAAGTGCATATATTTTGAGTCAAAGTATGTAAATTCAATGATCCACATCCAATATACCGATGAAGTTATATCATTGCGGATTGACTTAAATATTTATATATATATATATATATATAATGATGAAGCTGTCCTTTCGAATTGTTTGAACAAAAAATGAATACAATTAAAAACAAAATGGAACAGGCACATGATTTTACCTGGACCAACCATTAATCATGAATAAATAAATAAAAAAACAAAAAAAAACACGTAGATGATAAAATAACATTGCTCCTCATTTTGTTCCAAAAACATAAACAACTACAGCGATGCCTACACATTACCGGCAATAAAAATGAGAGACAAAAAGAATCCATGACCAACACAAAACAAAACGATATGTCGTTTTATTGGCATATTAAAATAGAATTGAATTTGAATTTGACTTAAGGGTTGGGTTGGATTCTCTGGTGCAGCGCTACAGCCTTCAGCTTACAAAGAAGATAATTAAATAAACAATTCATGAGATTCCTGCAAAGCAGCAAATGCTATTGGGTTCCCATCAGACACGCTGGACCTCCTCTCTTCGATCGGGAATGTAGGCCATTGTAGGTGGACGCATCGGCATTGCCATTCACACACTTAATATTGTTAATATTATAAGAATCTTATGATAATGCAATTTTTTTAAATGAAATGTGCCTCGTGATTGCTAGGCGAGGCTATATAATATATTATGCTAAGCTCGTGAGTTTGAAAGCCATTTGATCTGGGTTTTGTTTATTCTGTATAATTTAATTTGTGTGATAATTGTTATTTAATTAACAATTAGAAAGGATCTTCTTTCCTTTTTCTTTTTTTTTCTCCAAGCTCTGATAATTAGTACTTTTCTCGACTTAATGATATTCTTAAAAAGAGGTTTTCCAGGGTAAAATGAATGTCACATTTGCGCAAATGGTATATTGTTGAAAACAATTAAGTAAAAACACCAGAAAATTATTCAAAATTATAAAACTATCCAGCTCATACCATTTTTTGCATTTTCTACCAAAATTTATCCAAACCAAATATACTCGTATCACAAAAGAGAGAAATAGTTTTAACTTGATCTTTGAGACTCGACCCATCGATTCGGTTTGCTTTGGTTTGTGTGTTATCATCTGAATATTTTTCGAAAAATAACGTTAGATTCTATATCGGATACCATCTTTTAATTCATTAATCAAGTAATTAGAAGCATGAATTTATATCACTCGTAAGGATTAGAGAAAATGAAAACTTATGATCTTACCTATGATTGCGAAACGATAAATATGTGACCCGATAAGAATTTAAGGTTTATGATTTAGACGGTTTTTTTTTTTTTTTTTTAATGTATCTCTATCAATCAACAAAATTTTAGTAGTTTCTGTGCTAATTTGTTGTGGATTTTATTATTTATATTATTTTACTTTTGTACATTGATTTTGGGGATTGAATGTGAACTTTGGAAAAACTTGTGGCATATGATTTATCAGTTTGTGTCGACCAAATGCTAGTATTATCGGGTCGTTGCAATCTGATAGTTTCATGTAAAATGATTATTAAAAAAGTTGTTTTAAGTTTATGGGAAGAATCTTCAATTTTAGGTTTTTTTGAGCACATTTTTTTGAGATTTAGAAAGAAACTTTAAAATATCTCTTATAACGGTTATAAGTAGTGCTTAGAGTAACTCCAACCCGAATAGTGGATTTGGTGCAATTTTTGCGTTAAAATAGTGCAACAGTCACACTATTTCACTATTCCATCTCCAACCAACTGCACCAAATTTTACTCTATAAGGAATAGTCTCAGGAATATTCCATTTCTTTCCCCTTTTTAAATATTTCTCCACAATTAACATTTCACCACATAATTAACATAATATTGTAATACAATACGAAATTGTGAAATTAATAAATTAATAGAAATTAAATTTAATTCGGTAAAATATTGCATTTATTATTAAAATAACTTAAACACTACATTTCATAAAATAAAAAAGAAAAAGTATAAAATAAAAGTACACATTGATAATCATCTAATTATCTTAATTAGTATATTCATCCCAGAAATGATCTATTAAGGCATTTCGAAGTGCAATATGAGCCTCTTTATTCCTAATTTTTCTTTGTTGAGTTAGGAATTCTTGAAATCGGGTATTTTCATCTAACACCATCTCAACTTTCGGAGTTGATGCTTTCGTATGATTCTCAATTGTTGCATCAACATTACGCTCATCCTCAATTATCATGTTGTGCATAATAATGCACATAGTCATGATATCATGTAAAACATGTTTATGCTAAAAACGCGCCAGTCTTGCCACAATTGCAAACCGTGATTAGAACTCCAAATACACGTTCAACGTCTTTTCTACATCCTTCTTGTTTGATTGCAAATAATTTATTTTTCGGACCACGAGAATCGTAAATAGTTTGTACAAGCGTAGACCATTGGGGGTATATACCATCAACTAAATAACAACCCATATTAAATTCTTTTCCTTGAATAACATAATGAGCTGAAGGAGCAATACCTTGAGCGAGGTTGGCAAAAAGATGGGATGCCTCCAACACATTAATATCATTGTTCATACCCAGCAAACCAAAATAGGCATGACATATCCACATATCATAATCAGCTACAACCTCTAGAATAATAATTAGGATTCCACTACGACCTGCATATTATCCTGCCCAAGCTGTTGGATAATTTTTCCACTTCCAGTGCATACAATCTAGATTATTCGGCATTCCTGGAAAACCACGATATTTACCAATATGGAGTAGTCTGGCAACGTCAGTGGCATTAGGTGATCTTAGATACTCATCTGTAAATTCCTCCACAATAGCACGACAAAATCTCTTTAAACTTTCAATTGTTGTAGACTTTCCTATTTTAATATACTCATCAGTTGCATCCATTGGTAGACCATATGCCAACATCTGAAATAATACTATTATTTTTTTAAGAGCAGATAAACCCAATCTACCCACACTATCTTTTCGTTGCACAAAATAGTTGTCACGAGCTTTCATTTTTTTAACAATACGAAGGAATAAACTTCTACTCATTCGATAGCGTCGACAGAATATTTTATCATTATACCGTGGGTTCTCAGCAAAATGGTCGTAGAACAAACGACAATTAGCACTTTTCCGGTCTCGATTAATCACTATATGACCAGGAATTGAGCCTCCACGGGTCACTTGATTGTTTTGTTGATTGAGGTACTGAGCGATGGGCCATTGGATGTTACCATGTTGGGCAATTAGCACATCTTGTTCTGAATCAATCTCTTCAAGATTTGCCAGAAGTTGCTCTTCCTCGTCGTCAGAAGATGAAGATGAGAAATTAGATGGACCTCCGATATCAAAATTCATTTTCGCTTGGAGTTGAATTGAATGAGTTTTAGCATACTTTGGTGTATGCTATTTATCTTTGTGAACACATGCTTCTAGAAGGGCGAGTGGATGAAAGCTGTATCCAGCTGGTTAACAGCTCAGAACGTGGGCGAAAATAGTTGCAAGCCCAAGTGGAAACAGTAGATACGTATATCTTGATGTTTCGCAAAGCTCGATCATAGGTATTTACCAATCCATGAAGATGTTCTGGGCTCGAATTGAGGGTGGATACAACAACACCAGACCGGATTTTATGATTGAACATCGTAACTTCAGAAGTTTGCAATGTCGAATGACAACTATCCTTACCGTAGTTGGGAAACTGCGGTCATGCCTGCGACCGATTGAAAGTCTGAATCCTAATGGTGCCTCCGAAGCTGATATGGTGAGTATTTGTTAAAATTAAAGTTGTAGAAAAATTATATTTAATATTAAATTTGAACAATAAATTTTTCCATATCTTTTTGTAGATGAACCGGGCAAAAGTCTTATTAGCCCACGATAAGAAATACAAAAGGGGTTTCAAGTTTGACCATGTGTGACCCATTCTCAAGGATATGTAGAAATTTTCAAATAATGATAGTGCAACATCAACCTTGTGAAGGCCACGTGGTCATAATGTATCATCACAGGAAGACTCTCCAACTTTATAGTCTCCAACAACGACATCTCCCGGGCTTCTTCATTTTTTCTTAATATAGCTAGTGATGCGTCGAGGGTACTTCATCTCAACGGCCTATTGGGGTGAAAAAAGCAAAACTGAAAAAAAGGGTTGCAGAAGCAAATGAAACAATTGTTGCCACTCTTACAGAAGGACAAGATAAACTCGTGGAAGTTTTTGAAAAATACAATAACGAGAGGCAAAGAACTAACGATATTTTGGAGAGAAAATTGGAGATAAAGGAAACCAAAATTATAATGATGGGTTTGGATTCCATAACCGATCTAAGAAAGCGTGAGTTTGTGAATCAACAACAATTAAAATTTATGGCAAAATATGCTCGGCAACAAGGCCATGGATTCGGTAGTTCATTTGGGTCTTTTAGTGATTTTTTCAATAATATCAGAGGATCTGGAAATGGTCTTCCAGACTACTAAATCGTTGTTGTAATTTATGTTGTATTTTTCCTTAATTTTAGTGTATTCCTATTAGTGGTAATTTATTTTATCACTATGAAGTTTGTATTTTGTTTTTAATGTTTTTATGAATTAATGTATTTTGCTTCATGAATTAATGTAGGAATGGAGTGATTTATAAAAAAATAAAAAAATAAAAAAATAAATAAAAAATGCATTTCAAACTTATGAATTAATGTAGGAATGAAGTGATTTATAATAATAATAATAATAATAATAATAATAATAATAATAATAATAATAATAATAAATTTTTTTTAAAAAAAAGGGCATTTAAAATTTTTAATTATACACTTCATTTTAGTTTATTATAAATGTTAATATCAATAATAATTAAATCAAAACAAAACCATTAAATAATAAAAATGACCAAATTGGAATAAATTTAATTGATTAGGGTAAAACTGTAAATAAACAAAACCTTTAAATGAAGGATATAATCAAAATATATTTTAAAATAGGGTCAAAATGTGATTGTATAAATGTTGAGGGATAAAAAAAAAAAAAGACAAAATTGCACAGTGTCTACGCAAAGATGAACAGTGTCGCACAATATATTGCGCGACATTATTCATCATCCGAACGTTGGCACAGCGTTTGCCAGCGTTTGGCGATGGGTTGGATGCCAATTTTACGGCAACTTAGCAATGGCGAGGGGTTTGGCGCTAGGTTAGAGAAGCTCTTATAACCCTATTATATTTTATTAACTTTACGGTACTCTTTTAACTTAAAACTATAATAAACTTTTTTTAATATGTTATAAACATAACTTCACTACCCTATACATCTTTGTTTCACTTTAAACATTTGTTTCAATATTAATTCAAAAAGTGTATTCTAAAAGATGTGCTTAGAGAAATTCTTCCAAACATACCCTAATCCATTATACTATTAGGAAATGCTATCTTGACAAATTTATCATCCAGTTAAACTAATATATGTATCGGCATCCTCTCTCTACTATAAATTTGTAAGAATTTCCATAAACTAATGACTCTTGGACTCATGATTATTTTAGTATAAAGACAGGAAATATAAAAAAGTTAGAATTTGTCTTTATGTTAGAGAAAGAAAAGCAACAAAACTACAAAATTCAAAAAGATAAAAAAGAAAAAGCAGAAGGACACTATTATTTATTTCTCAACACTTTTTTTTGTTTTTGTTAAAGTATTTGTAATTTGAAATTCAAAGCAAACGTAACGTTCCCTCACTACGGATAATGACAATGGTTTAGGGAGGAGAGTGAAAGGCTGGCGTGGCAGTACCAGTACAGCTGTCGCGTGAAGTGCTGATAGCTTGCTCCAGCTGGAGGCAGTGTTCATTAAGGAAATCAACTCTCTCAATTCACGAGCTTTTTGTGAGAAACTATTTTAGTATCAGCGCGCGTCATCTAACGTGCTCCTAGGATACCCATTCACTGACTGCCAGCTGCCTCTCCTCTCACATTTCCCTATACCATTTCATCTCCAGCCTGTCCCATTTACTCTTAAGTCTTATCTCTCAATTTGTTCCCATCACTACCCTTCTTTTGTTTCTCCAACGACTATATAATTTGTGGATATTCTCGTCAATTTTACCAGGCATCGCATATTGGGACTAAGCTGTAACGCTTTTGTTTTGTAGCGAGATCAGGTTTTTTGGGTCCATCATCTTACGCGTGCTACAATCACACGCGCCATATCTTATGATATTACCAGCTCAGTGATGGCCGCGTGAGAGCAACTGCGGTTGGGAATTTGAAATATCTTTTTTGATAAAAGAACGCGCTTGGGTTGGGTAGGAAATGGGTTCTCTTTTTCTTACTGGCCAAGTTGAAACTCAAAAATGGAAAAGCAAAGCCATCTCACAGACACTGACTTTATTGTCTGTTTCTTAGCAGTTTCCCTTTCACTTAATTAAATAACGCTACTTTTTTAATAAACAAAACGTATTAAGCACACCACTTCTTGGACCTATATATATACACCATTTACTTGCTTATTGAATCACAACACAAACACAAAGCTCTTAAGTGACAAAACAAACCTCTCCTCCAGCTAAAGCAATTTCTCAATTTTTTTTTCTCTTTCTCAGAAAAAAAAATGGCTTCTTTTGTTTCCCAGTGTCTTTTGAAATTGTTCTTTGTGATTTCACTCTTTGAAATCTCTTTGGCTGCAAGAACTCTTAACGAGTTAGTGCAAGACCAGACTCAGCTCTTGCAATACCACAACGGTCCTCTTCTTTCTGGAAAAATTTCTATCAATCTTATCTGGTATGGAAAATTCAAGCCTTCCCAGAAAGCCATTATTTCAGATTTCATCACTTCTCTGTCTTCTTCTTCACCACCCAAATCAAACCAACCTTCAGTTGCTTCATGGTGGAAAACAACCGAGAAATACTACAACCTCAAATCAAAAAAATCATCTCTTTTCCTCTCTTTAGGAAAGCAAATAGTAGATGAGAACTGCTCACTTGGAAAATCACTCACAGACAAGCACATTGTAGAGCTGGCTTCAAAGGGTGACCAACAAGATGCCATTAATGTTGTATTAACATCTTCTGATGTAACCGTTGATGGGTTTTGTATGAGCCGATGTGGGACTCATGGGTCTGCTCCATCGAAGAGTGGCAACATCAAGGGCAAGAACTACAAGTTCGCTTACATCTGGGTTGGTAACTCTGAGACTCAATGCCCTGGTCAATGCGCTTGGCCATTTCACCAACCCATCTACGGACCACAGAACCCAGCTTTGGTTGCACCAAACAACGATGTGGGACTTGATGGGATTGTGATCAACTTGGCTAGTCTTCTAGCTGGTACTGCAACCAACCCATTTGGAAGTGGATACTTTCAGGGACCAAAAGAGGCTCCATTAGAGGCTGCATCGGCTTGTCCTGGTGTGTACGGAAAAGGTGCTTATCCTGGTTATGCTGGTAACTTGTTGGTGGACTCCACAACTGGTGCTAGCTACAATGCTAATGGTGCTAATGGCAGGAAATACTTGCTCCCTGCTTTATATGACCCTTCTACTTCGTCTTGCTCAACCTTGGTCTGAAAATGGAACATCACATTACGATTATGAGTAGATAGTGTAATTCTTTGATTTGTTACTATTTGTTTCCCTCTTTTGCGGATTAATAATATATATAAGAGCAAACTGCTTTGGTTTGCTTTCTTTAATCAGAATCTGAGTCATTGATCGACATATTACATAATTATTTTTTGCACAATAAATTGATTGTGAAATGTGTGATTGGGTTGGATATTTGGGCATTTTGTAACAAAAATTAGTTGAGATGATTGCACAAATTGATATGCAACCTTAAATTGGGGAAGTAAAGCTATGCTTTTTGCCAGTTTGATAGGGCCGGCTTGGAAATTCCGGAACAAGATGGACCCTGTTAGAATAATTGTCACTTTCAAATAATTATTGGCAATAATTTTTTTTTTTTTCTTTTTTTTTGAATATATGGGGCTCGGTGGGATTGGACTCTACAAACGCAGCTGGGACTACAGCTCCTATAAATGGGAGAGATAACCCACAATTGGTGGGACACCACCCACCCTCGGGATTAAAGGATTGGCAATAATTTTCATGATATTAATTCTCCACATGCTTTCTGCCATATAAGATGTCCTGTGCAATTTTATTTTTTTTTCAATCACCAACTAGAAATATCTAGAATTGGTGAAGAGATTACCAAAAATTAATACCATGGGTTGGCTTTATAATTGGTTTAAAGCAAGCAAGAATTGTTGGTAAATACCGACCCATTTTCCGAAGAAGATAAAAAATAATATTGAAACTGTATAGCTACAAATATAATTAATGTATTGTGTGTGGATCTAAAACAGTATTTTTCATATATATACTATGATAAAACATTCTCTACTTTTAAATTTATGAATGAATATTATTATAGGACAATAAATCTTTTTTTCTTCTCCTAGGGTTTCTCTCTAAAACCCTAGCGTAGAAGTAGTTTGGTTTTTTTTTTTTCAGCCGGTTTTTGCTGTTGTTCTTTGTGGTTTTCTTCCTTTATTTGATATGGATTCTGACGAGATTGCAAACCTCTGTGCTTCTCTTTCAATCAAAAGTAAAGAGGAGAGGCTTTGGAGCGTTCGGGACAATTTGAGGGAATTAGCGGGTGGGAAACTTGACTTGTGCCTTGTGGGCAAGGTTTTGTCCTCTAAGCATATTAATCGGGATGCTTTTTGAGCTGTTATTCCAAAGATTTGGCAGACAACTCTAGACATTGAAGTTGTTCAAGATAATATTTTTCTTTTTTATTTCTGCAACCAAGGGCATCGTTTTAGGATTCTTGCCGGTGGGCCTTGGAATTTTGACAATAGTTTATTGGTCCTCGAAAAGTTGTCGGGGGTAGGTAATATTGCTGCGTTGGGTTTCCACAGAGTGGTATTTTGGGTTTAGATTCCTAACGCGCCTCTTCTTTGCATGACAAAGGAGATGGGTGAGTTTTTGGGAAATCTTATTGGCAAACTAGTAGATATTGATGTTGGAGCTTCTGGGGAGTGTTTCAGTAAGTATATGTGTCTTCGAGTAGCCATTGACGTATCGAAACCGTTGAAAAGATTTATGCATATTGAATTGGTTAAAGGGGAGGAGTCCATTCTTTTGCTGCGATATGAAAAGTTACCAGAATATTGTTTCCACTATGGGATTATTGGACATTCTCATCGAGAGTGTTATAATAAGAAGGAAGGTTCAAGACAGGGTGATTGCATGGAGTTTGAATATGGGCAATGGTTGAGAGCGACTAGTCTGCCGGGGCAACATAAATCTGTTGGTCAATATCGTTTCTACGGTGATAATCTGAAGAAGAATAGGAGTGGCGATGGGGTCACTTGGAAACCTCAGTCTACTGCAGGTAGTTGTCCTTCTCGGGATAATGAAGTTCGTACCTCGACGGGTGATAGGGAATGTGTCTGGGTAGTTGGTTCTGTTTCTGATGATTCTATAAAGGCCGGACCGATGGTTGAGGGTTCTAGTGAGGGGTTGGTTGTGATGAGTGAAGCTCCCAATATTCGGGAGGGACTATGTGTTGGGTCAAGAGGGAAGGAGAAAGTTCTTGCTGATAATGTTTCTATGCAGGAGGGTCTGTCTTCGCCGGATAAGAGGGAAACGAGTGGCATTGTTGTGGGGGTTGTTTCGTCAGATATAAGGGAGGCGACTAGCATTGTCTTGGGTGATGTTCCGATGGCGAGTGGTGTAAAGTCTACTGGTGGGAATTAGGAAGGTCTTTCTTTTGCTCCAACAGTGGACTATACTCAGGTTTCGGGTCTAGAAGGAGCCAAGAAGAAGGGTCAGTGGAAGAGATGGGCTAGAGAGGGTGGTCGAAGAACTGCGGAACTTTCAAGTTTAGTTCAGTTGGGAGGCAAGAGGGAGTCTTTGGAAAGTACGCAAGTTTTGGATGGGAAGAAACAGAAGTGTGATGGTGCTTTTGATTGCGAATCAATTGAGATATCGGCGAGTCGGGACGGATCCCCAGCTTACCGGACTCAATGAAAACATTGTTTTGGAACGCTTGGGGATTAGGTGGGGGCCGAGCGTTCCGTGTTCTGCATTCGTTAATGCAAGAACACCACCCTTAATAGTCTTTTTGATGGAAACTATCTGTGATCATAAGGCTATGGAAAGTATTCGTATTAGGTTAGGTTTTGACGCTAAGTTGGTGGTAGACCGGGAAGGGAATAGTGGGGGTTTGTGCCTCCTTTGGAAATCGGAGGTTGATGTTTCTCTTTTGTCGTATTCACGTTTCCATATTGATACGATGGTTGTGTCTCATAATAATAAGAGGTGGAGACTTACTGGCTTTTACGGTAATCCGTGTTCTAGTCAGAGATTTCATGGGTGGACTTTGTTACGAAGGCTTGCAGATTTGTCTTCCTTTCCTTGGCTTGTGGGAGGGGATTTTAATGAGATCTTGTGCCTGGCGGAAAAATCTGAGGGGATCAATAGACAGGAGTCCCTAATGGATAATTTTCATTCAATTCTGAAGGATTGTGGTCTCAAAGATTTGGGGTACACGGGTTCTATTTTTACATGGTCTAATAGGCGAGCTTCGCCTCATCTCGTTCAGGAAAGTTTGGATCGCTATTTGAGTAGTGCTTCATGGCTTACTCTTTTTCCTTTTTTTACGGTTAAGCATTTAGAGTTTTGGAAGTCTGATCACAGACCGATTGTGCTTGATATGGCTGATAGGGTGGCTGGTTTTCATGGTAGGCGACGTTTTCATTATAAAGGGGTGTGGGCAGCGAAGTCTGATTTTCAGGATTTGGTTCAGGAGACATGGGGGGGGGGGTGCTGATGGTCGGGATAATATGCAGAGGGTGGTGGCTCGGTTGTCAAACTGTGCAGGTAAATTTCAGTCTTGGAATCGTGACAACAGGCGTGTTTCCATGGAGGGTATTTCGTCCAAAAAAAGAGAGTTGGTTGTGTTAAATGATGGGAGATGTTCTGTTGATTGGCAAGCCTGTACGAAGGTGGAGCTGGAACTTGATAGTTTGTTGAAGGAGGAAGAGGTTTTGTGGAAACATCGGGCTAGAATTTCATGGCTCAAAGAGGGTGACCAAAATACGAAGTTTTTCCATGCAAAGGTGTCTTCTAGACAGAAGCGGAATTTTATTAATGGCCTTTTTGATGTTAATGGTGTGTGGAAGTCTGAGGACAACGAGATGGAACAGATTATTGGGGGTTATTTTTCAGATTTATTCACCATCTCCAGGCCTTCTTAGCAGCAATTGGATGCTGTTATGGATTCGGTTGGGGTGCAGCTTCCGGTTCACTTGAGAGAATTTCTTGATGTCCCGTTTTCTGGAGAAGAAGTGCGAGTTGCTCTTTTTCAAATGGGTCCGTTTAAAGCTCCTGGTATTGATGGTTTCCTTGCTGACTATTTTCAGAAATTTTGGGATGTGGTTGGAGGTGACGTGACGAAGTTGTGTTTAGAGTGTCTTAATGAAGGTCGTTCTGTGGAAATGATCAATCATTCTTTGTTATGTCTTATACCGAAGGTTAAGAATGTTGAGAGCATGAGGGATTTAAGACCGATAAGTCTATGCAATGTCATCTATAAGTGTATTTCGAAGGCTCTGGCTAACCGTTTTCGAAGGGTTCTGGATAGTGTGATTTCTGACACTCAGAATGCGTTCATTCCAGGGAGGTCAATTACGGATAACGTCATGGTCGGTTTTGAATGTATGCATGCTCTGAGGTGTAAAGTGAACAGTTCTAAAAAGGGTTTTATGTCTCTCAAATTGGATATGTCCAAAGCTTACGATAGGGTGGAATGGTGTTTTGTGGAAGGCATGATGAGGCGGTTGGGTTTCTCTGAATCTTGGATTTCAAAATTTATGAATTGTATCACTTCGGTTTCATATTCTTTTATTCTGAATGGCAGAGTGTGTGGTAATATTAAGCCTTCTAAAGGGCTAAGACAGGGTGATCCCCTTTCTTTCTATCTGTTTCTCATTTGTGCTGAGGGTCTTTCTTCTTTATTGGCGTCGTCGGAAAGAAACAGGTCTTATTCAGGTTTCCGGTGCAATAGGTTGGGTCCTAAAATTACCCACATTTTTTTCGCGGATGATAGCCTCCTTTTCACCAGGGTTTCTGTGTCTGAGTGTGCTAATATTAAGAGGATTTTGGGGTTTATTCGGCGGCTTCAGGTCAGAGTGTTAACTTCCAAAAATTAGCCGTTTGTTTTAGTAAACAAATTGGCCCGACTGATAGGCTTGTTTTGGCCGAAATTTTAGGAATGACGGTGGTGGATCGTCATAATAAATATCTTGGGCTTCCTTGTGTTACCAGTAAGAATAAGCACTTCCTTTTTGACGATATCAAGCAGACAGTCTGGAAAAAATTGCAAGGCTGGAGTAGTAGGTTTTTTTCCGGCGGAGGACAAGAGGTTCTCCTTAAGGCAGTGGTTCAATCCATCCCTGTGTACACTATGAACCTTTTACGGCTTCCTGTTTCTCTTATCTCGGATTTGCACCGCCTTTGTGCAAGGTTCTGGTGAGAGGGGGGGGGGGGGGGGGGGGGGGGGGGGTACTGATCCTAAGCGTAAAATCCATTGGTGCTCTTGGGATTTTTTATGTAAGGCTCGTTGTGAGGGTGGGCTTGGTTTTCGCGACCTCAGTATGTTTAATATGGCGCTGCTTGCGAAGCAAGGATGGAAACTCCTCTGTAATCCTCACTCTTTGGCTGTTAAGGTGTTGAAAGCGTGTTATTATCCTGACTCCAGCTTCTTGAGTTCTGATATTTCTTCGAATGGTTCTTTTCTCTGGAAAAGCCTGCTTTGGGGTAGAGAGTTAGTTCTGCAAGGGACGAGAAGACGAATTGGGGATGGTCGATCAACATTCATCTATTCTGATCATTGGCTCCCTCGTTTGTCTTCTTTTCAGGTTTGTTCTTGGCGCTTTGGCGACGATGGATTCGTTAATGTATGGTAATGGGGTTTGGAATGAGGTTCTGGTGAGAAATTCATTTTTTGAGGAGGAGGCAGAGGCAATTCTTAGTCTCCCTCTTAGTGTTTCTGATTTGAGCGATAGTTTGATGTGGCATTTTGATGTTTCTAGGGAATTTTTTGTTAAAAGTGGATATAATCTCGCCAGGTCGCTTATTTCCAATCCGAGTTGCTCTGGTTTGAGTCCTATGGTTTCTTGGTGGAAATTCTTTTGGAAACTTCATCTTCCTTCCAAAATCAAGATCTTCATGTGGAAGGCTTGTAATGGTTGGATTCCTACGATGGCTGTTTTAGCTGCTCGTGGTTTGCTGGTGGACTCCTGGTGCCCGTTTTGTTCCAAGAATGTTGAGTCTGTTATGCACACATTGTGGTGTTGCTTTGATCTGAAAGGTGTCTATGCTGCTTCTTGCATCTTTGGTGATTGCAATGGTCTGGACTCTATCCTCTTTCTTGATTTTGTTTTATCTGTTAAGGATAGAGTTAGCATTAGTGAGTTTGAAACTCTTGTGTTATTTGGTGGAGAATCTGGTTTAGGAGGAATCAGTTAGTTCATTCCTTTGACCCTTGTTCGGCTGCTGATATAATTTTCTGGGCTGCGAATTTTCTCTTTGTGTTTTGTGGGGCTAATTTCCAAGCTGATCATTGTCCTCTGTTGCTGCGTCCTCCTCCTCAGTGGTCGGTTCCGTTGGTTGGTTGTTACAAAATCAATACGGACGCGACGTTGAATTGTGGTTTTAAGAGGACCGGTATTGGTGTTGTGGTTCATGATAACAATGGTCACGTAGTTGCGTCGTTTTGCCAGAGTTTTGGTTCCTATTACCAGCCCAATGTGGCTGAGGCTTTGACCATTCTAAGAGGTTTGCGGTTAGCTGTCGAGAACAGCTTTTTGCCTGCTTCTTTGGAGTCGGATGCTTTGGTGGTGGTGGATTTGATTCGTTCGAAAGTGCCCCCTCAGTCTGAGATTGGCCTGATTATTCATGATATTCTTTTGTTTTTAGAGAATCCCCTTTTGGATACTATTAATTTTGTTCCTAGGTTAGCTAATAAGGTTGCTCATGGGCTTGCTAAGCTTGCTCTTGACTATGTTGGTGAGTTTTTCTGGCTAGATGGTTGTCCTTTGTCTGTGGAGAGTCTGGTTACGGGCGATTGTCCCTCCTCATTGTAACTTTTTTTAATGAATTCCTTTTTCAAAAAAAATAATAAAATAAAAATTATGAATGAATTATATAGTATAACAAAATCAATTATTGTAGTACTCGATCAAAATGATAAAATTATCAATTATTTAAATATTATAAAAGTTGGAGATTTATAGCCAGTTTGGTATTACTGTAACTTTTATAATAATCACTGTTAACTGTGCTGAAGAAATAATCAGCTGTGAAGTTAATCAGCAGATGTTTGGTTAATTATACTTTTAAAATTACTGTATAACTCAAAATCAGTATACGTATGTTTGGTAATTTTATTTTAAAAGTATCGAAATTAGTTACAATGACTAAAATAGACATAATTTTAGAACCTTATTTTTTTTTTCATTAATTATATATATTAAATAAATATTTTAGTAGAATATTTAAATTAGGAAAAAAAAAATTCCATTAGAATAAAAAAATATTAAAAATTTTTATAAATCAAATCAATATTTAAGTAGAATCTTTAATTTTAAGATGAAATAAAAAAAATATAAATAATTTTAATTTAATTTCATAAAGATAATAATGATATTTTAAAAGATTCATTAAATGCTGAAATATATTATTCCATAATCACTTTCAAAAAATAATCCTCCACTTACTTCTCAAAATCATTGTCAAAACTTACCAAATTATCAATTAATCACTTTTGGAAGTTTTACCAAACATCATTTTATGTCAAAATTATGAAATAAGCTGATTTTAACTTCTCAAAAGCAATACTAAACTGACTCTTATTACTTAAAAAAGCACTTTTAAATATGTTATTAATTTCTTTTAAAAAATATGTTATTAATTAATTCATGCCAAATTACTTATAAATAATTTGCTTAAACTGTATAAAGAGAAACATTAAAAAGATCCAAATTAAAAACTTATGTTAATATTAAGGCACGATAAAAATAACACATGAGACACTAGATTATAAATCACATTAATCCAATGGTTCAAAGCTTGTCACACATCTTGTGTACAAATGAAGCATTTGGCCCTTTGATCCTAAATCTGGACAGGATCAACAGTTCATTTTCTAACACAAATGTTCAAATAGGACATTATAAACTGTTAAAAATATATTTAACTACATAATTTAAGTGTTAAGAAAAACAAATATATATAATATGCGATTTTACCTATTTTAGATGTTCAAAATTAGTGATCATATTTGCACATCACCTATTAGCAGAGATGGTAGTACACCTCCATTCCACTTTGGTGTGAGCCGTGAGGGGTTCAAGTCAAACCATGTATATTTTACAAATATGTGTGAAAAGTTTTCTCTCGATTTATGAGGGTAGTTTCTTTAGTTGTAATACTTCAAAAAAAAAAAAAAAAAAAAAATGTGATCATATTTTGGGTGCATTTACTAATAAAGAATTGGAATCAAATTCCGCTGGAAAACGAATGGAGGGGAATCAGAATTAAGTTACTAAATTTCATTCCGTTGTTTCCTAATTTTAAAGAATTAAAAATAGAATCAAATTTGTACAAAATGAATTACAAAAATACCCTTATGTACAATATATAGATATATATATATATATTTTTTCTATTGTCAGTTCATCATAACAATAAATATACCAGAACAAAAAATGTGGACCATAGATTATGAAGAAGTTTTGACAAGTGCATATACTTTGAGTCTAAGTATGTAAATCTAGTAGTTCACATTTTTCGTCCTGATATATATATATATGTGGGTATTATGACTTCATTAGGCAAGACATAAGTTTGTATAACATCCAAACCTCCGTTCTAGGTCTTCTATATCAGATCAGTTGGTCATACACATATTCAAGAACCCAGTTTCAATAGCTCACAGTTTTATTTTAGGGGCAATTACCTTGGTGGCCACCGACTTTTGCCATCACTATCAAAATGGTCACCAGATGGGGAAATGGATGGAAAATGACCATTTTTGGTAAACATTGTTACACTAATGGCCATTTTATCAATTTCCATCCAATTTCATCCATTGAATGACATTTTAGTAAATAAAGGGATGACATTAATTTATTTTATATATTTTTTGAAAAATCAATTTTTTCTTTTATTTTTTGAAACAAATAATTATATTTAGTGTGTATATACGTATAGCATATCTCAAATATATATATATATATATATATATTCAAGAACCCAGTTTATTGTCATGGATATATATATATATATATATATACATATTCAAGAACCCAGTTTTCAATAGCTCATAGTTTTATTTTATTTCACTGATAGTTTAGTTTTTTTTTTAAAACAAACTTTTTTTTCCTATATATATATATATATATATATAAAAGGTCAAGTCTGTAAGAAGCCAGTTTACAATAATTCTCAATTTTTTTTTATTTTTTTTTTGTCATAGATTATTTTATTTTATTTTTTTATAACAAACTTTTATTTTTCCTAATAAAATCGTTTATATATAGACATACCAAATTCGAGGCATTAGTAATTCATTTTACTGTATATATATATATTTACAACATAATATCATTTGAGATATTAATGAAAAAAATATATACACAATTGTTTTTTTTTAAATTTATGTGGGGATATTTTAGTAAAAATACATGAATTCCCCTTATAATCATGAAATAGAACCTGATTTCTAGGATGGGAAAGGAGAGTCAAGTTCTTTTTCTTTCAGGAACTTAATTCCTGAATTGCGTGTGGGGTTCACGAAACTTAATTTTCCAAAACATTAATAAACACTAGAATTCAAAATTAAGAACTTAATTCCCTTTCCCTTGATGGGATTCCTGATTAGTAAACGCGTCATTTGTGTAATGGAAATAAATAACTCCAACTATGAAGACAATAGGTCCTTGGTTGAAAAAAAAATGTCTTATGACTTGGTTATGCTAGTAATAACTAAAAAAATGGTAGGAAAAAAAATTAACGATCTTAACTTATACCTTAAGCAGAAAATATTGGGATTTTCCAAATTCGTACAAAATCTAAGATAGATTTCTAGAAGTTTAGAATATATTTGTGTACATCTTTAGAAATTTTAGTTAAAAAAAATACATTTAGAAAGAGAAAGTGTCAATCATATTAAAAGTATGCGTTATTATTCATATTTTAATCTTTTTGCCTTCGAAAAGGAAAAAAGAAATTACAAATAATGGAAACCAAGCTCATGTTTTGTACACATAATTTGTTGTAGAGAAAACTAAGAGTTAAAGGACCTTGTTTTTCTTAGTTTTTATTTTTATCAAAAATAATTAATACACCAACTTGTACGAGAGAGAAAAAAAAATAATTAAATCTTAACAATGTATTTTTTATTATTTTTACATGTCACTAGATTATCAAAAGTCATAAAAAAAAATAAAAAATTAAAAAAAGGGTAATAAGAGAATTATGATCCACCAATACCCACCGGTACTCACCACAGCCACTCACATGACAAATATTCAATACGTTTCTTAATAGGATTCTAATAGAATTATTAAGTGTTTGTTTAATTAAGCTTCCTACTGCTTTAAAAGGTTTACAAACGTATATTTGAGTTTTTTAGGGTTGTTTAGTTGAGTTTTTAAGATTATCTATTTTGAATTGAGTATATGTCGGTAAAGTTTAAACCTCTATTTTACAAAAATTTATAGAGAGATGTTTCTCCAAATAGATTTAAAAAATATATATAAAAAATAAATAAGTAAATAAAAATAAAATAAAAATTCTACCAACCAAATAAGTATAATTTTTTTAAAAAAAAAACTCTATTACCAATAGATCTACTACAAGTAGATCTTTTTATTGATAGAGGTTTTTCAAAAGCCCAACAAAACAAACTCCAAGTAAAAACGTGTCATGCCAACTTCCAAGTTCCAACTCACATAATCCAAGATCCAAGTAGTAGTCCTGCTCCAATAAACATTCTTAGCAATATCCTATACGCGTTTTTCCTACCTCATATGTGGCCTGAGAGGTGACTAGATAGCCCTCAATTTTGTCATTTTCCTGCCAGAATTCAGAATACGCCGCACTTTTATAGTCATCGACTCATTGTCCTATTCAGCCTGGCCTTAGCTGGCCTTACACTGTGATGTTTAAAAACTTAGATTCGACTTAAAAGCAGTGATCACTAATTACTAGCCGCGCACAACCATTTAACATAACAACGCGGTGTCTCGCTGGCACAAGCGCCACAGCTCTTCAACCTTTCTATGTATATATCATCTCTTCTGGCTCTTTCTCTTCACTTCAAATCTCAGAATATCAGTAAATTAAAAACCCAGTTCAGTCATCATGGCATCTTCTGTCTCCTCTAATGTTCTTTTCTTGTTTGTTCTGTTTGTTTCTCTGCTTCAATTTAATTCAGAAGCAAGAATACTTGTCGAGTCAGGTCAAAATGAGTTGCTTTTTCAATATCACAATGGTCCTCTACTTACTGGGAAAATCTCCATTAATCTCATTTGGTATGGCAAGTTCAAGCCTTCTCAACGTGCCATAGTTTCGGATTTCATAAATTCTGTTTCGTCTTCATCAAAACCCAGCAAAACAGAGCAACCCTCTGTTGCTAAGTGGTGGAAATTGACAGAGAAATACTACCAACTAAGCAAGAAACCATCTTCTCTTGTTCTTTCATTGGGTGAGCAAATCCTTGACGAGAGCTACTCTCTAGGAAAATCACTCACAAATCAACAAATAGTGAAGCTGGCATCAAAGGGTGTTCAGAAAAATGCAATCAACGTCGTTTTGACAGCAGCTGACGTGGCGGTGGAAGGTTTTTGTATGAGCCGATGTGGGACTCACGGCTCTGCTTTGGGATCCACTAAAGGCAAGTTTGCTTACATTTGGGTTGGGAACTCAGAGAGTCAATGTCCAGGTCAATGCGCGTGGCCATTTCACCAACCTATGTATGGACCACAGAGCCCACCTTTGGTTGCACCAAACAATGATGTGGGTCTAGACGGAATTGTGATGAACTTGGCTAGCCTATTGGCTGGGACTGCCACCAACCCATTTGGAAATGGCTACTTCCAGGGTCCTAAAGACGCACCATTGGAGGCTGCATCGGCATGTCCTGGGATTTATGGCAAAGGAGCCTACCCTGGTTATGCTGGTGACTTATTGGTGGATTCTACCACTGGTGCCAGCTACAACGCCAATGGTTCTAATGGAAGAAAATACCTGCTTCCTGCTTTGTTTGACCCTTCAACATCAACTTGTGCTACTTTGGTTTGAAGACAGACATCATCAAAAGTGAAGCTTAGGCTGTATTAACTATATGATGTGATATTCTTTTATTTTTTTATTTTTTATTTATTAATTCGTTTATTCATTTGTATTACACGAATATACAATAAAAGTGAAGCTCTTTTTTTATATATATATTTTTTTGAAGATTTTTTTTTTTTTTTTAATAAATGTAACAAAATTAGCATTTCCCACTTTTCACCCCATTTTATTATGTTTTTTATTCAACAAAATCGGGAAAATTAAAAACCCTAAATTCAAAGAGCTAAATAGTAAATACAATTGATTTCATTAACAAAGGGGAATTTGTATCGATTTTCTTCATTTCAGGCTCTATTAATTGTTATCAGTAGCATTAATTATATAGTTCCCTAAACAAAACAATTTTGATGAAAAATATAGTTGAGTTTATATATGCTGTTAGATATATAATTTTAATTTTAATTGACTTGTTGAGCTTCAACTTAAACATAGATGAAACTAATTAAGTTATATTTTAGTATTTTACGAATTTTGTAAAAAAGAATATGGAGAATTTTATAAAGTGAAGCCAAAGCCTCAAAATCATTCGAGAGTTTGGTTGCGCGCAATGTAAAATATGAGTAATGTTAGACATCTCACATTTGTCATATGTATCTATAAATCATATATACCAACTTACTAATCATCAATCATTAGTTGGAATGAAGATGAGATGTCTAACATTACTCGTAATATATATATATATATATATAACAGACGTAGAGTAATTATAAAGTAAGGTATATCTTACTTTAATTTCGGTAAGGACCTTGATAAAATCACATTTATTTTAAAAAAATTTGATCTGAATTTTTTTATGGAAGTTTAATGAAATCCACTTACGAATAAAATTTGAGAATATTTTAAGCACCGGAACTATTTATCCCGATTTTGTTAAATATAAAGGCATCGGAAAAATGAGATAAATGTAGGAAAATTCAAAAGAAATAGTTCTAGTACTTGAAAAATTCTTAAATTTTATTCATAGTCCATAAAAAAAAATATATATATATATCATATCAAAATTTAAAAAATTAAATTTGATTTCATAAAGGTCCTTACCGAAATTAAAGTAAAGTATACATCACCTGATAATTACTCATTTTCCATATACTCTTTACTATATAAATTCCCCATAACTTAATTTTTTTTTTTTTTTATCACATATCTATTTAGAAAATGTCAAAATAGAAAATAATATGCATCATGCGTGTGCATATATATATATATATATATAACTTCAGCCTCTTTAATTATTAAGGTGCGAACCGGCAAATAAAAAACCATCAATCATATAAATATACAATATATGCATCTTAGCAATCTAAAATCCAAAATTCACATATTCCAAAAAAAAAAAAAAAAATCCAAAATTCACCGAAAAATCATTCAAATGGTAGTGGTAGTAGGTCCCTGGAGACACATTATTTTCTTTGATTTAAAAGTCTCTCCTCTTTTCTCTGAAAACTGAGTGAGAGTAGTTTGGTGTTTTTTCGTAGTAGTTTGTCTTCAGTTTTTTCAGTTCTTTGATTGATCATGGATTCAGAGGATATTATATCTTTGTGTGCTTCACTATCTATTAGTCATCGTGATGGTTCGGTTCAGGTTTTGGATGGACAGCTGATGGATTTTGCAAGAAGTAGGATGTCCTTATGTTTGGTGGGAAGAATACTATCGAATAAACGTATTAACAGGGAAGCTTTTATGCATGTTATTGGTAGGATTTGGCAGGTGAGGGAAGGTATAAAGATCGAATCAGTTACGGGAAATACTTTCACTTTCCATTTCAAAAATAAACAGGATCTTGAGAGAGTACTGGCGGGAGGGCCGTGGAGTTTCGATAACTCTCTTATAGTAATGGAGATACCAGCTAGAAAGGGGACGATTGAGTCGTTAAGTTTCAAACAGACAGATTTTTGGGTTCAAATACATCAAGTCCCTCTTCTGTGTATGACTAGGGAGATTGGAAAATCTTTGGGGGGTATGATTGGTTTAGTACTTGATGTGGATGGAGGAGCATTGGGAGATTGTGTAGGTAAGTTTATGAGAGTGAGAGTTCATATTGATATTCAGAAAGCTTTAAAGAGATGTCTAAGGGTGGACATCTTAGGGGATGGTGTGGAAACAGTGATGATCCTTAAATATGAGAGACTTCCAAACCACTGTTTTAAATGTGGAATGGTTAACCACACAACTTCTGAATGTAAGGAAGAGGATCCTATTTCTAATGTTTCGGGGAAGGTTGATTTTCCTTTTGGGCCATGGCTCAGAGCTTCGGCTTTTCCAAGGAAGAATAATTTCCATAATCCAAGAGGTGCGTTCTTTTCCCCAGTCAACAAAAACGGTAACTGGATTTCAGATAAAGGTAAAAGAGATGTAGTTCTTATAACAGTGTAGTTCTTATAACAGTGGGTGCTGCGAGAGAGGAGGAGGTCATGCATGAGGCAAGCATTTCGACAACTGCACCTGCTGATATCTATATGCAAAAGCAAGTGGCCGTAAATATGATGGTTTCAGAGAAAGAGGTCATATCTAAAGATATTGATTCGAGGTCTGCAACTGTCGTCTCAAATAAGCGGAATGAGGATGTTGGAACCGTGAATGGCAGAGAGACAGTGGAGGTAATTAAATGCAAGTTAGCGATGGAGAATACATGTGATCCAAGTAATTTAGTAGCTTATGATATGGCTAGTGGGATCCAAGCATCTATGCATACAGGGAATCCATATGTTGGGCCTCAAGCAGATATATTTCCGGAATTTATTCCACCTGGTGGGCTTCAATATATTGACCAGCAGGTTAGCCCAAATTATATTTACAATGAGTCAGCTGCCCATGAGCATCTTCATAAAGTTTCTTTTGGGCCTATTCTAGTGTCTAATAAGGTTGGGCCCTCAATTGATAATGTTATTAATAGTCTTTCTGAGGGACATTATAGTCATACTGAATTGGATCCAAAGCAGGTCCAGATTAAGGCGAGTGAAAGGAGGGTCAGGAAACCTAAAATTGGTAAAATTGGGGAGCTGAATTTCTTGGAGAAGAAATCAGAGTTCAGGTGTGGAAAGAGAAAATTAGATTTGGTGAGTAAGGAAACGGAGTTAGGTTATAAGAGAGGAAAAAATTTGGGGGTTTTTACAGCTAAGGGTGATAGCATCGATGGAGCAGGTGGGAGCAAAAAATCAGATTAGTGAGAATTTTATGGTGGGGGATGATATTTCTGCGGTTGTTACCGATATTGTGGTTTCTTCTATAGATACAGAAGCTTCTGAAGCAAGTATATTGGCCGGCTGATCTTCATCGGCTCGTCACTTCCAATGATTATTATGTCATGGAACGCTCGAGGGTTGGGAAGTGCCCGAGCGTTCAACTCATTGCTCTCCCAAAAGCAGGTGGTAAATCCGGATATTTTGTTCCTTATGGAAACGAAGTTTGAACAAGCTAGAATGGAAGTGTTGAGAGTGAAACTTGGATTCGTAGGAAAACTGGTGGTTAATTGCTTTGGTAAGTCGAGTGGCCTTTGTTTGTTCTGGTCGAATAATATTCAAGTTTCTTTGTTGAGCTTCTCGGTGGCTCACATTGATGTTCATGTGATTTCTTCTGGTGATAGGAGGTGGAGGCTAACGGGGTTCTATGGGAATCCAGAGGCAGCTCAACAAGGTCATTCTTGGAACCTATTGAGAAGACTTACTAGTATGTATGTTCTCCCTTGGATTTGTTTGGGTGATTTCAATGAAGTGTTGGATAACTTTGAGAAATTGGGAGGTGTTCCAAAGGAATGGAACGTCGTGTCTGGTTTCCGTGAGGCTTTTGACGAGTGTGGTCTCGAAGATATGGGTTTTGTAGGATCCCAATTTACGTGGTGTAATAGAAGAGAGGGAACAACCATGATTCAAGAGAGGCTTGATAGATGTACTGGCAATTTAGATCGGAAGATGCTTTTCCCTGATTTTGTTGTTTCTCATTTGGATTTCTGGCGTTCCGACCATTGTCTAATAACTTTGGATTTAAAGGATAATTTGGTATTTAATAGGGGGGTTCCTAGGAGGAGACGTTTTTATTTTGAAGAATGTTGGATTAAGGAACCTATCTGCAGCGAGTTAGTTTTAAAAGCATGGGAGAATTTTAGATGTCCTAGTGCAGTGGAAGCAGTCATTAGTAATATTCAAGTGTGTGGTGACTATCTGGATAGCTGGAACAAGCAATGTAGGCAGAATCTAACAGATTTGATTGTGAGTAAGAAGAGGGAGTTACGTTTTGAGTATAATAATATTCGAAATAGTTCCTGGAAGAAAATTCAGATGATGGAATCCCAGCTTGATAGAGTGTTGGAGACTGAAGAGCAGTATTGGCGACAACGTTCAAGGATTGAGTGGCTTAAATGTGGGGACCAAAATACAAGGTTCTTCCATATGAAAGCTTCGGTTCGGAAAGCTCGAAATAATATAAAGGGTCTGTGGGATGAGGCAGGGTAGTGGTGCGATTCTAAAAGGGGTATAGAGAGTATTATTATTAATTATTTTGGGGGTTTATTTCAATCCAGCAATCCTTCGGTTTCAGATATGGAAAAAGTTTTGGAGGGGGTTTTCCCAAAGCTATCCCCTTCCATGAGTAGCTTTCTTGACTCCCCTTTTACCGAGACTAATATCAAGAAGGTTGTTTTTGACATTGGAGCAATTAAGGCACTGGGTAGAGATGGATTTCCGACTTTATTCTATCAAAGATTTTGGGGTACAGTGGGTGTTAGTGTTACCAGAGCCTGCCTAGACTGCTTAAATCAAGGTGTTTCGATGAATAGGATTAACGATACTTTGATAACTCTTATTCCGAAGAAAAAGGTATTGGATCGGATTACGAATTTCAGGCATATTAGTTTATGTAATTTGATTTATAAAATAGTGGCAAAATCCATAGCTAATTTGTTTATGAGTGTGCTGGATGGGGTTGTTTCAGAAGCTCAAAGTGCATTTATCCCAGGTAGGCTGATTTCGGACAACATTTTGATCGGTTTTGAGTGTATGCACAGAATAAAGAGAAGGAAACGTAAGAATGGGTCAATGGCGATTAAATTGGATATGTCCAAAACTTACGACCGTGTGGAATGGTCTTTTGTGGAAAGAATGATGGAGAAGTTGGGATTCCCTAGTAAATGGATAAGTCTGGTAATGCGCTATGTGTCATTGGTTTCTTATTCTTTTGTTATTAATGGTGATATTGCCGGTGAGGTTATTCCTTCTCGGGGGTTGCGTCAGGGAGATCCGCTATCGCCATATTTATTTTTGTTATGTGCTGAAGGTTTCTCCAGCCTGATTAACAGGGTAGTTGACAGTGGGGCTTTAAAGGGCTTCAAATGTACTCATCAAGGTCCTACTATCTCTCATCTCTTCTTTGCAGACGATAGTCTGCTTTTTGCTGAAGCCTCTGTTTCGAATTGTTATTTACTCATAAATATTTTGGATTCGTATGCTTTGGCATCGAGGTAGTTGTAAATTTCGATAAGTCAACTATGTGCATTAGCTCTTCTGTCCCTCTTCAGGTCTGTGGATTGCTGGCGAAGATTATTGGTGTTGGATTGGTGGAATGCCATGATATATACTTAGGTCTGCCTTGCTTCATAGGGAAGAAAAAGAAGGAGATTTTCTCAGTTATTTCTTCTTATATTTGGGATAAAATTAAGGGATAGAGAGATAAGTTTCTGTCAATGGGTGGGAAAGAAGTGCTAATCAAGGTAGTTCTCTAATCCATTCCCACATACACTATGAATCTTTTTCAACTGCCCAAGGGTTTATTGAATGAGATTTACAGACTTTGTGCTCGATTTTGGTGGGGAAGTAAGGGAGAAGCGAGGAAAATTCATTGGTGTAAGTGGTCTAGGTTATGTGAACCAAAAGAGAATGGCGGTATGGGCTTTCGAAATTTGGAGGTCTTCAACAAAGCTCTATTAGCTAAACAATGTTGGAGGTTAATGAAAAACGATAATTCTTTAGCTGCTCGGGTACTAAAAAGCTGTTATTTTCCTGATAAAGACTTTCTTGATGCAGTGTATAAATCTACGGATTCCTTTATCTGGAAGAGTCTTATGTGGGGGAAGGAGATTATTTCAGCCGGTACACGTTGGAGAGTAAAAGATGCATGGTGTTAGTATTCGTATTTATAAGGATCATTGGATTCCAAGGCAGACTACATTCAATCCTTTTTATCTTCCTATTTTGGGAGAAAATGCAACGGTTGATCAATTGATGACACCCTCAGGAAGGTGGAATGTGGGGATGTTAAAAGGTGTTTTTAGGGTGGAAGATACAAATGCAATTTTGAGCATTCCTTTCGGAAATAATCGTGGAGAAGATTCTCTCCAATGGCATTATGAGCAGAAAGGTTCTTACACTGTCAGGAGTGGGTATCGGTTGGGCTGTTCTCTGATTTCGGTAGCAGGTACGTCTTCTTCGGATCATTTGTCAGTTTCTTCTTCTTCTTGGTGGAAGGTTTTGTGGAAGCTTAGAATTCCAGCGAAGGTGAAGATTTTTGTATGGAAGGCGTGCACTGATATGCTTCCCTCTTTTGAGGCACTGGTCAGACGGAAAATTTCAATTCATAAGCTTTGCCCTATGTGCAACTGGAAAAATGAGACTATTCTGCACTGCATATGGAGCTGCAGATGTTTGAAAAATATGAGCAATTACTGGTTCACTAAGTTGTCAGACAATCATAAGGGTAAATATCACTTTTTTGATTTTATTCTCGATTGTTTTGGTAGGTTAAATGTTGATGAGTTGAGTCTGTTGTGCGTTTGTTTATGGAAAGTTTGGTTTCTACGAAATGCTGTGGTTCATGAGTCTGTTATTGTTAGGGATGTGGATGTTGTAGAATGGTCTAGAAATTTCATTGCTGAGTTCCATAGTGTTAAGTTGATGCATAATAGTTTGCTTAGTCCTTCCCCACCTAGGTGCCCTGTTTGGATTCCCCCCGATCCAGGTTTTTACAAGATCAACTGTGATGCAGCTATTGATGTTGGCAATTGTGTAGAGGGTTTTGGTTTGGTGATTCGTGATGTAGAGGGTTTTGTTATGGCCGCTAGTTCCCACGTTATTGAGGCTTCTTTTTCTCCGTAGGTTGCGGAGGCGGGAGCTATTTTGAGGGGCCTCCAGTTGGCAGTTAATACAGGGCTGACACCTTGTTGTATTGATTCTGATGCGAAAGTTGTTGTTGATTGGATTAATCGCAGGATTCCTCTGTGCTCTGATGTTGGTGTTTACATTGATGATATTCTTTCCTTATTGGAGCAGGTTCGTTGTATCTCTGTTAATTTTGTTCCTAGATTGGCTAATCAAGTAGCTCATGGTTTAGCTAAAAACGGTATCTCCTGTGTTGAGGATTTGTTTTGGCTGGAGGATTTTCCTCCGTGTATTAGTTCCTTTGTTTCGGTTGATCGCCGTGGTTGTTTGTAATTCTAGTTCCTAAAAAAAAAAAAAAAAAAAAGGTTCCTGGAGACACTAACCCGTTAATGTGTGGAGAGTCAACATTGTTCATGGACCACCATACACGTACCATACTTAATTAGATAAAACTAGCGACAACCAGGCAGCTTGCCGCACGTCCACTAAGAGTAACAACGCAGCACCGGCCATAGCTTTCACAACTAGCTGGCCCGCCCTGGATGCTCCTGCTTCACATCTCTATATCATGTGCCTTGTGACTTATTAAGTAGGCACCGACCAACTACGATCCACGAACCACCCTGCCTCGTCTCCCTATTTTTGACTTTTGCAAAGTTTTATTTGGTTGATCTCAGTGTCTCAGCTTTCCGACCACTCACTTTAATCAATTTTTTGACAAACTTTTCCTTGTGTTTTTGTATTGATCAGATGTCCCATGCAAGCATGTTTGTAACTCTAAAATTATTGATCAACTTAATGTTTGATTTGTTTGGTCGGTGTTGGTACAAGTTACAAGCTCCCATTCCTCAGCCGATCACCGCCGATAAGCTACCTCCGGTGTGTTACTTTACTTATAATCTATTACAAATTTAACATAATTTTTCCACCACCCACTTAAATTAAATAATTATCATTTTTCAATTTTCTGTTTCTCCATATTAAAAAATCAATGATTGTAGTACTTGATCAAAATGATAAAATTCTCAATTATTTAAATATTATAAACGTTGGGGATTTATTACTTATAAAAGTACTTTCAAATATGTTATTAATTTCTTTTAAAAAAATATGTTATTAATTAATTCATGCCAAATTACTTATAAATAATTTGCTTTTTTTTTTTTTTTTTTTGAGGGGATTATAAATAATTTGCTTAAACTGTATAAAGAGAAACATTAAAAGGATCCAAATTAAAAACTTCTGCTAATATTAAGGCACGATAAAAATAACACATGAGACACTAGATTTAAATCACATTAATTCAATGGTTCAAAGCTTGTCACACATCTTGTGTACAAAGGAAGCATTTGGCCCTTTGATCCTAAATCTGGAAAAGATCAACGGTTCATTTTCCAACACAAATGTTCAAATAGGACATTATAAACTGTTAAAAATATATTTAACTACATAATTTAAGTGTGTTAAGAAAAACAAATATATATAATATGCGGTTTTACTTATTTTAGGTGTTCAAAATTAGTGATCATATTTGCACATCACCTATTAGTAGAGATGATAGTGCACCTCTATTCCACGGTGGTGTGAGGGTTCGAGTCCAACCATATATAATTGACCAATAATGCTAAACATCTCATCTACAATTCCACCATTTTCATTCCAACACATGTAGCAGCTGAAGTGTCACTTGGTGAGTAGATATACATTAATACATGAGTCCATTTTTGCTCACCCCCTACAAAGGGGGTTCTTACCCCCCCTCTCAAATGGATGACATGTGTCCATAGAAGAGTAAATTTGTCTAAACATGATTACCTCCCTGGACACATGTCATCCATTTGAGAGGGGGGTAATTGTTACCGCCCTAAGTTTGTATAACATCCAAACCTCCGTTCTAGGTCTTCTGTATCAGTCTGTCATATCAATTGATCATACACATATTCAAGAACCCAGTATTCAATAGCTCACAATTTTATTTTATTTCACCGGCAGTTTAGTTATTTTTTTTAATCAAACCTTTTTTTTCATATGTATGTGTGTGTATATATATAGGGGAAAATCGTATTTTAGTTCCTGTAGTTTGCCTTAATTTGCGTTTAGTCCACGGTTTTTTGGTATTGTAACTTTCAGTCCATCTATATTCTGACAATATGAATCCCAGTCCCTACCGTCCAATTTTGTTAGGGTTCCGTCAAGTCAATGAGGGTCAACGAGGGTAAAAAGGTAAAATAACATCAGATATTCTAGAAGCTTATATAACCAAAGGGTATAATAGTGATTTACAAATTAATTTTTTAAAAAAATATTAGTAAATTAAATAATTATAATTATCAAACAATTAAATAATAATTAAAATTTAAAATATTAAATAATATTAAAATAATTGATAAAATATACTAATTAAATTTACAAAACTAAAATAAAAAAATACAAAAATACAAAAACAAATATATAAAAACAAGTTTACTAATTAATTAAAAAACTAAAAATTAAAAACATATTTAATAATATATATATATCAGATTAAAAAAAACAAATAAATATAAAATAAATAACAAAAAATAAAAACCATTCATCACAACTCAAACACCCATCTTTTGATCTTCCATATTCTGATCTCGATCATCATCACCATCTTCCATCCTACAAACCTAATCCACCACAAAACACCTAAACCCTAGCCACCACCGCCACCACCACCCCCTAGCCGCTGCCGCCGCCACTGAACACCATAGTCACCCACCCTCTCCCTCTGTCTCAAATCCCTTTCTCCCCACCGTATCGTGCGGCCACCGTCGACAACCTCCAACGTGGCCGCCATAAGAGATCGGCGATCAATCTGTCTCATCAACTCCACCGTCGGTCTCTCATCTCTCGATCTCTCTCTAACTCATCTCATTCTCTTGATCTCTCTCTCTCTGTCTCATCTCAGTCTCTCTCGCCACTGTGTTCCGTCAATCTCTCTCAGTCTTCATCGTCACACACACACACAAGCAGAGAAGAATCAGATCATTTTGGAAGGGTTTTGATCGATCTTGATTTTCTTTTAAGGTGATTTTAATTTGATTTTGGTTGTTGGGTTTTAATTTGATCGATCTTGGGTTTCGATCGATCCTGATTTTGGTTTAATGTTGGTTTGATGGGGGTTTTAATTTGATCGATCTTGATTTTGGTTTAATGTTGGTTTGATTTTAATTTGATTTTAGTTGATGGCTGAGGTGTTGATTTCTGGTGTTAAAGGTTGATGATTTATGGTGTTAATGGATGAAATATGGGTTTGATAGATAGAGAGGCGAAATCTGATGGTTGAGGTGTTGATTTCTGGTGTTAAAGGGTGATGATTTATGGTGTTAATGGATGGAATATGGGTTTGATAGATAGAGAGACAAAATCACATGAACGCAGGTTTGAATTTCATGTAACGCAGGTTTTCTGGGTTTGTATTTTATTTGAAATCTGGAGATGATGATTGAAGAGCCCGAAAATCTCCAGTTGAATTTTTCGTAAGTCGGTGGGCACTGACAATGGTAGAATGAAAAATAGTAGGTCGTGCGCTGTGAGATCCGTAAATGAAGCTGTCGAATCCTGGGTGGTGTCGTTCGGAGAGCCTTATGTTCGCTTGGGCTGAGCGTTTTAGCAAATTAAATTGCTAAGAGGAGACAAGGCGAGACCGTTGTCGAATGAGTTTTATACGATGTAGAAAATATGGATGTTAGTCAAATGGTCTTCAAGAACTGAGTGGTTTGTTGAACTATTGGAGGTGATGCCAAGTTGAATGGACTTGTAGAATGGGTGACGGTCGAGTATGCCTTGTAGAGTGATATAATGTAATTGTATGACCTCATATCTCCCTTGCTTTCTCCCCCATATGTCTTATTTATAGGTGAAAGAGTGAACCAATGGTGTGAGTTGGTACGAGATCTCAGGGAGATCATGCCCGAGATGTATGGGCCAAGAATATTTGAATTTCAAAATATCTGGTTCATTTGGTTAACTACACTGACTCAATCAGAGTTTGGCCAAGTCATGCTGACGTCAATCATTGATCTTGCATGAACTTTTCGATGTGGGCCGTGTTGTGCCGAATTGCATTCCAGGTCCACTGTTTATTTAAATTGGGCATATGCTTGGGCCTAACATAAAACTGGACTAGTTGAGCAGCCCAAGCTCATTAAATAACTGATTTCCAAACTTGGGCCTTTAATGTGATATTTTTGGCTACCACAATGATGATGATGAAATAATGAAACCTGATGATTAAATATTATTTATTTTATATTTGTTTGTTTTTTTCTTAAAAAATTTGTTATATATATTATATATATTATTATAAAATCTGTTTTTAATTTTTAGTTTTTTAATTTTTAATGAAGGGTAAAACAGTCTTTTCATTATTATCAGCAACCTTCAGGGGTATTATGGTCTTTTAGTCCGAATGACATGGCAGAATCTGTCTTTTGACGGATTCTGTCATAGAAGGACTAAAAGTTACAATAAAAAAAAACCGTGGACTAAACGCAGAATAAGGCAAACTACAGGGACTAAAATGCAATTCCCCCTATATATAGATATAAGTCTGTAAGAAGCCAATTTACAATAATTCACAATTTTTTTATTTTTTATTTTTTGTCACAGATCTATTTTTTTTTTTTTTTAACAAATTTTTTTTCCTAATAAAATCGTTTATATATAGACATACCAAATTCGAGGCATTCATAATTCATTTTATTATATATATATTTGCAACATAATTTCATATAAGATTTTAATGAAAAAAATATATACACAATTGTTTTTTATTAAATTTATGTGGGGATATTTTAGTAAAAATACATGAATTCCCCTTATAATTAGGAAATGGAACCTAATTTTTAGGGTGAGGGAGGAGAATCAAATTCCTTTTCTTTCAGAAACTTAATTCCTGAATTGTGTGTGGGGTTCACGAAATATAATTTCCCAAAACAGTAATAAACACTAGAATTCAAAATTATCAACTTAATTCCCTTTCCCTTAATGGGATTCCTGATTAGTAAACACATCATTTGTGTAATGGAAATAAATAACTCCAACCATAAAGGCAAAAACATTAATGATCTTAATTTATACCTTAAGCAGAAAATATTGGGATTTTCCAAATTCGTACAAAATCTAAGATAGATTTCTAAGTTTAGAATATATTTGTGTACATCTTCATAAATTTTAGTTAAAACTTTTAAAAAATACATTTAGAAAGAGAAAGTGTCAATCATATTCAAAGTATGCATTATTATTCATATTTTTATCTTTTTGCCTTTAAAAAGGAAAATGAAATTACAAATAATTGAAACCAAGCTCATGTTTTGTACACATAATTTGTTGTATAGAAAACTAAGAGTTAGGTCCTGTTTGATTTTTCCACTTAACACTGAATGGTACTTAATGTGTTTCATTCAGTTATTTTGTTTGATTTTTTAAGTGTTAAAATCACTTAACGAACCCCTAAAAACACTTGTTTTTAAAAGTGAAAATTTTTCACTTTTCACTTAACACAAATCCAGTAGAATTTAATGCAAAGTTTTACTTCCAAAACTATCCTCACTAATTTAATCTATTTCCAAAACTAACCACTTATTTTTATAATTTTATTTATTTATTTTACATGAAATCTATAATTATATAATTATCCAAGTTTATTCCAAATCAATTAAAGAATAAATTATATACATGAAGTAGATTGCTAATAAGAACATATTGATGAACTTCATTTTGTTCGTAATATACACATGAAGTAACCCATTAGTTTTATAATGTCACTAGTTAAGAGCTTGGTAATTATTAGATTCTATACAATAATATAAATTTGAAATATTATTAATAACTAAATAAATTTATTTTAGAATTAATTTAATTGTTAGAGTTGTCCGTAATATATTAAAATGTAAATATATAGCAAATAATAGTTAGAAGGGTATAGATGTAAAAATATTTATTTTCAGATATTTATAACTTTAAAAAAAATAATAATAATAATAAATAAAAAAAAATAAAAATAAAAACTTATCACTTATGTTCAGTTTTCAGTGAAAAAAAAACAAACATGTTTTTCAGTTTTCAGTTTCAATCACTATTCAGTTTTTAGTAACATTTAGCACTGTTCAGTCTTCAGATAAAAAATCAAATGGGACTTTAGAATCTTCTCCTTGACCTTGTTTTTTTTTTTTTTCAAGAGTAATTAATACACCAACTTGCATGGTAGAGAAAAAAATGATTAAATCTTAACCATGTATTTTTTTTATTTTTTTTATTTTTACATGTCACTAAATTATCAAAAGTCTAAAAAAAAAGGGTTCAAAGAGAATCATGATCCGCCAATACCCACCACAGCCACTAACATGGCAAATATTCAATACATTTCTTAATAGGATTCGAATAGAATTATTAAGTGCTTGTTTGATTGAGGTTTCTACTGCCTTAAAAGGTCTATAAACATATATTTGAGTTTTTTAGGGTTGTTTGGTTTAGTTTTTGAGATTATTTATTTTGAATTGAATAGAGACCAGTAGAATTTAAACCTTTATTATGTAAAAGTTTATGAGGAGATGCTTCTCTAAATAGACTTTAAAAATAAAATAAAGTAAATCTACCAACTAAATAAGTATAATTTTTTTAAAAAAAATTATATTACTAATAGATCTACTGTAAGTAGATATTTTACCGATAGAAGTTTTTCAAAAACCAACAAAAACGTGTCATTCCAACTTCCAAGTTCCAACCCACATAATCCAAGATCCAAGTAGTAGTCCTGCTCCAATAAACATTCTTAGCTATATGCCTATATCCTATACGCGTCTTTCTTACCTCAAATGTGGCCTGAGTGGTGACTAGATAGCCCTCAATTTTGTCATTTTCCTTCCAGAATTCAGAATACGCCGCACTTTTATAGTCATCGTCCTATTCAGCCTGGCCTTAGCTGGCCTTACACTGTGATGTTTAAAAACTTAGATTCGACTTGAAAGTAGTGATCACTAATTACTAGCCGCGCACAACCATTTAAAATAACAACGCGGTGTCTCGCTGGCACAAGCACCTCGAGCTCTTCAACCTTTCTATATATATATCATCTCTTCTGGCTCTTTCTCTTCACTTCAAATCTCAGAATATCAGTAAATTAAGAACCCAGTTCAGTCATCATGGCATCTTCTGTCTCCTCTAATGTTCTTTTCTTGTTTGTTCTATTTGTTTCTCTTCTTCAATTTAATTCAGAAGCAAGAATACTTGTCGAGTCAGGTCAAAATGAGTTGCTTTTTCAATATCACAATGGTCCTCTACTTACTGGGAAAATCTCCATTAATCTCATTTGGTATGGCAAGTTCAAGCCTTCTCAACGTGCCATAGTTTCGGATTTCATAAATTCAGTTTCGTCTTCATCAAAACCCAGCAAAACAGAGCAACCCTCTGTTGCTAAGTGGTGGAAATTGACAGAGAAATACTACCAACTAAGCAAGAAACCATCTTCTCTTGTTCTTTCATTGGGTGAGCAAATCCTTGACGAGGGCTACTCTCTAGGAAAATCACTCACAAATCAACAAATAGTGAAGCTGGCATCAAAGGGTGGTCAGAAAAATGCAATCAACGTCGTTTTGACAGCAGCTGACGTGGCGGTGGAAGGTTTTTGTATGAGCCGATGTGGGACTCACGGCTCTGCTTTGGGATCCACTAAAGGCAAGTTTGCTTACATTTGGGTTGGGAATTCAGAGAGTCAATGTCCAGGTCAATGCGCGTGGCCATTTCACCAACCTATGTATGGACCACAGAGCCCACCTTTGGTTGCACCAAACAATGATGTGGGTCTAGACGGAATTGTGATGAACTTGGCTAGCCTATTGGCTGGGACTGCCACCAACCCATTTGGAAATGGCTACTTCCAGGGTCCTAAAGACGCACCATTGGAGGCTGCATCGGCATGTCCTGGGATTTATGGCAAAGGGGCCTACCCTGGTTATGCTGGTGACTTATTGGTGGATTCTACCACTGGTGCCAGCTACAATGCCAATGGCTCTAATGGAAGAAAATATCTGCTTCCTGCTTTGTTTGACCCTTCAACATCAACTTGTGCTACTTTGGTTTGAAGACAGACATCATCAAAAGTGAAGCTTAGGCTGTATTAACTATATGATGTGATATTCTTTTATTTTTTATTTTTTATTTATTAATTCGTTTATTCATTTGTATTACACGAATATACAATAAAAGTGAATCTTTTCTGGCTATATATTTTCTGTAAGTGTTCAATTTTTAATGATGAGACATTATAAATCCAAGGCTAATTGTGTCAAATGAATGCTTTTATTTAGCTCGAAAATTTTCAATGTTCAAGTCACTATCGATTTATTAATTTTTATCATTGAAAAAAGTCTCTCCTGTTTTCTCTGAAATACTGAGTGAGAGTAGTTTGGGTCTTCTTGGTCTGGTTTCGATTGCGGGTTCTTTGTTAGTTCTTGGTTACTCCTGTTAGTTATTGGTTATTCCCTGATGGATTCAGAGGACATTACGAGCTTGTGTGCGTCCCTCACTATCAGTAATTGTGATGGGCCAGTGCAATTACTAGATGGGAAGCTTATGGTTGATGCCATTAATAGGCTATCTCTCTGTGTGGTTGGTAGAGTTTTGTCAAAGAAAAGAGTTAATAGAGATGCTTTTATGAGGGTAATTGGTAAAATTTGGCAGGTGAATTATGGCGTGAGTATTGAATCAGTTTCAGGCAATACTTTTGCTTTTCATTTTAAGGATGTTCGTGATCTAAATCGAGTCATAGCAGGGGGTCCTTGGAGTTTTGATAATGCCATTATTGCTATGGAGAGGCCAGTTGGAATAGGGACATTTTCCGATTTGAGTTTTGATAGGGCAGACTTCTGGGTACAAATTCACCAAATTCCTTTTCTGTGTATGACTAAGGAAATTGGGGGTTTCTTGGGAGGTTTAATTGGGGAAGTGCTTGATGTTGATGGAGGGGCTTCAGGCGACTGTGTAGGGAAGTATATGAGGGTTCGAGTCCGAATTGATATTCAGAAACCATTAAAGCGATGTTTAAGAGTTGATGTTATGGGAGATGGGTCTGAAACTGTTCTAGTTCTTCGTTACGAAAGGTTATTGAACCATTGCTTTAAGTGTGATCTCATAAATCATTCTACTAAAGAATGTACTGAGGAGGTGGTGATTCCAATTGTGAATGGGAAGGAAGAGCTTCTGTTTGGAATGTGGCTTCGTGCTTCAGGCCCTCAACGAAGATCGTATAACCATCACTATAAAGCTGGTAATATTTCTTCTGGTAATGCTGATAATTCTAAGAGGGATGGACGGCGGGAGGATTTTCCGGTGGTGGTAACAACAGTCGGAGAAGGTGAGGCTATAATATCTACAATTAATGCTTCAAAGGGTGGAGTCATGGCTGAGGGTAGCATTTCGATAGTTGAACCAACCGAACTACAGCAGCAGGATGACATGGCTGTAGATACGTTGGCTCTGGTACCTGAAGATGTCCCATCTGTGGGGGATGGCTCAAGGTTTGAGCTGATCGGAAATTCACAGCAGATGGAGAAGGGAGTTAATGAAAGCATTAATAAGGAGTTAATGGAGGGGGACTCAAGTGGGTTGGTGCCAGTTGGTCAGGCAGAAAATCAAGTTGGGCCTGGGCCTCATTTAACGGGTTCGGAGGTTACTGAAGCCCAAATATTAGGTGAGCCTCTTCCTAGTGGTGTTTCTGCTTTGGGGCCAAAGGTGAGTGGGCTTCACTTGGATAAGGGTAGGAATTTTAGGCCGGTTTTTAAACGGGTTGGGCGTCGTAAATATGGTGATCGAAAATTCAATTCAACTGGAATTGGGGATTTAGGGATTACAGAGAAGGTATGTGGGAAACGAAAAGAGAAAGTGGAGGATGAGTTTGGTAGTTCTGTTCTTAAGAAATTAAGGAGAAGTGCGGTTACTTGTGACGCGGTTTCTGATGATGGAGTCCATTTTGTGGATGAGTTTGACAGTGAGGCTTCTGCTGATGTTACTGAGTCTGTGGGTTTATCAGCAGCTGAGGATACAGGTATATCGGCCGGCCGGTCTTCATCGGCCCGCCGTTCTCAATGAAGATCCTAGCATGGAATGCCCGGGGATTAGGGAGTTCCCGGGCGTTCAATTCGCTGCTTTCTCACAAGCAGGTTTTTGATCCAGATATTATATTTCTTTTGGAAACGAAGACTGACAATGTTAGGATGGAATTCTTACGTTTGAAACTGGGTTTTGTGGGTAAATTGGTGGTCAATTGCTCAGGGAAATCAGGTGGGTTATGTTTGCTGTGGAATGCAAAGGTCCAAGTTGTTCTTTTGAGTTTTTCTGTGGACCATATTGATGTCAAAGTGGATTCTTTTTGTGATAAGTGGTGGCGGCTAACCGGATTTTATGGAAATCCGGTTTCCAGTCAGAGGTTTCACTCCTGGACATTGCTTCGAAGAATTGCGGGTATGTCTTCTTTACCTTGGGTGTGCCTTGGTGACTTTAATGAAGTTTTGGAGGTTTCGGAGAAAAGGGGTGGGATTGCTAAAGATTGGAATCAGATTTCTGGGTTTAGAGAAGCACTCGATGATACTGGGCTTGAAGATTTGGGTTTTGTGGGTCCACAGTTTACATGGTGTAATCAGAGAGAGGGTGTTGATAGAATTGATGAAAGGATCGATAGGTGTTTAGGTAATATGGATTGGAAGCTGATTTTTCCAAAATTTTTGGTCACTCATCTTGACTATTGGAGGTCGGATCACCGCCCAATTTTATTGGAATTCACTGATATTTCTGGGGTTGTGGGAGGTAGTCGTAAAAAGAGACGGTTTCATTTCGAGGAGTGTTGGGTGGATAATCCTGAGTGTAGGGATTTGATATCTAATGTGTGGGTGGAGAGGCGTGGTTTTACTGCTGTTGATACTGTTATTGGTAATGTTAAAGAATGTGGCATTCAGTTAGAGTCCTGGAACGTGCAGTGCAGGAGAAGATTGAAGGAGGTGATTATTAATAAGAAGATGGAGTTACGTGCTGCCTATAACGACACTGATTCATTCTCTTGGTCCAGAATTTGACAAATTGAGGCGCAACTGGACTGTGCTCTGGCAACAGAGGAGAGGTATTGGCGGCAGCGGTCGAGAGTAGAATGGTTGAAATGTGGGGACCGGAATACTCGGTTCTTTCACATGAAGGCCTCAGTTAGGCGAACTCGGAATAATATTAAGGGGTTGTATGATAATAGTGGTAATTGGCAGAGCTCTAAAGGGGGTATGGAATTTGTTATAAGTGATTATTTCAATACTTTGTTTCAGTCTAGTAGGCCTTCACTTTCTGATATAGATGTTGTTTTGGATGGGATTATTCCCAAGATTTCTGGTTCGGTGGGGGACTTTCTTGATGCGGATTTTACGGAAGCTGAAGTTCGGACGGCTGTGTTTGATATGGGGGCGATGAAGGCGCCTGGTAGAGATGGTCTCCCAGCGGTTTTCTTCCAAAAACTCTGGGATACTGTGGGGGTTGGGGTTACTAAGGCTTGTCTTGGGTGGTTAAATGAGGGGAATTCTTTGGCTTTGATCAATGATACGCTTATTACTCTTATTCCAAAGAAATCTGTGTCGGAGAATATTTCTGATTTCCGTCCAATCAGTCTGTGTAATATGTTATACAAGATTGTGTCTAAGGCTATTTCCAACTGTTTCCGTCAGGTTTTAGATGATGTGGTTTCAGAGTCACAGAGTGCGTTTATTCCTGGTCGGGTGATTTCTGATAATGTTTTAGTTAGTTTTGAATGTCTGCATAGGATTAAGAGGCAGCGGAGGAAGAAGGGTTCCATGGCAATTAAATTGGATATGTCTAAGGCTTTTGATAGGGTGGAATGGGTTTTTGTGGGTCGAATGTTGGAGAAATTGGGTTTCTCAAATAAATGGATTAGTTTAGTTATGCGCTGTGTGTCGTCTGTGAAATATTCTTTTGTTTTGAATGGTGATATATGTGGTAACATCACTCCAACGCGTGGGTTGCGTCAAGGTGACCCCCTCTCGCCTTATCTTTTTATTATTTGTGCTGAGGGGTTCTCCAATTTAGTCCATCAAGCTGTTAGGTTGGGCAGTCTGCAGGGATTTCAATGTAGTCATAGTGGTCCAATTATTACTCATCTGCTATTTGCAGATGACTGTCTTCTGTTCGCCAAGGCTACTGAAGCTAACTGTGTGCTGATTAGAAACATTTTAGATGTTTATACTTTAGCTTCCGGGCAGAAAATTAACTTCGATAAGTCTGCACTATGCGTTAGTCCTTCTATGCTTTCCTATGAGGCTGCTCGGTTGGCAGCTATTGTTGGTGTTTCTGTGGTCGAATGCCACGAAAAATATTTGGGGTTGCCTTATGTGTCTGGGAGAAAGAAACGTGAATTATTTTCTGTCATTACCAGCAGAATTTGGGATAAAATCAAGGGTTGGAGAGATAAATTTTTGTCCACTGGGGGGAAAGAAATTCTTATAAAGGCTGTATTACAGGCTATTCCAACTTATACTATGAACTTGTTTCAGCTTCCGAAATGTCTTTTGAAAGAGATTTATAGGTTGTGTGCTAGGTTCTGGTGGGGTAGTAATGGTACTACAAGGAAGATTCATTGGAGTGCATGGGCTAGGTTATGTGAGTCTAAGTCTACAGGTGGTTTGGGTTTTCGGGATTTAGAGACTTTTAATAGAGCTATTCTTGCGAACCAATGTTGGCGTCTTTTGCAAAAGGGGGACTCCCTAGCTGCACGTGTGCTTAAGGCATGCTATTTTCCTGATGGTGATTTTCTTGATGCAGAGCTGAAGACATCTGCTTCCTTTTTGTGGAAAAGTTTGCTTTGGGGTCGGGATATTATCATTGCAGGGTCTAGGTGGAGAGTGGGAGATGGAAAACATGTTCGAATCTACAAAGATAAGTGGCTTCCTCGGGCTTCTACATTTCATCCAGTTACACCGCCTTCTTTGGATGTTAATGCGACGGTTGATACGCTTATTTCTGTATCAGGAGCATGGAATGTGGATTTGATTAGACAACATTTTAATGAAGATGACATCTCTGCGATTTTGAGTATTCCTCTTAGTAGGTTTAATGTGCAGCAATCTTTACAGTGGCATTATGATCCTAAAGGTAGTTATACTGCTAAGAGTGGGTACTGGGTGGGACGTTCTCTGAATTCCGATCCGGCTTCTTCTCATTCTTCTTTTGTGTCAAATTTGTCTATTTTGTGGTGGAAATCTTTATGGCGGCTTCATGTTCCGTCTAAGATCAAGCTTTTTATTTGGAGAGCTTGCAACAATTTTCTCCCCACTAATGAGCTGCTGGCTAGGAGGAAGATGCCTGTTGACTCTCGCTGTCCCTTGTGCAAAATGAAGAGTGAATCTATACTCCACTGTCTTTGGAGCTGCAGTCATCTTAAGGCTGTTCGGTTTTTCTGGTCTTCCAAGTTGGTTGATATTCACAAAGGTAAATTGCATTTCTTCAATTTCGTTCTTGAATGTTTTACTGCTCTGAAGTTGGAAGATTTGGACCTTTTTTGTGTTTGTTTGTGGAAAATTTGGGCTATTAGAAATGCTGTTGTTCATGGGAATTTTTGTGAAAAGGCTGTTAATGTGGTTGATTGGGCTCGGTTTTTTATTGCTGAGTTTCATGCTGCTAGCTCTGTTTGGGGGCCTAGTTCGGGGGTTTCCAGTTTTAGGTGTCCTGTTCCGGTTCCTGTTTGGAAGCCTCCTGACCCGGGGTTGTATAAAGTGAACTGTGATGCTGCTATTTCCAGTGCAGGCTGTCTTGTGGGTTGGGGTATTGTTGTTCGAGATTGTAACGGCATGGTCATGGCTTGTTGTTCTCAGCAGCTGCTCGCCACTTTTTCCCCTCAAGTCGCCGAAGCTATTGCCATCCTTCGTAGTCTTCAATTTGTCATTGATACTGGGTTATTTCCTTGTGTTATTGAATCAGATGCTAAGGTGGCTGTTGATTGGATTAATGTTCAGCTTGTGCTTTATTCAGATATTGGTTGTATTATTTCTGATATCCATCAGCTTATGGAACCAGCTCATTGTGGAGCAATTGGTTTCGTTCCTAGGAAGGCTAATCATGTAGCCCATAGTTTAGCTAAAAATAGCCTCATTTGTGTTGAGGACTTGTTTTGGCTTGAGGAATTTCCCTCCTGTGTAAGTTCTTGTCTTTCGGCGGATCGTCGTGGTCGTTTGTAATGGTTTTGGTGTGTTTCCTTCAAAAAAAAAAAAAAAGTCACTATCGATTTTAATAAATGTAACAAAATTAGCATTTCCCACTTTTCACCCCATTTTATTATGTTTTTTATTCAACAAAATCGGGAAAATTAAAAACCCTAAATTCAAAGAGCTAAATAGTAAATACAATTGATTTCATTAACATAGGGGAATTTGCATCGATTTTCTTCATTTCAGGCTCTATTAATTGTTATCAGTAGCATTAATTATATAGTTCACCTAAACAAAACAAATTTGATGAAAAATATAGTTGAGTTTATATATGCTGTTAGATATATAATTTTAATTTTAATTGACTTGTTGAGCTTCAACTTAAACATAGATGAAACTAATTAAGTTATATTTTCGTATTTTACGAATTTTATAAAAAAGAGTATGGAGAATTTTATAAAGTGAAGCCAAAGCCAGGAAATCATTCGAGAGTTTGGTTGCGCGCAATATAAAATATGAGTAATGTTAGACATCTCACATTTGTCATATGTATCTATAAATCACATATATCAACCAACTAATCATCAATCATTAGTTGAAATGAAGATGAGATGTCTAACATTACTCGTAATATATATATATATATATATATAACAGACGTAGAGTAATTATAAAGTGAGGTATATCTTACTTTAATTTCGGTAAAGACCTTGATAAAATCACATTTATTTTTAAAAAAAATTGATCTGAATTTTTTTATGGAAGTTTAATGAAATCCACTTACGAATAAAATTTGAGAATATTTTAAGCACCGGAACTATTTATCCCGCTTTTGTTAAATATAAAGGCATCGGAAAAATGAGAGAAATGTAGGAAAATTCAAAAATATAGTTCTAGTACTTGAAAAATTATTAAATTTTATTCATAGTCCATAAAAAAAAAAAAAAAAAAAATTCATATCAAAATTTAAAAAATTAAATTTGATTTTATAAAGGTTCTTACCGAAATTAAAGTAAAGTATACCTCATCTGATAATTACTCATTTTACATATACTCTTTACTATATAAATTGCCCATAACTTAATTTTTTTTTTTTTTTTTTATCATATATCTATTTAGAAAATGTCAAAATAGAAAATAATATGCATCATGCATATATATAACTTCAGCCTCTTTAATTATTGAGGTGCGAACCGGCAAATAAAAAACCATCAATCATACAAATATACAATATATGCAGCTTAGCAATCTAAAATCCAAAATTCACATATTTCAAAAAAAAAAAAAAAAAAAAAAAAAAAAATCCAAAATTCGCTGAAAAATCATTCGAATGGTAGTGGTAGTTGGTCCCTGGAGACACTAACCCGTTAAAAGTGTGGAGAGTCAACATTGTTCATGGACCACCATACACGTACCATACTTAATTAGATAAGACTAGCGACGACCAGGCAGCTTGCCGCACGTCCACTAAGAGTAACAACGCAGCACCGGCCATAGCTTTCACACAACTAGCTTGCCCGCCCTGGATGCGCCTGCTTCACATATCTCTATATCATGTGACTTGTGACTTCTTCACTAATTTAGATATATGTCAGAATTAAGTAGGCACCGACCAACTACGATCCACGAACCACCCTGCCTCGTCTCCCAATTTTTAACTTTTGCAAAGTATTATTTGGTTGATCTCAGTGCCTCAGCTTTCCGACCACTCACTTTAATCAATTTTTTGACAAACTTTTCCTTGTGTTTTTGTATTGATCAGATGTCCCATGCAAGCATGTTTGTAACTCTAAAATTATTGATCAACTTAATGTTTGATTTGTTTGGTCGGTGTTGGTACAAGTTACAAGCTCCCATTCCTCGGCCGATCACCGCCGATAAGCTACCTCCGGTGTGTTACTTTACTTATAATCTATTACAAATTTAACATAATTTTTCCACCACCCACTTAAATTAAATAATTATCATTTTTCAATTTTCTGTTTCTCCATATTAAAAAATCAATGATTGTAGTACTTGATCAAAATGATAAAATTCTCAATTATTTAAATATTATAAACGTTGGGGATTTATTACTTATAAAAGTACTTTCAAATATGTTATTAATTTCTTTTAAAAAATATGTTATTAATTAATTCATGCCAAATTACTTATAAATAATTTGCTTAAACTTTATAAAGAGAAACATTAAAAAGATCCAAATTAAAAACTTCTGCTAATATTAAGGCACGATAAAAATAACACATGAGACACTAGATTATAAATCACATTAATCCAATGGTTCAAAGCTTGTCACACATCTTGTGTACAAAATGAAGCATTTGGCCCTTTGATCCTAAATCTGGACAAGATCAACGGTTCATTTTCTAACACAAATGTTCAAACAGGACATTATAAACTGTTAAAAATATATTTAACTACATAATTGAAGTGTGTTAAGAAAAACAAATATATATAATATGCGGTTTTACTTATTTTAGATGTTCAAAATTAGTGATCATATTTGCACATCACCTATTAGCAAATATGATAGTGCACCTCTATTCCACGATGGTGTGAGGGGTTCGAGTCCAACCATATATATTTTATCAATAATTCTAAACATCCCACCTACAATTCCACAATTTCCATCCCAACACACGTGGCAGCTAAGGTGTCACTTGGTGAGTAGATACAAATTAGTACATGAGTCCATTTTTTGCTCACCCCCTACAAAGGGAGTTCTTACCCCCCCCCCCCCCCCCCCCCCCCAATGGATGACATATGTCCAAGGAGGAGTAAATTTGTCTAAACATGATTACCTCTCTGGACACATGTCATCCATTTGGGAGGGGGTAATGGTTACCTCCCTTGAAGGGGGGGTAATGGTTACCTCCCTAAGTTTGTATAACATCCAAACCTCTGTTCTAGGCCTTCTGTATCAGTCTGTCAAATCAACTGATCATACACATATTCAAGAACCCAGTATTCAATAGCTCACAATTTTATTTTATTTCACCGGCAGTTTAGTTTTTTTTTTAATCAAACTTTTTTTCATATGTGTGTGTGTGTATTTATATAGGGGAAAATCGTATTTTAGTCCCTGTAGCTTGCCTTAATTTGCGTTTAGTCCACGTTTTTTGGTATTGTAACTTTCAGTCCATCTATATTCTGACAATATGAATTCCAGTCCCTACCATCCAATTTTATTAGGGTTCCGTTAAATCAATGAGGGTCAACGAGGGTAAAAAGGTAAAATAACATCAGATGTTCTAGAAGCTTATATAACCAAAGGGTATAATAGTGATTTACAAATTAATTTTAAAAAACAAATAAATATTAGTAAATTAAATAATTATTATTATCAAACAATTAAATAATAATTAAAATTTAAAATATTAAATAATATTAAAATAATTAATAAAATATACTACTTAAATTTACAAAACTAAAATACAAAAATACAAAAATACAAAAACAAATATATAAAAACAAGTTTACTAATTAATTAAAAAACTAAAAATTAAAAACATATTTAATAATATATATCAGATTAAAAAAAACAAATAAATATAAAATAAATAACAAAAAACAAAAACCATTCATCACAACTTAAACACCCATCTTTTGATCTTCCATCTTCTGATCTCGATCATCATCACCATGTTCCATCCTACAAACCTAATCCACCACAAAAACACCTAAACCCTAGCCGCCGCCACCCCCTAGCCGCCGCCGCCGCCACTGAACACCATAGTCACCCACCCTCCCCCTCTGTCTCGAATCCCTTTCTCTCCACCAAATCGAGCGGCCACCGTCGACAACCTCCAACGTGGCCACCATAAGAGATCGGCGATCAATCTGTCTCATCAACTCCACCACCGTCAGTCTCTCATCTCTCGATCTCTCTCTATCTCATCTCATTCTCTTGATCTCTCTCTCTCTCTCTGTCTTATCTCAGTCTCTCTCGCCACTATGCTCCATCAATCTCTCTCTCCCGCCGTGGCGCTCCGTCGATCTCTTTCAGTCTTCGTCGTCACACACACACACACAAGCAGAGAAGAATCGGATCATTTTGGAAGGGTTTTGATCGATCTTGACTTTCTTTTAATGTGATGTTAATTTGATTTTGGTTGTTAGGTTTTACTTTGATCGATCTTGGGTTTCGATCGATCCTGATTTTGGTTTAATGTTGGTTTGATGGGGGTTTTAATTTGATCGATCTTGATTTTGGTTTAATGTTGGTTTGATTTTAGTTGATGGCTGAGGTGTTGATTTCTGGTGTTAAAGGGTGATGATTTATGGTGTTAATGGATGAAATATGGGTTTGATAGATAGAGAGGCGAAATCTGATGGCTGACGTGTTGATTTCTGGTGTTAAAGGGTGATGATTTATGGTGTTAATGGATGGAATATGGGTTTGATAGATAGAGAGACGAAATCACATAAATGCAGGTTTGAATTTCATGTAACGCAGGTTTTCTGGGTTTGTATTTTATTTGAAATCTAGAGATGATGATGATGATGAAATAATGAAACCTGATGATTAAATATTATTTATTTTATATTTATTTGTTTTTTTTTAAAAAAAAATTTGTTATATATATATTATATATTATTATAAAATCTGTTTTTAATTTTTAGTTTTTTAATTTTTAATGAAGGGTAAAACAGTCTTTTCATTATTATCAGCAACCTTCAAGGGTATTATGGTCTTTTAGTCAGACTGACATGGCAGAATCTGTCTTTTGATGGATTTTGTCACAGAAGGACTAAAAGTTACAATAAAAAAAACCGTGGACTAAACGTAGAATAAGGCAAACTATAGGGACTAAAATGCAATTCCCCCTATATAGAGATATAAAAGGTCACGACTGTAAGAAGCCAGTTCACAATATTTCACAATTTTATTTTTATTTTTTTGTCATAGATCTGTTTTTATTTATTTATTTATTTATTTTTCCTAATAAAATCGTTTATATACAGACATACCAAATTCGAGGCATTCGTAATTCATTTTATTATATATATATTTGCAACATAATTTCATATAAGATATTAATGAAAAAAATATATATACACAATTGTTTTATATTAAATTTATGTGGGGATATTTTAGTAAAAATACATTAATTCTCCTTATAATCAAGAAATGGAACCTGATTTTTAGGGTGAGTGAGGAGAATCAAGTTAATTTTCTTTCAGAAACTTAATTCTTGAATTGTGTGTGGGGTTCACGAAATATAATTTCCCAAAACAGTAATAAACACTAGAATTCAAAATTATCAACTTAATTCCCTTTCCCTTAATGGGATTCCTGATTAGTAAACACATCATTTGCGTAATGGAAATAAATAACTCCAACCATAAAGGCAAAAACATTAATGATCTTAATTTATAACTTAAGCAGAAAATATTGGGATTTTCCAAATTCGTACAAAATCTAAGATAGATTTCTAAGTTTAGAATATATTTGTGTACATCTTCATAAATTTTAGTTAAAACTTTAAAAAAAAAATACATTTAGAAAGAGAAAGTGTCAATCATATTAAAAGTATGCATTATTATTCATATTTTTATCTTTTTGCCTTCAAAAAGGAAAATGAAATTACAAATAATTGAAACCAAGCTCATGTTTTGTACACATAATTTGTTGCATAGAAAACTAAGAGTTAGGTCATGTTTGATTTTTCCACTTAACACTGAATTGTACTTAATGTGTTTCATTCAGTTATTTTGTTTGATTTTTTTAAGTGTTAAAATCACTTAATGAACCCCTAAAAACAATTGTTTTGAAAAGTGAAAATTTTTCACCTTTCACTTAACACAAATCCAGTAAAATTTAATGCAAAGTTTTACTTCCAAAACTATCCTCACTAATTTAATCTATTTCCAAAACTAACCACTTATTTTTATAATTTTATTTATTTATTTTACATGAAATCTATAATTATATAATTATCCAAGTTTATTCCAAATCAATTAAAGAATAAATTATATACATGAAGTAGATTGTTAATAAGAACATATTGATGAACTTCATTTTGTTCGTAATATACACATGAAGTAGCCTATTAGTTTTATAATGTCACTAGCTAAGAGCTTGGTAATTATTAGATTCTATACAATAATATAAATTTGAAATATTATTAATAACTAAATAAATTTATTTTAGAATTAATTTATATGTTAAAGTTGTCCGTAATATATTAAAATGTAAATATATAACAAATAATAGTTAGAAGGGTATAGATGTAAAAAAAAAAGGGTTCGAAGAGAATCATGATCCACCAATACCCACCACAACCACTAACATGGCAAATATTTAATACATTTCTTAATATGATTCGAATAGAATTATTAAGTGCTTGTTTGGTTGAGCTTTCTACTGCTTTAAAAGGTCTACAAACATATATTTGAGTTTTTTAGGGTTGTTTGGTAGAATTTTTGAGATTATTTATTTTGAATTGAGTAGAGGCCGGTAGAATTTAAACCTTTATTAGATTTATTGTAAGTATATACCAATAGAAAAGTATTTCAAAAACCAACAAAACAAACTCCAAGTAAAAACGTGTCATGCCAACTTCCAAGTTCCAACCCACATAATCCAAGATCCAAGTAGTAGTCCTGCTCCAATAAACATTCTTAGCTATATCCTATACGCGTTTTTCCTACCTTAAGGCACCGTTTGGTGCGCGGGATTGGATTGGATTGGATTGGATTGGATTGTGATGGGGCTGGGATTATATGGGATTGGATTGGATTAAATTAATATTATACTGTGTTTGGAGAAATATAGGATTTGACTGAATTAATACCATGTTTTGTTTGGTGAAATGCGGGATTGAACTAAATATAATAATTTTTTTTTGAAAGGAAAATATAATATATTTTTTTTTGAATTTGATAATATAAACACATTATTTTGATAAACCCAGATCCAAAAAATTGACAAACCCAGATCATCAATCTTCATCAATCTTCATCAATAAACCCTGATCCAATTAGTTCAATAAAATAAACACAGATAAAATAATCCCAGATCCGAAAATTATTCATTAATCCAGATTCAAACACATATCCTACATCAATTTGACAAACCCAGATCATCAATCTTCACAAACAAATATTTCCAATCAATACACTCAAATCCTCCACTCCAACACAAATCGAACTTCACAAAACACAAACAATTGATTGGCGATTTCACAAAAATAGAAACAAAAATGCAAACTTGAGAATGGCATTTGAAGGTGTCATCGATGCACAGAAGAAAAAAAAAATGAAGTTGAAGATCGATCGAAATTAGATGAAAGTGTTAGGCTATTCTCAGGAGCAGAAACGGCGCTTCTTTGGCTCTCTTTATCTCGGGACAAATTGTGGCAAGGATCTTGCCTTGGTGTTGTGTGTTCTAGTTGCTAGAACCAATTTCTTGTTTGCTTCAAAAAAAAAATGATGAAAGAGCAGTGTTAATTCTTGAATGAGTGGTTGAGATTTGTTGAAGAAAGATAAAAGAAAGAGAAACGATCAACTGGTGTCTGTTGAGGTAAAGAGAGAGAAGAATTTAATGTGGTGGACCATGTGCAAATAGTCCTAGGACTAATAAAGGTGGGGGGAGAGGTGGTATTATTTTATCCCATACTAGTGGGATTATTTTACTGTTAGGACTAGTTGTCCTGTCTGTTATAATTGCACCAAACACCGGATTGGGACTAAAATAGTCCAATCCCAGTCCAATCCGGTGTGCCAAACGGTGCCTAAATGTGGCGTGAGAGGTGACTAGATAGCCCTCAATTTTGTCACTTTTATAGTCATTGACTCATTGTCCTATTCAGCCTGGCCATAGCTGGCCTTACACTGTGATGTTTAAGAACTTAGATTCGAATTAAAAGCAGTGATCACTAATTACTAGCCGCGCACAACCATTTAACATAACAACGCGGTGTCTCGCTGGCACAAGCGCCACAGCTCTTCAACCTTTCTATATATATATCATCTCTTCTGGCTCTTTCTCTTCACTTCAAATCTCAGAATATCAGTAAATTAAAAACCCAGTTCAGTCATCATGGCATCTTCTGTCTCCTCTAATGTTCTTTTCTTGTTTGTTCTGTTTGTTTCTCTGCTTCAATTTAATTCAGAAGCAAGAATACTTGTCGAGTCAGGTCAAAATGAGTTGCTTTTTCAATATCACAATGGTCCTCTACTTACTGGGAAAATCTCCATTAATCTCATTTGGTATGGCAAGTTCAAGCCTTCTCAACGTGCCATAGTTTCGGATTTCATAAATTCTGTTTCGTCTTCATCAAAACCCAGCAAAACAGAGCAACCCTCTGTTGCTAAGTGGTGGAAATTGACAGAGAAATACTACCAACTAAGCAAGAAACCATCTTCTCTTGTTCTTTCATTGGGTGAGCAAATCCTTGACGAGAGCTACTCTCTAGGAAAATCACTCACAAATCAACAAATAGTGAAGCTGGCATCAAAGGGTGTTCAGAAAAATGCAATCAACGTCGTTTTGACAGCAGCTGACGTGGCGGTGGAAGGTTTTTGTATGAGCCGATGTGGGACTCACGGCTCTGCTTTGGGATCCACTAAAGGCAAGTTTGCTTACATTTGGGTTGGGAACTCAGAGAGTCAATGTCCAGGTCAATGCGCGTGGCCATTTCACCAACCTATGTATGGACCACAGAGCCCACCTTTGGTTGCACCAAACAATGATGTGGGTCTAGACGGAATTGTGATGAACTTGGCTAGCCTATTGGCTGGGACTGCCACCAACCCATTTGGAAATGGCTACTTCCAGGGTCCTAAAGACGCACCATTGGAGGCTGCATCGGCATGTCCTGGGATTTATGGCAAAGGAGCCTACCCTGGTTATGCTGGTGACTTATTGGTGGATTCTACCACTGGTGCCAGCTACAACGCCAATGGTTCTAATGGAAGAAAATACCTGCTTCCTGCTTTGTTTGACCCTTCAACATCAACTTGTGCTACTTTGGTTTGAAGACAGACATCATCAAAAGTGAAGCTTAGGCTGTATTAACTATATGATGTGATATTCTTTTATTTTTTTATTTTTTATTTATTAATTCGTTTATTCATTTGTATTACACGAATATACAATAAAAGTGAAGCTTTTTTTATTATTTTTTTTTTGAAGAATTTTTTTTTTTTTTATAATAAATGTAACAAAATTAGCATTTCCCACTTTTCACCCCATTTTATTATGTTTTTTATTCAACAAAATCGGGAAAATTAAAAACCCTAAATTCAAAGAGCTAAATAGTAAATACAATTGATTTCATTAACAAAGGGGAATTTGTATCGATTTTCTTCATTTCAGGCTCTATTATTGTTATCAGTAGCATTAATTATATAGTTCACCTAAACAAAACAATTTTGATGAAAAATATAGTTGAGTTTATAGGGTTCAAAATTTAAATGTCACTGTTTGGGACGGTTTTTGTGAAAATAGCAGTGGTTTAATAATTCAAGTTTAAAAGGCACCTATTTAGGTGTCCAGACAAAAATACCCTTATTTTTTTCTGTTTGTGGCTTTTCAAAGGTTGAGAGAAAAAATCAGAGAGAGAGAAACACGACAAAAAAAGTGACCGGTCAAAAAAATCTTCCCACGGCAAACTCACCGGCGGTGGCCCTACAGTAATTTCAGTGGAGGAGAACATTCGATTGACAGTGGTAAGTTTATGTTTCGATTTTGATTTCCTTTTTGTTGTTGAAAAATATATGTTTGTTGTTGTTTTGATTAGGTTTTTGTTGTTAGTTTATGTGTGTTTCATTTAGATTAGGGTTTGAATTTGTACAGTAGTCGCGTAGAAGACGATGAATATTTGGGCTTTCGAGCCTTTTAAAACCTTTTCCGAGCCTTTTCCGAGCCATTTTAAATAGTCTCCGAGCTTTTTTAAGGGAATATGAGTAGTTTAATCTCCAAGCTTTTTACAACTTTTTCCGAGCTTTTTAAACCATGATCCGAGCCTTTTTCGAGCCTTTTAAGGAATATGAATAGGTTTATGCAATTTCAATCTCCGAGCCTTTTAAACCTTGATCCGAGCCTTTCCCGAGCCTTTTCACAAATAATCCTAGTCTTTTAAGGAATTTCAATAGGTTTGTGCATGTTCAATCTCCAAGCCTTTTAAACCTTTATCCGAGCCTTTCCCGAGCCTTTTCACAAATAATCCGAGCATTTTAAGAATTTCAATAGTTTTCTTTGCATTTTCAATCTCTGAGCCTTTTAAACCTTTATCCGAGCCTTTTAAGGAATTTCAATAGGTTTCTGAAGTATTAATCTTCGAGCCTTTATAAACTTGATCCGAGTTTTTTCACATGTAATCCGAGCCTTTTTATATAATGTCCGAGCCTTTTGATATAGTGTCCGAGACTTTTCATATACTGTTCGAGTCGCTATATATACTCTCCGAGCCTTTTCATGAACTGATATATATATATAAATATTTTTATTGTGAATATGCAGATGAGGAATCAGCTGAAAGATTTGCTTAAAACTGCAGAGGAGGAAAGGTACTCGGGGAAAATAACTCGCCATGACTATTTTGACGACCTTACAGATATCGACAATGCATTGAGTAGGGTACCTGAACATTTTCAGGTTGAAGACCGTCATCGTTTTACTGAGTCATGTTTTGGACACTTCCTCTCGATGCATCAACAGATGACGTTTTCAGCTGGAATTGTCCATCGGTTGCTTCTTCGGGAGTTGCATCACAATGGGCCGGAAGATGAGATGAGATTTCTGTTAGGTAGACATTCAATCCGGTTCTCAAATGTTGAGTTTTGTCTAATCACCGGATTGAAGTTCGGAGAACTTCCCAACACGTCTACCTATGATATGGTGCAGAATGGCATACATCAGCGGTACTTCGAGGGTCGAGATGACATCGAGTATAGAGAGTTGAGAGCCGTACTGCGGATTGGTGTTTTTCATGAGCAGTATGATGCGGTTAAGCTATGTTTATTGTATATGCTTAACTGGATATTGATGGGGTTGGAAGAGAGACAGAAAGTTCCAGTATGGCAGTTTCGCCTGATCTAGGACTTGGACGCGTTTGATGTCTTTCCTGGGGTGCACACGTGTTTAGGCAGTCTATTTCTAGTTTCAAGCATGCGATGGACGGTCGACGGTGGTGGTTCGAACAATGATAGTGAAGAAAGAGTGTTGACCACCACAAGGTGGAGACGTACAACATATACGGTCTTACACATGCACTGTTTGTGAGAATTTAGAAATTGAATCCATACATTAATTGTATTTTTTAATTTCATATAACTGATGTATTGGATTCTGAACGTAGATATTTGCTTATAAGGTCATCCCCGAGCTTAGCAACACTAGATGTGGAACTCACAGGGACATTGACTTATCCCCTTGTATTCTGAAATGGTAGTTGACTCAGCAACCGAGGAGTGAGAAGCTGGATGTCATTTTCATTGAAAGGGTAAGCATTTTTTATGTTGTTAATGTTCATAGTTATTAGTATATACAATTACAATGGTTTAACTATGATTTCAGATGTTTGCGAGGGTGGAGTTGGTGCCGACCACAGCTGAGCGGGCTAAACGGTACTTCGAGGGCATTTACGAGGGAGACAATCTGTATGATGCCGATTATGTACCTACTGACTTCCCGGATCCTGACCAGACTACGACTGCCCGAGACAGTGATATTGAGGGTCTAATTTTCGAGCGCAATGATATGGACTGTTCTGATATGGAGGGCACTAGTGGGAGTCGTAGGCGGGTTCGGTTTGTGTTACCCAGACAGCCTCGAGCTGGAGGTGACTCAGGACGAGGCGATGGAGGGGTTCCTGAGGTATGTACAAATATTTCTATTGCCTTATTTTATCTCAATTTAGTATTGAACGGTTTTAGTACTGACACAGTTCTAAATCATTTCAAAACAGTCGGTATACTGAACTGATGGATGCGTTTCGAGAGTTACGGGAGGAAATGAAGAAGACCGAGGAGAAACGAGATCAACAGCATCAGGAGTTGCTGGATTTGATTTGGGGTCTTCAGGGATCGATGTCGACATCGCAGCCCCGTAGTTCAGGTCCACGATTCGATGACCCACCGTTCGATGACCGATCATTCGATGACCGTGACCGGGACTTCACTCCCAGGGATAGGACAGGTAGTCATCATGACAGGGCAGAGCCACACACCGAGCATCAAACTACACACATTGAGTCAGATCAGTAGGGGCCTTGTGGCACTAGTGGTACAAGGACTGCACTTTTGGATATAAAGCATATACATAGAGGCGATCCCAGCGGGTCTACTTCAGCGGAGCTGACACCTACAGGCTATCCATCCTTAATGAGTTCCTCCGAACAGCGCACCCTTCCCTCAAGGGATTGACGGGGACGGTGTCCCTCGTTGTAGGGCACCCTTGCAGCAGATCCACAGGGACAGAGTCCCTCCTCAGAATGCCACCCGTCGGTTGATCCGAGCGCAGTTCTCCCCTCCAGGCAATCCACGGGAAATGAAATGGTCCCTCGCGACGCACCTCTCCGGTCCATCCCACCCGATGAATGGGGAGGGAGTTCCCCCTCACACCGCACCGATCCCAGTGATTTGGAACGGACTCCCCCACCCCTAAGGCGTGGACACTGAATTTGACGTTGAGGTTGGAGGGACCGGACCCCATACACAAACCCATGTAGACCGAAGAGACCACGGATGTTGCCGCAGCCAGCACATGAATAGATGCCACACGCATTGGTAGATCCTGAGCACCTTACGGCATACACAGAGTACAAGAGGAACCCAGCGGGGGAATTGTAAGTATAATAGTAAAAATTACAATCTGTTTATAATTTTTTCGACAAATATGCAAGTAAGTATTATGTAACTTTTTCAACAATTATGCAGGCGTGATGTGGATCTGCACGACCCAGTTGGTGTTGATGTGACTTGGTTCCACCAGTTTCAAACCAACTTGATGGAGTTGGAGGATACGGTATGTTCCTTACTTGAACTGTCTGTATAAGTTTCATTCACAAATGGTGGAATCCTAACAATACAAATTGTTGAAATTGTCAGTACATTGACGCATACTTGAACATTCTCCGGAATCGTCAGCGAGCATTCCCCACTGTCTACAGTTCGAGGGTCAACATACTGGATTCTCAATTCTATGTAAGTGTTTATATTGTACGGTTTTCACTTCTGCTTCGATCATTCAAATATTTTTTGCCTAACGTTATTTAAATTTAATCTATACAGTCATTGTTATATCATGACTGGGACAGAATCCCCACTGGTGAGGACAAGAAACCTCGAAAGGGTTGGTCTGTGTTCAACCACCGGTGGGCCCGTGATGAGCTTGCGGTGGTACATGGAGAGCTCCCGTCAGGAAATCGGCCATGGCACAATGTTGACTTGGTGAGTCTATATTTTAATTTACGTCCATGTGTATAATAACAAAATGTTATAACACTTTGGAGAAACATCTACAGATTCTGATTCCTTGCAACCTTGGACGTATGCATTGGGTCATGGCCAGCGTCGACCTCATGAAAGGGCAAATTCTCGTGTTTGACCCGTTCAGACGGGAGGTCCCATTTAGGCACAGGAATGCCCAGTTTGCGTGCTTAAGGTGGTTGCTACCCTCGATGCTGAATGCGGCGCACTTTCACAGGAACAGACAGAGGGGTGATCCGACGTACAAATCGAAGGATGGGCCCTTTCGGATGTTGTTCGTGTCAGCCGACTGCGTGCCCCAACAGAAAGAGGGTTATGACTGTTTCAAGTTATTATTTTATCCCAATAGGTTTTAATAACATTTCATTCTAATGGTTGTTCATGTGGTCAATTGCAGGGGAAACTGTGGTGCTCATACTCTGAGAATGATTGAGTACCTGAAGGCAAACAGGGATACGTTTGACTGGTCAGAGGACGATATAACCACCATCCGGGAGAAGATGGCTGTGGAGGTTTATTGTAACTCCAAGGCCATGTAGTTGATGTACATAACATTTAAGTAATGTAATGAAGAAGTTTTTTATTTTTTATTTTCAAGTGTTTGCAGTTATCAGTTAAACACACATTTCATACATTGAGCACATTCAACAATACAGGAAATTCATGAACACTATTACAAAGGATCAAATAGACGAAGAACTAATTCAAATATAATTTCAAACATAAAATCAATCAGATTAGTTCTACATAAAAGCATAAGAACCCCGAATGTCATAAAACAACTATATCGAGCATGGTTCACAAAGTCTGAACGATGTTGGAAGACATCAAGTTGGAGACATGTTCCTCAATCACAAGCTTTTCTAGTGGCAATTCATCTTCCTCTTGTACTGCCTTGTTATGGTTGATCACCTTCATTCATTCAACGGTAGAGTCATTCTCAGGGCATGTTTGTTTGTTGTGTCCAATTAAGTGACAGATGCTGCACTTGCGACAGTATTCATCGGGGACAATGGTGTTGGGACCTTCATTAATCATAGGCAGGTTGGAACACCTCCTACTATTATGTCCTGGTTGTCCACATCTTCTACACAACTATGTGGTTATCCTCTCTGAAGACGAGGCATGTCGACCCTCCATCGGGCGACCTGATTGTCTCTTCGTCTTTGGATTTAAAACCACTCGCGCTGTGATGTCGGATGGCATTACCCATGAAGAAGGATGGTCAATAGGCATAATAGGAACCGAGTATGCATCAATAAGTGTCTCCCTCTTGTAGTAGTCCGCACACAGAGATGTGAAATCCAAGTTCACTCCCTACAATAAGGAAAATGGTGAGATTCACGTTTGGGTAATATAAAGCGTTAACTGTAACTTGTCATGTACCTTGCCGCTACGAGTGCGTGTGCGTGTGCGTGTGCGTGTGCATGTGAACATGGTAAAAAGTCCATTTGGAATTTGTTACATGTGCAAGTCTTCTGGGCCAAGTCAACCGTCCACTGTTTTCCCTTGTGTTGACGGAGAATATGTTCCAGTCAACTGGATTTATGGTCATATAACCGCACTTCTCGACACGTTTCAAGATCGCAAGATGTGCTGCATCGATCAATATATGATGCATGGACTGTGCAGCTGCATGACGATCGTGAAACCACTTTTGTAGCGTATTCCTGATGAACTCTGCCAGGGTCATCAGTGGCAATTGCCTTGCGAATTTTAGGCATAAGTTTATGCATTCTGCAACATTTGTGGTCATCACCCTGTACCTTCTTTGGGGATAGTGCACGCGGGACCACTTGTGTGGACCAACATCAATGGCATAATCGAATGCAGCCTTGTGCAGCTTACGTAACTCCTCCATGTGGCGATCATACTCGATTTCACTATACGATCTAGCTGCATTATCCATTATTTTGGCAACATCCTTTCTGTGGAATCGCTTTTTCATATTTTCAGCAAAATGCCAGCAACATATGGTATAGGTTGCATAAGGGAACACTTTAGAAATCCCTACTTCAATGCTTGCATGACGATCGGAAATGAAAACCGGATCATCTATATGACCAAGGGCACCCCTCAAGCATTCCAAAAACCATTTCCACGAAAGGTTGTTTTCTGAGTCACCGTACCCAAAAGTAATTGGATACACCTGTTCATTTCCATCTTGTGCAGTTGCAACAAACATTGTACCCCCGAATCTTCCTTTCAAATGGGTACCATCAACTGCAATCACATGACGCATACACCTCCGGAAACCTCTAATTGAGGACCCCTAACGACATGAAAAAGTAGAGAAATTTACCATCGTCAGCGCACTGTAACTCAGTGATTGTGCCAGGATTTTGCTGTTCCAAAATGTATGCAAAAGATGGTAGTAGTTGGAAAGTTTCTTCATGCGTTCCATAGGTCAATGACAATGCATATTACAGGGTATCATGTGCCTTATTGTACATGATTTGGATGCCATACATTGTTTTCATATCGGCGATTATGTCCTTCGGATGCATGAGACGACCATCATGTTGTTGAAGTCTAGGTGCCACGACTTCTCCGATTGTGACTGCACTAGCTTGTCGATGGCGATGGTGAATCTCCTCCAAGGGACAATTGTGTTCATTGACAAAACTTCTGACTTGAAAGTAAGTCCTTTCATCTCTCCTTACCGCTCTAAATTTCCACGTACAGTCGTCAATGATGCACACCAGATGTAAAGTTGTCTTATTGGACCTTTTGACCTTCCATTAAAAGTTATGCTGCATCGCAAAATGGCCAATTAGCCTCTTCAAATCTTTTTTACTTGGAAAAATTGACCTTTATAAATCATGGTTCTAGGTTCTAGCACTGCCAAGGTGCTGCTTCTACCAATACCAAACGAGTATGAAGGTGCTGCTGTTACATTATTACGGACCTCGAAACTCCCAGGCATATCTGGTGTAGTGCAACTAACTCCTTGTATACGTCTACCACGTGTTTCAATTTGTGCAGGCTCTTCAACCACATTTTGTAGATCATGAACCTGTTCATTATTGGCCTCATTATCCACCCCATGGTTCGGGCAATTGTTCTAGTCATTGTACTACCCATTGTACTGTTCATTGTAATGTTCATTGCACTGCTCAATTCCACAACCAAACATATGACCAAATTGAGGTTCAACTGCATCTACATGGTCGACCGCTACCGGTGGGACACCACACATGTTTCCCTTATCTTTGGTGGCGCTTCTTTGGCTGAACACTTGGTTGCTACCGCTAAAGGATCCAAATTTTTGGGTATTTTCAGTAAGGGGAATATCATTCCCTATCACATCTCCGGCTGTCCTCTCAGTTAGACTGACACATACTTGAGGGATCACCCAATCTTCCCCTAGCATAAACTGGACATCATCGTCATTTCTTATAAATGTGCGACATGTACTACCAGGAACGATTGATATCGATGACAAATCTACGTTGAATTTGTTTACATCATACTTCACAATGGTATGCATGATCACCACCAATTCTTTGTAAGTCATATTCTGTGACACATACATTCCCCGGTTATCGGATCCAACAAACCTCTGACTTCGGTCGGGTAACTGCTCTCATTGACCATTGTAAGATATTACTATTCTAACCCGATTCATGATGTTGTCAAATTAATCATCCCATTAATAAGAACCTGGGACTATAAAATATTTTCATATATTAAATTTATAAAGGCTCGGGTGGGGATATTGAAAAGTCTCGAAGAAGACTTGTAAAGTCTAGGAGAAGACTTGTAAAGTCTAGGAGAAGACTTCAAAAGTCTCGGAGAAGACTTCAAAAGTCTCGGAGAAGACTGGAAAAGACTCGGTACTTATTCATTTAAAAGACTCGGAAAAGACATGCAAAGTCTCGGAGGGGACTTGAAAATTCACGGAAGATATTTATTCATTTAAAAGGCTCGGAAAAGACATCAAAAGTCTTAGAGGAGACTTCAAAAGGCTCGGAGAAGTCTCGGAGAAGACTGGAAAAGGCTCGATACTTATTCATTTAAAAGGCTAGGAAAAGACATCAAAAGTCTCGGAGGAGACTTCAAAAGGCTCGGAGAAGGCTTGGAGAAGATTGGAAAAGGCTCGATACTTATTCATTTAAAAGGCTCGGAAAAGATATTAAAAGTCTCAGAGGAGACTTCAAAAGGCTCAAAGAAGGCTGGAAAGGCTCGATACTTATTTATTTAAAAGGCTCAGAGAATATTTTAAAAGGCCCGGACAGAATTTTAAATAGCTCGGACAGAGCATAAAAAGTCTCGAAGATCCAAAATTCTCACAATGGCTTAAGGTTTACAACAACTACAATAGATTTGTTTATCTACAAATGAAAATGTGAACAAATAAAAAGAAGTATTTGCAAGAAATATTACCTTCTTGTTGAGAAAGCACGTCCAGTTCTTTATAAGTTGAAGAAGAAACCCGAGATAGAGAGAGAGAGGGTTACTGAGTTAACACTCGTTTTTTTATTGGAAGTGAGGAGAGAGAAAAGTACAAAGGGATTAACATAAATGATTATCTAAGGTCAATTTTGGTAGTTCACCATAATAGGTGTCTTTTAAACTTAACTTATTAAATTAGTGATTTTCTCACCACATCATTTTAAAAAGGTGACATTTCTCCAATTCCACTGAGTTTATATATGCTGTTAGATATATAATTTTAATTTTAATTGACTTGTCGAGCTTCAACTTAAACATAGATGAAACTAATTAAGTTATATTTTAGTATTTTACGAACTTTATAAAAAAGAATATGGAGAATTTTATAAAGTGAAGCCAAAGCCTCAAAATCATTCGAGAGTTTGGTTGTGCGCAATATAAAATATGAGTAATGTTAGACATCTCACATTTGTCATATGTATCTATAAATCACATATATCAACTTACTAATCATCAATCATTAGTTGGAATGAAGATGAGATGTCTAACATTACTCATTATATATATATATATATAACAAATGTAGAGTAATTATAAAGTGAGGTATATCTTACTTTTATTTCTGTAAGGACCTTGATAAAATCACATTTATTTTAAAAAAATTTGATCTGAATTTTGTTGTGGATGATAAGTTTAATGAAATTCATCTATGAATACAAATTTGAGAATATTTTAAGCACCGGAACTATTTATCCCGATTTTGTTAAATATAAAGGCATCAGAAAAATGAGATAAATGTAGGAAAATTAAAAAAAAATAGTTCAAGTACTTGAAAAATTCTTAAATTTTATTCATAGTCCATAAAAAATAAAAAATAAAATAAAATAAAATAAATCATATCAAATTTTAAAAAATTAAATTTGATTTCTTAAAGGTCTTTACCGAAATTAAAATAAAGTATACCTCACCTGGTAATCACTCATTTTACATATACTCTTTACCATATAAATTTGCCGTAACTTAAAAAAAAAAAAAAAAAAAAAAAAAAAAAAAAAAATATCTATTATCTATTTAGAAAATGTCAAAATAGAAAATAATATGCATGCATATAAATAACTTCAGCCTCTTTAATTATTGAGGTGCGAACCGGCAAATATACAATATATGCAGCTTAGCAATCTAAAATCCAAAATTCACCGAAAAATCATTCGAATGGTAGTGGTAGTAGGTCCCTGGAGAGTGGAGAGTCTGGAGACACTAACCCGTTAAAAGTGTGGAGAGTCAACATTGTTCATGGACGACCATACACGTACCATACTTAATTAGATTAGACTAGCGACGACCAGGCAGCTTGCCGCACGTCCACTAGTAGTAACAACGCAGCACCGTCCATAACTTTCACAACTAGCTTGCCCGCCCAGGATGCGCCTGCTTCACATATCTCTATAATCTATATCATGTGACTTGTGACTTCTTCACTAATTTAGATATATGTCAGAATTAAGTAGGCACCGACCAACCCCGATCCACGAACCACCCTGCCTCGTCTCCCAATTTTTTACTTTTCCAAAGTTTTATTTGTTCGATCTCAGTGCCTCAGCTTTCCGACCCACTCACTTTAATCAATTTTTTGACAAACTTTTCCTTGTGTTTTTGTATTGATCAGATGTCCCATGCAAGCATGTTTGTAATAATATTGATCAACTTAATGTTTTAATTTGTTTGATCGGTGTTTGTAAAAGCTACAAGCTCTCATTCCTCAGCCGACCACCACCGAAAAGCTACCTCCAGTGTGTTACTTTCCTTACAATCTATTACAAATTTAACATAATTGTTCCGCCACCAACCACTTAAATTAAAGGGATAATACCATTTTAGTCCCTATAGTTTGCCATATTATCCATTTTAATCCCCGTCGTTCCAGCTTTCACCACTTTAGTCCAAACGTTTTCAACTAATTCCTCTTATAATCCCTGCCGTCCAATTCCGTCAAGAATTTTGAAACTGACGTTAATAGAGTGAGGGTAAAATGGTAAAATCATCCCTACCCCTTCCAGAATATTGTATAAGAAGGGTAAAACTGTAACTTCATTTAAATTAAAATTTGATAAAATAAAAAATAAAAAAAACAAATGGTTTTTTTAAAAAACTATTAATACCCTCCCTTATAATAAATATTTAATTTGTTTAAAAATAACAAAATTTTAACTTTTAATTCCACCAAATCCAAAAAAAAAATTCATTTCCAAAAACCCACCGTTTCCTAATCCAAATTAAAAACCATTAATAATACTTCAAGAAAAAAATAACAATAATAATAAAAAATAAAAATAAAAACCCTAATTTAAAAACAAGTCAATATCCATGTCATCTTCTCCAACACACCCAAACCAAACCCTCTCTTTCTCTGACTCTCTTCTCCTCCTTTCTCTTCGTCTCTCTCCCCGATTTATCTCTTTCTCTCCCTCTCTTCTCGTTCTACCACCACCATCACCACCATCACCGTGCCACCCATCATCTCCAATGACGACGCTGCACATCAGCGATTGAAGCTCCGCCGTCGCTCCGCCGGCTCCGATCACGATTGGCGCTGCACATCGTTGAAGTCGAACTGGGTAGGTGGCCGCGATCGATCGCGATTTGGCTTTTTGAAATTATTTTTTTTTTTTGGTGGGATTTGATTGAAGAAATCTGGTTTTAGGGTTTGGTGATTGGAGATGGATTGTGTTGTGGTTGTGGGCTGATGGTGATAGTGGATGATGGTGATGGTCGATGATGGTGGATGATGATGATGGTCGATGAAGATGAATTTTCTTTGGTAATTTTTTGGTTTTGATCGAAAAAATATGGATTAATGAATGAGATTTGTGTTTTTTTTTTTTTTTTTTTTTTGCTGATTTGTATTTAAAGGCCCAGAAAATTTGAATTCGTATTTAAAGAAAATTCATATGAGATGGATAACGTGTAGGTGTAAATATTTGGATCCAAATTAATTATGATCTTCAACATCTCTAAACCAGTTGAATTGACCAATTTGCGAGAGAATTTTAGTTGATTCTACTCAACGGTTATGGATGGGTGGATTTGGGGTTTGGTTTCTGGGTTTGGATGAAGAAGTTTGATGAGATGGATGAATGGGGTGTATTAAATCAATTGATTTTTTTAATATTAGGGGCATTAGGGTCTTTTCACTGATATCAGAAATAATAAGGGGCAGTAGGGTCATTTGACCCTCTGTCCCTGTCAGAAACCGTTTTATCAACGGAAAACGTAACAGAAGGACTAAAGTGGTGAAATCTGGAACGACGGGGACTGAAATGGATAATATGGCAAACTATAGGGACTAAAACGGTATTTTCCCTAAATTAAATAATTTTCATTTTTCAATTTTCATTTTCTCTATCTAAGTAGTATATACGGCACAATATATTAAGAAGTAAAGATAACATTTTCAATTATGTAAAGCTGAATATATTAATATTATATAGTGTTAAGGGCACATGTTAACACTACCCTATTAATATTATCATAGAAGCATCACCCCCCCTCCTGTCCTCCACTCTCACACCATGAATATCCACTAATTTAATTAATTAGTAATCATCAACCCAAACCCTATTGGGCATTAGCTTTAGAATATTTATAAAATTAATTTATGATTACCCTATTAATAATGATCTTCCCTTAACATGATCAGCATGTAGCTCATTGGAACTTTCGGGGGTCCAGCTGATTCGCTTCATTGATTCCCCACAACGCAAAGCAACCCTAAAGTAAAGCATTAGATTTTAGGGTTTATCTTGATAGTTGGGGAGTATAAATTATGAGACAGCCTGGGAAGCACCAAGGATATTATTTTAAGTGAAAGATTCATAAATGGTATTGTTAATTACATATATAAATCATAATTTTTGTTAAATTAAGAATATCTTTGGGATTAAAATTGCATGGATTCCATGCTAATACACCCCACCACTTGCAAATCTAACTAATATATATTCTTACATTATTTACATGTATTTTATATACATTGGTAGCATCATGAGTGACGTGAGTGAAGAGAATATCATAAAGAAACACTGCATATAATTGAAATGCAAAGAGCAATGCGTATATATTTTCATTTTCGTTTGACAATAAACAGAATTTAACGAATGTAATTCCTTTTTTTTTAAAAGCCGACACCATTGTGATTCAAGGGTCTACCTACATCTGATGAAATTAGACTATACAATCATAGTTCGGAATGGCAATTAGGTAATAGATCTTTCCACAATTTACGGTTTAATAAACAAATATGATATTATATTCATAACAATTTCAGTGTTTGAACTTTGGTAGTGGAGAAGTGTCCAAATATCAAGGAAAGGGATGCTCGTTTTTTTTGTCTTGATATTAGATAGTTCCAACCTATAAAACGGAGATTTTGATCTAAATTGATGATAAATTATTAAAGGCGGGCGTGACTAGATGAAAAAAGGACACATCTTTAAGTCTTATCCAATATGGAAATGGTTTGCATAGGCTTACAGGTTACAGCACACTTGAAATTGATGAAGCAATAAGACAGTTGTAAAGTTAAGTTTAATGACCTAAAGAGACGTTAATGATCATCAACAGTGACAATTTTAAGGGTTGGCTAAACCCCGTTTGTATAATTGACTAATTGTATTCATACGCAACAAGGCAATTGGCTTTTATTACAACCCCTTCTGACATTAGTCTTTATACAACAATAATTGGCCACAACTTGTTTCGATTTTCGAAAAATATTACATGTACGTTACAAATTGAAATTGTATTGGTTGTATAACTCATCACTTTTTACCGGTAAAAGAATGCAATTGAATCAAATAATACTTACATAGTAAAAAGTAATGAGGTGAATAAGTGTGCTATAAATATACTAACAGTTGTATGCGTATCAAAGAAAAACTCGTTGTATAACTCTCTAGAGAAGTAAGTGCAATTCAATTGGATATTTAGACACGTTAAACTATATATTATCACTTTGAAAATGAGGCTTATAAGATCAGGTGATGAGGTCCAACCTCATAAAAACAAAGATAATACTTGAGTGTTGGTCGGTCAGCATCCAAAATATTGACCCAATGATACGGCCCAATTAAACTAAAACATATGTCCTTTTTTCTTTCACCCAATACTCTATAGTTGTGTGAAGTTGTTTTGTTAGGAATTTATATTCTCATGCATTAAAAGTTTTAAAGTATAAGAAGTCTTGGAATTGGTGAAAGAAAAAAGGACATGTATTACACTTCAATTGTGCCACATCATTAGATCAGTATTTTGGGTGCTGACGGTCAACTTCCAAGTATTATCCTAAAAACAATTAGGCTTCTACTGTATATGCAATAATGCCTCCTCCAGTTGAACCGAGAAAACTTTGGGTGCATAATTTTGTTATATTTTACAAGAAAATAAAATAAAATAACACGTGTCACTATTTTTTATATTTTTTTAATGGCAAATTATGTCACTTTGTTATATTTTGTTACACGATTTAATAAGTAAAATAGAATAGGATTAATTGAGCTTTGTCATTTCGTGTCGTGAATAACTGGCTCAAAGTGAGACAGTTGTAACTTGTATAGTCCTATCCCCTCCTTTGGTGGTATTAGACTATTAGCCACGTCATCATAGAACGCCATATTTAATTAACTATTGGCGTCTTTAATACTCAACAAGTCAACTCCACGCGGCACTCTTTGAACATTCTATAAGCCAGCTGTCTCCTTACGCACTACCATTCTCAGTTTCTCACTATAAATACCACTCTCTCTCACTTCAACAAAACCATTCTTCACTCAACTTTCACTCTCCTCTTGCAGTATAATCTGCATATATGGCTTCTACTAACCAACTCGCAGTCCTCTCTTCACTTTCCTTAATAGTACTCTTGTCTTTTTCTTTACTACCAGATCCCTGTTTGGCCACAACCAGAAAACTCTCAGCTCTTGTTCAACAGCAACCTCTTGTTTTGCAATACCACAACGGTCCACTTCTTAAAGGCAACGTCACTGTTAATCTCCTTTGGTATGGCAAGTTCTCTCCAACCCAGAGGTCAATAATCGTTGACTTTCTATATTCTTTTGGCTCTCCGGCCAAAAGAACTCCGCCGCCGTCTGTCTCTTCGTGGTGGCAAACCACCGAGAAGTACAAAGGCGGTCCATGCTCCGTCGCTGTAGGGAATCAAATCCTTGACGAAAAATACTCACTTGGGAAATCGTTGAAAACCCAACAGATTATAGCTTTAGCTTCGAAAGCTGCAGGGATCAAAGGCAATGCAATCAACGTCGTTTTGACTTCCGCTGACGTGGTGGTTGACGGATTCTGCATGAGTCGATGTGGCACCCACGGGTCCGGTCAGAACAAGAGAGTTAGCAAGTTCGCGTACGCCTGGGTTGGTGACTCGATGACTCAGTGTCCCGGTCAGTGCGCGTGGCCGTTTCATCAGCCTATTTACGGGCCACAGACAACGCCGTTAGTTTCTCCTAACGGAGACGTGGGAGTTGACGGGATGATCATCAATTTGGCCACGGTTCTGGCGGGAACGGTGACGAATCCGTTCAAGAACGGGTACTTTCAGGGGCCATCTGACGCGCCACTGGAGGCAGTGAGCGCGTGCACGGGCGTGTTTGGTAAAGGAGCTTATCCTGGGTATCCAGGGGAGGTTTTGGTTGATAAAACGACCGGAGCTAGCTATAACGCTGTTGGCGTGAATGGCCGTAAGTATTTGATACCGGCCATGTGGGACCCCAAAACGTCGACTTGTAAAACACTTGTGTAATCAAGTCAAAACATGGACTACATATGTATGTAACAGTATTACTGTAGATATGGTTTTATACATAATTTGTAATATTTTAAAGCGATTAGGATGGAGTTGTAATTTTCGCAGGCATAAATAAAAGGTTTGCAAATATATGTCAAATATAAAATCACTCCTTTTTGCTTAATTTAATTATAAAAAGTTTAGTAGAAAAATTAGTTGAATGCAACTCATATTTAATTAAAAAGAAAATGTAAATATTTTGTAACATTTCACCAATCTCCCCCGAAGTATGAATATTTTGAAAGTAGTGTTGATACATATTGCCATCCAAAATTTGTTTGTGTTGACCTTTTGACCCGATCCCTTCTCATAGATAGCCAAAAGCCTTTTAACTCCAATACGCTCTGCATAAATGCTTTACGTACAAAACATTAGGCTAATGTTCACGAAAAAAGATGGATCACCGGCGGATATCCGTGACAACAGTTTATACCCAATTGATTTTCGTCATGCTCCAAACCCTTAATCAAAGTGGACTACCCCTCTCTTATTAATGTCTCATTGCCTCTTCTTCAGTTAAGAGTGGGTATAGAGTATAAAGAATAATTGTTCTTCTTTTCTTAGTACAAGTATTAACATCTAATTCTTATCAATAGAAGGAATCCTATCAGTAGATGGATTATCCTTAACACGCCCCCGCAAGATGGTGGGCATTTCAGAGACACCAATCTTGGACCGTAGTAGAGAGAATCGGACCCTGGGCAGTGGTTTTGTAAGAGAATCAGCTAGCTGATCTGAGGAGGATACATGAGAAACTCGAATTTGTCCTCGTTGAACTCTTTCGCGGACAAAGTGAAAATCAATGGCTATATGCTTCATTCGTGAGTGGAACACCGGATTAGAACAAAGATAAGTGGCACCAACGTTGTCACAATAGATCGTTGGTGGAGACTTGGGCGGACATAGAAGCTCACGGAGCAAAGAGGAGAGCCAGAGAACTTCAGAAGCTGCAAGAGCAACCGCTCGATATTCTGCTTCAGTGGAGGAGCGGGCAACTGCACGTTGCTTGCGAAAGCACCAGGAGATGGCATTGGAGCCCAAAAAGATGATGTAGGCACTTGTTAAGGTGCGGTCATCCTGGTTACCAGCCCAGTCCGCATCGGAGAAGGCATGCAAAGAAATCGGTGAGTTACGCCGCAGCAGGAGACCATGACCGAGTGTTCCACGGAGATACCTGAGAAGGCGTTTGGCAAGAGACCAGTGTTCAGTAGTTGGACGATGCATAAATTGAGCAAGTTTGTTCACTGCGAACGTAATGTCTGGCCTAGTAAATGAGAGATATTGAAGAGCTCCAATCACTTGACGAAATTCAGTGGCGTCAGTTAGGGAGGTGCCATCCAGGAGCTTGAGAGAGTGATCTGTTGGCAAGGGTGTTTGAACCGGTTTAGCATCAAACATCTTGGTGCGAGTTAAGAGATCGGTCACATACTTTTGTTGAGAGAGAAAGAGCCCGTGACTGGATTCAAGAACCTCAACCCCGAGGAAGTAAGATAACCCGCCAAGGTCTTTAATAGAGAAGCGGTGAGCAAGGGCGGCTATAAATGTTTCAATTTGCTTCCCATCACTTCCAGTGACAACAATATCATCAACATAGACTAACAGAAAAATAACACAGCCATTAGCATTGAAGATGAAGAGAGATGAGTCAGATAAGGAGTTGACAAACCCGGAGTGTAGGAGATGTTGTCGAAGCTCATTACCATGCTCGAGGAGCTTGTTTAAGACCATAAATGGCCTTCTTGAGGCGGCACACATGTGAGGGGTAAGTGAGGTCACCGAAACCCGGTGGTTGTGCCATAAAAACATCTTCAGAGAGGTGCCCTTGGAGGAAAGCATTGTTAACATCAAGTTGACGAAGGGGCCATCCTCGCGAAACTGCGATGCTTAACAGAACCCGAATGGTGGTGAATACATTAGATGTTATAGTGGCCGGTGGTGCAGGGTGTCGACCGTCAACAAATCCCATTAAATCAAAACCAATGAGAAGAGTGTTGAATTGCAGTCTCCATGATCGGTAATTTGTTGCTGTCAGTTTTAAGGGAGCCTGAGCTGCTATATTGATGCTGATAATTGTTTTTGAGGAGCTGATTTCATGAGAGGAAGATGAAGATGAGACAACAGTAACCGAGGGAGAAAAAGAAGATGCAGCGGTAGTAATAGTCATGATTGATCGGAGGACTCGTTTGAGTTAAAATTGCTTTGATACCATATAAAGAATAATTGTTCTTCTTTTCTTAGTACAAGTATTAACATCTAATTCTTATCAATAGAAGGAATCCTATCAGTAGATGGATTATCCTTAACATAGAGTTGGTAAGCAGCTGCTTATTAATGCCTCTTCTTCTGGTTTGAATAACAGTGAAAATTGGTGGAAGTCTTTAGGGAGATTGAAAGTTCCCTCAAAGGTTAAAGGCTTTATTTGGAAAGCTTGCCATCATTGGCTCCCTACAATGGTCAACCTTGCTGCTATAAGGGTTCCTGTGGAGATTTGGTGTCTGATTTGTGGTAAGAGTCTGGAATTGACGACACATGCGTTATGGGGTTGCAAAAGTGTTAAATCTTTCCGCTCCTTTTGCGTTTTTCTGAAGAGCTCAAAGTGGTATGATAGTATCCACTTTCATGACCTGATTCTTTTCTACCTCCGGATGAGATGGAGCTTCTTTGTGTGTTTTTTTGGCGGATCTGGTTCAGAAGGAACCAGTTGCTCCATTCTCCTGCTTCATGGCGTGAGGAAGACAATATTGCTTGGGCTCATAGCTTTCTCTGTGATTTTAAGGAAGCTAATTCTATTGAAGTCACTAATTCTCCTTCTCTGTTATACTCTGTTATACTCTGCTTCTGTCCAATGGAGTCCGCCTGAGGAGGGGTTCTATAAAATAAATTCAGATGCTGCTATCCAAGAAAGGAATATGCTGATTGGTTTGGGTGCTATCATTCATGACTTTAACGGCAAAGTTATGGCTTCTGCTGTGCAAAGTTTTGTCGCTGGTTTCTCTCCCCTGGTAGCGGAAGCTACGGCAATTCTGAGAGGCATCCATTTCGCGGTGGATTCTGGCTTATTCCCCACTGTTATTGAAAGTGATGACAAGACTGTTGTGGATTTAATAAATTCTAATTGTGTTTCTTATGCGGATGTTGGTGTGATTATCAGTGACATCTTACTTTTGATTAATCAGTTTGGTATTTGTCTCTTTTGTGTCTAAAAAAGCTAACATGGCAGCTCATGCTTTGGCTAAGTTGGCTTTGCTTTGGCTAAGTTATCCCCCTTTTAAGAGTCTGTAATCTAGAGTGATCTTCACTCCTAGAGTCCCAGTTTCTTAATGAAGTTCTTCCCCTTAAAAATAAAATAAAATAAAACAAAACAAAATAAACCCTACCCCTCAACACATGAAAAAAAAAAAAAGGAAAAAAAAAAGGTATGGAGATATTGGGCAACCTTATTTTAGATCACTAGAATCGGAAGAATCAACTTTTCCCACTATTTTGCCATTAGTCACAAAAGAGAGTAAGGTTATATTTGGGATTACTTTTGTTCGAGAAATAATCACTTAGTAGGGGTGTATTGGTTCAAGATTTTATTAAACAATTTAGGGAAGTAAAAGTTTAATGGTATTGGGTTGAGACTTTTTAACAAGTTAGATAAGTCTGGTAATATTCGATCAAGACTTTTAAGATTTTTTTTTAAAAGTCCATATTATCTTGTGGTATTGGATTTAGACTTTTAAGATTTTTTTTAAAAAAGTCTATATTGTCTTGTGGTATTGGATCTAGACTTTCAAGAGGCAGCAAATTGTCTGCTGGTATTGGATTGAAATTAAGATTTTTAGGATTTCATGACAAAATAGATTTTCCATACTTTTTAGTGATATGTATAAATAGCTTGAACCCATAATTGTCTTGCCCTCTCCTTCAATACTTTCCAGACTTTTCTCTCTCGCTTAAAATCATCTTCAGCTTCCTCAACCTTCACACCCCCATCAAATCTTCATCACAAATTTTCAGCTTCCTCAACTTCCCCCATAAGATCTTTAGGTTGGACGAGTTACGGTCCACGGGTGGGTGATTGGTGACCGGAGATTGGAGGTCGGAGGGTGGAGTAGTGCGTAGTTCATGGATTATGGTTTCGTTTAATTTGGTCATTTGAATATTTGATTGATAAATAGTTGGATGGTTGAGTTGGCCAATAGCGTAAGAGCTAGTAGCAATTTAAGTTATTTTACTTCGATCTATTTTTTTTAAAAAAAAACTTAAATTTCATAGAACATATGTTGAATAATGATCCCTAATTATGACATCTTTATAATTGTTCATGTTCCCTTGATAGGCGTAAATAATGGTTTATTCATACATAAATTGGAATGACTAGCGTGGATAAAGATATAGTTGTTATATATATATATATATATATATGATGATTCTTTAGTAAGGATGTCCTGAAATTATAAGTTAAGAACGTCCAACCACAGCCACACATTTATATTGGGTGTGGGTATTTGTTAATATGGGGAGAAAACTGAATACTACAATCGATTCATAAAAGTCCAAAAAGTCTTGAAATAAAGTCTAGATAATCCTAATAGTCTATAAACAAAGTCCAAAGACTCTTTTAGAATCCTAAAAGTCTAATTCATATAATCATAAAATAAATAAAGTCTAGATAATCCTAATAGTCTATAAACAAAGTCCAAAGACTCTTTTAGAATCCTAAAAGTCTAATTCATATAATCATAAAATCCTAAAAGTATAATCTTAATTATCCTAATAATCTTAATAGTCTTGCAAATTCATAAAATCCTTAACCTCAAAATTGTCTATTAAAATATCAATCCAATACACCGCGCCGCCCCCCCCCCCCCCCCCCCCCCATTATTTATCAAGTTTTGTTTGCTCCCTTGCATGGATGCAAATTGATGAAGCCCATTTTGTCCACATAACTATACCCAAAAAATTTTGATGGGCCGAATCCAAAGAAGTGCTGCGACCCACCGCATGAGGATTCAGGCCCAGTAAAGAAAGCCCAGCCTACAACATACCTACAACATAGACACCCAAGAGAACCGACCACCCTGTAACGTACACCGACCTATTCGCTCTTCGAAGATCAAAGTTGAAGCGATCCATCTCCATCAACATTTTGCTCACAACATGGAACCCCAACACCAACACCAACACGACCATTGTCCCAATCCGGAAACCTCACCACCGCCTTCCACCACCACAACCTCCGTCACATGCTGCGCCAAATGCGGCGGTCCTACCGCTTTCGCGCCACCACCAGAAATCTCCCCACCTCCCAATTACCGGCCCATCCGAGCCCCGGCCATCAACCTCCCTCCCAACAACCACTCCCAAGCCATAATTCTAGCTCCCGTACCCCAATCCCAAAAAGTCCCAACTATTTCTCCTCCTTTTCACTTCCAAATCCCTTCAAAGAGAATCCATTCTCCTGACGACATCCGTCACTTCATCGACTCCGATTCAGGTAAGAACTTCCTCGGTTTCGTCGTTGCTCTCTCCGAATCTATTCGTGGACACAAAATCTCTGATGCATTTCTCCAGTCTCACACCATCAACACCATCATATCAATAATCGCTGAATTGATTCAGTGGGTCGACGAAATTCCTCCCGCTCAACAATCAGCTCGCTACGGTAACGTCGCTTATCGGACCTGGCACAGCCGTTTGGTCGAAAGCAGCGAGTCGTTGATGCTCCGGTTTTTGCCTAACGAACTTCAAGCTTCCACAGTGGAGATCGTTCCTTATTTCACTGACAGTTTTGGTAACTCGAGTCGTATCGATTACGGTACCGGTCACGAAACTAATTTTGCTGCTTGGTTATATTGCTTAGCTAGAATGGGTGTTGTTAAAGAAGAGGATTATCAAGCTGTTATTTCTAGGGTTTTTGTCAAGTATTTAGAGTTAATGAGGAAGTTGCAGTTAGTGTACTGTTTGGAGCCTGCGGGGTCACATGGCGTTTGGGGTTTAGATGATTACCATTTCTTGCCGTTTATATTTGGTTCTTCTCAGTTGATTGATCATAAGTATATGAAGCCTAAGTCTATTCATAATCAGGATATATTGGATAATTTTTCGAATGAGTTTATGTACCTTTCTTGTATTGCATTTGTCAAGAAGGTGAAGAAGGGGTTATTCGCAGAGCACTCACCATTGTTAGATGATATTAGTGGTGTGCCCAATTGGAATAAGGTCAATAGTGGGTTGTTGAAAATGTACAAGGCAGAGGTGCTTGAGAAGGTTCCCATAATGCAACATTTTCTGTTCGGGTGGCTCATTAAATGGTATGGTGTTTTTTCTCTTTTGTGAATGATCTGTATTTGATATGATCTAGAAACTACTGAATTTATTGTAACAGATGATTGCCTTATTCATTTAAATAATATCTGTTATACTTGTGAGGCAATGCACTTAACTTAATTATCGGAAGGGAAGGGTCAAAAGTGATTGACGGACATCTAAATATGAGCTTGGGGCACATTTTTGAGCTGAATTATGGTTATAAATAGCAACATTAGTTGTCGTTTAATGATTACTTGAGCTCAGTTTAGATTTGGGTTTCTTTTATGCCTCAGGCCACTTTCTGAGATTAGGTTTGTAGCTGAACATATGAAGATCATGCAACAGATTACTGCTAGGCTCAATAGGCTGTTTGTTGGTTTAGGGCCTTCATGCTCACTTCTAAAGAATATTTCATTAAAATATTCTATGATGTTATGTGTCTGGTTTTATCAATAAAGTATAGCTTTCTGGTAAGACTCAATAAAGTATCATAATCGTAAATCAGGGTAAAATTAGTGAAATAAATTATAGGTAAATAAATACCTTTCACCAAATTGGCTGATAACATCAATATTTCTGTAGTGGCTTCTTTGGGCCCTGCAAACAGAACAAAATAGGGGTAAATAAACCAAGATGGCAAATAGGATCTACTGTTATATATATATATATATATATATAGTTTGTTGCAAGTTTGGGTTGGAATTTGTGATTTTTTTTTTTTTTTTTACATATATTCCTATGAGGAAATTGTTCTGGCATATATGGATTATGGAGCTCTCTTTTTTTTCTCTTTAAATTAGTGGATGCAATCTGCCACCCTTCCATACTCTAATGGGCATACTCCAACAAAACTTTCATCATTAGTCAATAATCATACTGTATCACATGCCATCTTAAAAGTTTAAATTGGTTAAATTTTCTATCTAATAACTGACAATGCTCGGCTTGTGTTTTGCTCTCACAAGATTTGGGGTCAAATCCCTTGATGGGTACTACATGGCCAAAGGCCATAGCTTCCTCTTCCCTAAAGATTGTAGGGTTCGGAGCCAGTTTCGAACTCATGTTCACTAAGCAGGTTTGGGGGATGGGTTAAGTTAAAAAAAAAAAAAAAAAGACAACTGATAATGCCTCTATCTTAGGAATCTGCTTGGGTCCAACACTGCCCTCAAAGAACTCTGTAGTTTCCTAGTAGACAATATCTTCATCTTGTTACTGTGTTGTGAACTTGTGATATAGAAAAAGATTTCCCGGTTCTGCTGGCTGCCTATGCCAGTACTTCCCGTACCACATTAGATTTGGCATGAGTGCTAGATTTCTATAATGATTGATGGCCTGACAATGTCAACCTCTGCTTTTGTCAGTAGCATCATGGTTACCGTTATCTGTAAGGCATAGATCATCAAGCTTGGTGAAAACTTCTTCCTCATTGACTACTTAATGGATTTTGCCGAATAGTATGATGCCGATTTATCTTTCTGTGATTATTATGCACATTGATTAATGTTTCTGAATAGTGCTACACATTTTAAGTCTCTTGTGAATGGGATTATGTTGATACTGTTATCCTTGCGGCTATGAATCCGTACTGTCAAAATAATTACTCCAAGCTAAGGTCTTGTGTCTATACGGCCATTGGTGTTTATTTGTATTTTTTTTTTTAATTTTGATTGTCAATAGGATTTTTATTCGGCTCATAATAGTTAGGTTACCTTGTTTCATTGCATTTCCTATTTTGTAGCTTGTTATTTCATCACAGAAAATATTTCTGTGACTCCATATATATCTTTATACTCTCCTAATAAGTTTCCCTGTGATTTTTAATTCAGGGATTAGACGATGCTTCAGTACTAATGGAATATATGCAGTGGCAAGAGAATTGTATTCAAGAAGGTTTTCATCTCACTGAGAATCGTTATGAGGGTAGAAATTTACTAGATTGAAAATATAATACTCTTGAGTGACTGAATTTACAGAGTTTATCTTTTATTTTTGCTCTTGGCTTGTTAGCTTACTGTCTTACTTTTTGCTGATGATATGCTGCATTTGATGGAAATCCAGCGGTCTTCTGTTGAATGGTTAATGTAATGAAACTTACTATTATGAATGTATGTTAGAGCGAATATTGTACAGTTTTTCTGTACTAAATTTTGTCTGTCCTTAGTGTTTAATATGGCATGGTAGAAGCTTAGAAGCCAATATACATATTATACAATTGTGGTGGACCAAGCTGAATGATAGCTCGCTCTCTTTCAGTCTGTCAATTTAGTATTGGTTGTTGGTCTGATAAGGTGCTTCGGGTATTTGCACATCAGTTGGTTGATCTTGTTCCCCTGCTTATATTTTTTCTGCTATGCAAATAGACGTTATTAGAATATTTGGAGAAGTATGGCCTGTAAAATGTCAGTTAGTAGAAACTTTGAATGGATCCTATTTCATTTCTTCCTTTGGATCCCAGAAACTTTGAATGAAATTTGCTTGCTTGCTTGCTTAGTATTTGTAGTTATGAGATTAGAACAGCAAAGTTCGAGTGGTGTTTAGAAGTAGTTGTCTTTATTATATTAAATCTTGGAAGAATCTTTGAGATGAGTCTGTGTTCGATTTACATTGGTAGAGTGTAGCAGTACCGCCAGCTAACTGGTTAATACTGTCAAAAGAAGTCGAATAATAGGACACCCTACTTTTACCTTTTAACTGTCTAGTCTGAACCCACTGCAAAGTTTACCAGAACAAAGCAACCTCCTCTTAACCCAGTGTGAAAATCTGATTTTTTGTGTTTGTTTGATAACTCTAATCATGATTTATCTTTACAGGTGTAGGTTCAGGTTGTGCCGTTCAGGTTGTGCCCCTACTGTGGGTGATTTTCTTTAGGAGCCTATAAAAAGAAAAGTAAAAAAAGATAAGCTGATGAGCATTTATTTGACCTGCTCTGTTGCTTGCTGGACTGACGTTATTGTTTTCAATCCCTTTAACTTCACTCAAAGGCTTATTTGAGTCACGTTTCATATGTATTATGTCACCTTATACTCCTTTTTCTGACATGATGCTGACACTAATCGAACTGATTTTTTTTAATTTTTTTTTGGGTTAATATTAAACGAGGGGACTAAAAGTCTAAAACTTAATAAACATTTTCTTGAATACCGAAAGAATAAGTATTAGTTTTACTTATTAATTCTTGATATGTCCTTTAGAACACAAGTTAAAATATCAAAATCCAAATGAATGAAAAATTGTTAGGAGTTAATTAAACAAAACAATTACTCTTGGACCTCTTGCCAATGTGGTCGGACCTTCCCATGAGAGTCTTTACCACCATGGTTTAACACTCAATGTGTACGTGTATATATTTAGATTATTTGTCCCTCTTGACCATTAATCCCAATGGTGGGTGTTGTCCCACCAATTGTAGGTGTTCTCTCCCCGTTTGTGGGAGCTGTAGTCCGAGCTGAGCTAGTAGAACTCAATCTTGTCAGGTCCCGATGGTTGTTGTATATTTAAAAAATAAATAAATAAATAAAACAAAACAATCCTGGAGCTTGTAATTTGTAACATAAGCATGTCTTGCAGGATTTGATGATTTGTCTTGGTACCATACATTTGACCTCTGTATCTCTCTCTATTAAATGGTTTTCGAAACAACCATCCTCCCAAGATATTAGTCAGATATTCATTAACAATAGCATTGGAGCCAGGAGGGTCAAACTTCACCAACTTTTTGGTTAATAAATAACGTAATAACTCTCCCAAAGATTTCAAAACCCAGCCCACCCGTTTCACATGGCCCATAATTACTTGGGTTGAAAAACCGACTCGTGTCGGTGCCACCCATTCTCTCTCTTCTCTTTAGTCTTTACACTGTAGAGTGTTGAGGAATGTATGAGTATTTGTAAATTTGTAATTATCTATCACATTCACTGGACCCTTTTTTTCAAATCTATCTTTCACAAAATCATAAATATATGTTACCGATGAAATCTCTCATTAATTAACAACCCCAACTTGCAAATCCTGAGTTTCGCAAATATAAAAAAATGTTACCCATTTTGTCATTTTCTCTCATTTCATCAAATCTTCTTCTGGAATGTGTGCAGAAGCGTGAACTGTGAAGCGTGTTAAGTACAATTTTCGATTTACATTTTATATACTTATTATTAATTAATAATTTTAACCAGATACGTAAAATATGGGTAGGCTTGCTGTAACTGTTTGTTTTTACTCTTGCTTCTTTGTTCTTGTTGTTGCTTGCATTCTTGCCTTTTGGAGTTTTGGTTAGGTGGCAGATAGGACTGGTTTTGTTGCTTTCTTTTCTCTTTTTATTTTTACCTTTTCTCTCTTCTCTCTCCCTCTCTCCCTCTGCTCTCTTTTTTATCCCTCTGTTTCTGGCGGATAAACCGGTGAGTTCTTTTGCACAATCCAAATCAAGAAAGTGAGCCGGCTCTGCCTTTAGAAGAAAAATCCCACTTCGTTTAGATGTTTGTAAATTTTTGTTCTTTTATTGTTTTCCAATTATTTTTTTAAATTTTTTTTGTTGCCTTTGTTTGGTTACTTAGAAACTGTGATGAGGCAAAGAAATCGATAACCAGTTGAATATCTCTAGTAAACTTCACAACTGAAGTTCAGCTAACATCTCCGCTTCAATTTTTTTTCTTTACTTCTACTGTTTTTTTTTTTCTTTACTACTCTCGCCCACGATATTTGGTTGATGTGGTTCCCTCCCTAATTTGCATGCAGTGATTTGGTTTATGTTCATATATTTCTGACTCTCTGTATGCAACTACCCTTCTTGATCAGTTGATTACTGTTAACTTAGCTCTCTTTCAGTTACAACTTTCTTATATTTCTATATTGTGTATTTGCTTCCATGCTTGATGATTTTACTAGGCTATTTTGTTGGATCTACAAAGCTGCTTTATTTTTGCCATCTATGCTTTAATTTGTAGTTTCTGTCATTTTTTCTACTCTAAATTACTCAACTTTCATTTCTATTAATTTCCCCTAAATTTTTGTCTGTGATTTGTTATTACCAGGAAAAAGAAATGTTTTGTGCACCTTTTTTAAATGTCTGTGATTTGTTATTATCTGTATTCATTTCTTGTTATAAATATGTCAATTTTCTTATGCTTAATTGATACGAAAGAATAGTTTTAGCCCATTTGTTAACATAATGGGAATTCTAGTGATGCTTTAAATGTGATACTGATCTTTTACTTTTTATGTCTTCTTTTTCATTCATGGATGTCTTCAAGCCAAGTGTTGAGTCTGTCTTTCCATATAAATCCTATATGCACAGACAGATAATGTGTGTTTTTATTTGAACAGGGATATGTGCTTGTGTTTGATTTTTGTGTCCACATTTTGTTAAGGCAGATTAGATGGAAGGGGAAAGTGATCTTCGGCGTTGGGATGAATTGATACCTGATGCACTAGGGTTAATCTTTAGAAATCTGCCACTTCAGGAGGTACTAACAGTTATCCCTAGGGTTTGCAAATCGTGGAGCAAGGCGGTGGCAGGACCTTATTGCTGGCAAGAAATCGACGTTGAGGAATGGAGTAATCGATGCAAGCCTGACCATCTTGATCGGATGCTTCAAATGTTGATCACGAGAAGTTCTGGATCTCTTCGTAAGCTCTGTGTTTCTGGCCTGCGCAACAATATGATGTTCTCCTTCATTGCAGAGAAGTAAGCAAATCCCATATTCAGTTTTTAGAATTGTTGATGTATTGTAGCTTGCAGCTTAACTTTCAGTATTTATGCATATCCACAAATCTTACTTCGATGCTTGTTGATATCCCTGTATCCAATTCATCGGTTCATACTGTTATGAGAAGAACCTACAAGGCTACAATACAATCTATTCTTTTTTTCTTTTCTTTTTTTTTATTGACACAGACTGCAAGACTTGAGTCTTTTTAGATGTTCCTCATATCACTGAATTGGGTAACTTTTTTAGAACTTATTACTCCATTATGAGAGACTCTTTGTGTATTTTAGATTTTTGCTGATATGGGTTTCCTTTCCTTGGTTGTGAAAGTGCCGGTTCCCTTCAGACATTGCGACTTCCAAGAAGTGAAATAAGTGATTCCGTCGCTGAACAGATTGCTGGAAGACTCTCTGCAATCACATTCTTGGATTTGAGCTACTGCTGTAAAATAGGCGCAACTGCTTTGGAGGCCATAGGAAAGCACTGTAAGTTGCTGGTGGGTTTGTGCCGGAACATGCACCCATTAGATACAGCAGACAAGCTCTCACAAGATGATGAGGCTTCTGTCATTGCCACAACAATGCCTAAGCTCAAGCGCCTTGAGATGGCTTACAATGTCATTAGCACTGAAGGTGTTCTTAACATTATCTCAAGCTGTTCCAAGCTAGAATTTTTGGATTTGCGAGGGTGCTGGGATGTCAAAATTGATGACAAGTTCATGGAGGGGAACTTCCCAAACTTGAAAGTCTTGGGACCGCATGTCCTGGACTCCTACGAAATTAACAATTGGGATGATTTCTCGGATTACTCAGATGCTTCTGAGGATTTGGCCTGGGAAATACTTGCTGGTGGAATGGGTGACTACGATGATGATGAAATCTACAACGATGGAATGTATGACGGAAGGCTAGATGAGCTTGAGCTAAGGTTCTACGGTGGAATTGATGAAGATGCCGGAATCTATGGATGGCCTCCATCACCTTAGGTTCTGTTTTTTTCTCTCTTGTCAAGTTGTTACTATTACTAGTTCTTGATTTTTCTAGTTTGGAACTGGTTCTATATGCTCTTCATATCTAAGTACATGTTTTCAGTAGGAATGAACATCTTCTATGGTTTGTATCTTTCGCTTGTCTCATAATCTAAATTCCAAGTGAAAAGTTGCTTGTGTATTTTAAGCTTGCATTGCCCTGAATGTAGTTTAGTTTCACTTATAGATATTTGTATTGCAAAAATATCTTCTAATTGTCACAGTAAAAGTTGCCCCCAATCAATTTTGAAATAGGGCTGATGGCCCACATTAATATTTTTCTGGAGGATGATTTCAGGTACATTGGTAAAAATTTCAATGCTTTTGCCATGCTGCCGGCCACTATGAAAACAATTTAAATCTATCTTTTCAATCTCAGATGTTCTGGTAACAACTATAGCCCATTGGGTCCATTATTAGATTATCAGAATATTAAAGAAATAACTAAATTAAAAATTTCACGTGAGACCAAATTCGTTGGATGCATTGAAAGGAGTAGAGAATTTGCAGGGTTTAAAAAGAATGCATAGATTAGATCTACAGATTTAAGAACAACATTCATTTTGTCTCATTCTTTCAACAAAAATCCCCCAAGAAGATCGAATTCATAAGTTAAGAGATTTTAGGAACATTTAATGTTAGGTTTTTTTTTTTTTTTTACACGGTCTCATGGCAGTGTCAGTTTGTTTAATAGTTTAGAAGCGGTAGTAACAAATTAAACTATTAATGACGAAAGTTTTAAAAAAAAAATACATGTCCCGAATCAATAGATATTAAAAAAAATATAATAAAAAAAAAAAGTTAAGCTAAGTAGTGATTCACATGAACACATATGATTGGTGTGTTTGGATCTTGTACTTTGCTTTTCTCTTTCATTTGCTTGTCTTTAGACTTTAGATGTGTGTTTTGAATTTTGACCACTCATTTGGAGGTGGACGGCCCTCACATTTTTATTTTTTTCCCCCTCAAAGTAAGTGTCCCACCCACTGACCCACGTGCCACTAATTTAAATTCAGTAATGCTAAACATATCATGTAATTTAAATTGTGAGTGAATACACATTAATGATGATTTATCTCATCTACCCATGTATCCACTCATAATTTGACACTTCAATTGTGGCATGTGAGGTATCAAATTGTGAGTGGATACACATTAATGACGATTTATCTCACCTATCTATGTATCTACTTACAATTTGACACCTCACATGCAACATATAATGGGATGAAAAATGTGAGATTTTACGTGTGATGTGTAGCGTTACTTATTTAAATTATATTAGACAAACTAACCTCAAAGTTCTATGTAAAGTATAATAATTAAAGGATTAAAGTTCAATTTTAAGTTCGGTTTCAAAAAGGCAAAAAAAGGAAAAGAAAAAAAAAAAAAAAAAAAAAAAAAAAGACATCAATTTTAAGTTTAATGTAGACATATTATATAGAGTAATACGTTGTATACCTAAATAATTAATTCAACATTCAACTCAAATGATGTGTTAAATGAATGGTCATCACCACATAAATTATGGGATGAAATTATTCAAGCTTTACCAATATTGTATATTATATATTTATATATATAATTCATTATTTTATAATTTTATAATTTTTAATGAAATTCTATATATTTTTTATAATGATGATTATGTTGTATTACTGATTAGTTTTTTTTAATAGCTTTTCTTGTGAGAAAAACAAATCAATGAATCTATAAAGGGCTTTTTGTAAATTTTGAGAGAAATTTTATATATACAGATTTGCTATTGTCAGTTCGTCCTAACAATAAATATATTAGGACGAAGAATGTGGACCACTAGATTTACATACTTTGCCTCAAAGTGTATGTAACTGTCAAAATTTCTCCATAATCTATGGCGCACATTATTCGTCCTGATATATTTATTGTCAGGATGAACTGACAATAAAAAGACTGTTTATATATATAATTATAAAATATGAGTTTAACAAACTTTTAAGACTATTTGATAATTAAAAATACCTCTAAAAAAAGTATACTAAAAGTATCCCCTTCATTTTGATAACAAAAGGTTAATATGACAATTACATACCAATCTAGTACATGCAATTATATTCGATTTTTTTAATTGATTTTGTTATATGATTATTTGATTTTATTTTTTTTACTACAGTTATATGATTATTTAAACTTTATAAGAATATGAAATTCATGATTTACAAATTACTCATTAAATTATACAAACTAATAAAACATTCTTTAGCACCAAGTTATATAGGAAAAAAAGGGTATAACACAGTTGGTAGATGAACGAGTTTAGAGTTTGGGTAAATGACTTCCAGATCAGTGGTTCGAATCTTACCAATAGTGAAAAACTTTCAAAAAAATACCTGGTCTCGGATTAATAGATATTATATATTAAAAAAAAAAAAAAAAAACAGTTCTATAGGAAAAAAGAAGAAGAAGAAAAAAAATACGAATATAACACACTAAATTATCCTTCTTTTAACTAAGACTAGCCTGAAAAAGTAGGTAATAATGGGAGTGTCTACCTCAAAATTTAAGAAGAAATGGAAGAGAATAGGCCCACAAGCAGCAGTACCCTCTTCTCTTTCACATTCATGTTTTGGGATTCTTGTCACATTTTTGGGGTTAACCATGGGAATATGTGTTATTGCATGTGGACCTACCTCCCTCTACCGACTCTGCCTATCATTATTCTTGAATAAATAACCTGGGTGCAGTGTAGAATTCTGTTTTCGTTGGTATCATGTCATATGATATCAATATTGAATTATATAAAACGTGAAAAAGGTACGGATAGTGGAATATATAAAATTTCATGTCACATGATCGACTGTGAGTCGAATATAACTAAACATATTTAGATAGAGTGTTTTTTTTGAAGTTTTTACCATTAATAGAATTCGAACCGTTGATTAAAAGTCATTTACCCAAACTCTAAACTTGTATATTTATCGACTGAGCTACACCCTTTGGGGCATAACTAAACATGTCTTTAATTATTGGTCTTTAATTATTGGTTACCTGACCATCTATTCTATGGTCCCCCATTGTTTTTACGTCCATCCACGTACACCACACACGTGAGTCGTGACCCTAGTACCCTACAAACTTCAAACAACAAACGAATTCAGCCACTTGTAACATTTGACCAAGGAGGAAATTATTTTAGGGTTGAGATTTACTAATTTGCCACCACATTTTATTGGTTGACGACGGACAAAATTGGAATTTGAAATGATTCTGTAGTACTATATGAAAGGGTCCATTTTTGATAATGGTAAGGTCAGTGGTCCCGATTTTAAAGACAAGAAGCAATTATCAGTGGTAAGATTCGCATGCCCTTTCTTTTATTTTCTTCTTTTCTCATTTGTTTTTACTGTCATCCTGGAATCCACAAGCTGCAACAAACAAAAAGCTGTTACTTTCTTAGTAACCAATCAAGGCAACCTCAGATTATTTATTATTACTTGCCAAGAAGTTTGCTAGTACAAAAAAAAAAAAACAAAAAAAAAAGGCACTTAAATAGATCAGAAATTGTATTTTTTTTATTTTTTTATTTAAAAAATAAAAAAACATATGATTTTCTTTTAAAAGTTGAAGAAAATTGTGTATGGCCTTATTGAGTTTAAAATATGAAAAGCTTAGTGGGCCTAGTTATCGCAATCAGGCCATGTGATGCGATAATGACTCCCTAGTACACAAACATTTCGAGTTCGTGACCCACCATCAAAGGAATGGGCCTATCAAAGAGATTTAAGAGTCAATTGAAGAGACCTTTAAAAAATTCACATTGATCCTCAAGGGGTTGGCCTAACGGTAGGAGTGATGTGTGATTAAGCGTACGGTCACAAGTTCGATTTCCCCTAGTGTCAAAGTTTTGGGGCTAGGCAGTAAAGAAGGTAATTCTTTTATGAATTTGCTAGGCCCGGCATAGAAGCCGCCCTGGACCAACCCCAAGGGATTAGTTGAGGTGTGCAAAAACTAGCCCAGACACCCTTGTAGAAAAAAAAAAAAATCACTTTGCAAACTTAAAAAGATTTTGGAGTTGTATACAATCAACTCTCGGTGATATTATAAAAATTTGTTCAATTATTTTATGAATCTACTACGCAAATCTAGGATATAATTATATTTTAATTATATTTTTTACTATTGATTATAAAATCTCCAAAATGTTAATGACTTTGTATAATTACAGTTTGTGCAGCAAGCCGAAAGAAATTTTAGGAAATTTTTTCTTTTAAAGCTGATATGATTGTTATTAAGGGATTTAAAAAGAAAAAAAATTCAGGTGCAAAAACTGATTTTTTTTTTCAATTTTTTTGAAGATAAAACATTTAAAAATAGGAAAATATAGGAAAAACTAGTTCTCAAATGTGTATTTTAATTTTCTTATGATACATACAAAAAATCTCATGGAAAAATATTTAATTACATACAATTTCATTATAAGTGTTTATAGTGTGAATCACTCCACACTCAATAATTCAACTAAACCCATTTGAAAACGACATACGTCTTCAATGATTACGTGGCTGATTTTGCAAATATTTTCATGAAAAACGTGTTCTTTTTTCATAATTTGATAGTGCATAATTGAGATTAGGAATTCCTCTTATAGATACGTTGGGATTCTTATTGATTTATTAGAGATTGTTGTCAATTATTGGTGGAAGAGAATCAACCTCCTCTAGCTTCGTCAGCATTGCAGGAAAGAAATTCGACGAAGGATATTTTACTTTTTCATTTCATTTTATTTGTAAAAAAAATAAAACTAAATAAATTGTAATTTCTATTTTAAATCAATTCCTTTTATTTCTTGTGTTGAGCTAATTTACAATTGTTTAATTTATTCTCTTATTATTCAATATTATATATATATATATATATTTCGGTAATATTTAATAATTCGGGACCAGGTAGTTTTTAAAAAACATTTGTCAATAATAGAATTCGTCAATATTATATATTAATATTATGTCATTTGATTTATTTCATACAAAAATAATTGAACATTGTCGTCAGCATCCAAACATACTGACCAACCAATGGTTGGTTGCCATGTAACCCAAAACAAGAATAAAAAGAGGATTTAAAATGTTTTAAGTTTAATTAAGTAAAGTAGATATAATTAGAGGATTTGGATCTCTCCTCACCTCATATTGTTCTCACCTAAATTAATGGTCTTATTAGTTCTATATTTTGGTAGAGTAAATACATATAAATTAATAGAAATAATTCAAACCATTTGTTGGTAGTAAGTGTCACTCCGAAATCTACCCCCCAGAAGAGTCCTTCGTTTGTTCTCAGAGTTGTCTGCCCCCACCAAATAACATCTTGGAGAGACCTCCCCTTGTCCGTAAGCGCCTACTGGAGGCCTCATACCCACCGGGTGCATGTCGGAATCTCTGACTAGTGGGCCGATAACAGATGTTAAAACAGAAGGACATGTCAGACTAGCACCAATGATGAAGCAACACGATACCTCCCATTGTTAGGAGAAAAACCTATATAAACCCCACTTTTTACCATTTAAAGGGGCTGAATAGGAGAGTAATGATGATAGCGTCCCATATAGAACTGATAACCTTGAATTGTAACTTTGAAAGCAATATTATCTACTGTAATTCCCTCCTATGCAATCCGTTTCGGAGGTCCCTAAAATAATGATGTACTTTGAATGCTTCCTCCAGGAATATCAATAAGAAAGATCCTCTCTTAATCATAATCGCAAACCTGTCAATTATTCCCTCCGGGACAAGCATACTGGGGGAACATTTTTACACTAAACACCATTAATTTGCTATATTAAATATGTGACAATAGATTATAGAGATAAAGATAATTAAGGTGAGAAGATGATATACCCGTTCTGATTAAAAAACCATATATGTACCAATTTACAAGAGGGAGGACCCGGTCTGCAATGGACTACTGAATCTGCTGTCCTATTTGGAAAAGTCGGGGTTAGAGAAAGTTGATAAAAGAATAAAAATAAAAAGAAGCTTACTTTATAAGTTTATAGTATTTTTTATTTTTTTTATTTTTTACAATGAAACTTTATAGAGTTATAATGGAAAACAATAATAATATATTTTGTGATTTGTGATAACTGGTAACATGTTGTAATCTGAAATCAACTACTTATAACTATATTCTATAAGGTCATGTTGCGGTATCGATCGATACACTAAAATGGTGGATTGATATTGTTATCAATAGTAACAAATTAGTAAATTACGTTAAAATTGGAATTTTGAAGGTTACAATTACAAATTTATATGGGTATTGGAGGACTACTGAAGCAATTTCTCCACTTAGAGAGGTGAAACCTATCTGGCAATAGGAAAAATTCAATCTTAAACCTGTATAAACCTGTATATATATATATATAAATAAAGAGAAAGAGTCATATTTTTTTTTCCATTCTAGATTTTTATCGATACATGATAAAATGCATATTTTTTTATCTCTCTTTATTAACGTATCAAATATGGTTTGATATATTTTTTTTATATATGGTCTATTTTCTATATGTTTTAGTTATTTTAAAAAAATTATTTGGTAGATTTAGTTTATAATTTAATACGTACCTTAAACCAAATGATACGCATCTTTTGTTATTTATATTTTATACCACGTAATATCTTTCTGGTTTTATCGGGGGTTGGGTTGATGCAAAAGAGAAAGAGCACGTAGACAGAATATGCGAATGTGATGTGTAGGTGGACACTTCACAATTGTCAAAAAGAGGAAGAGGGGCTTGAATTGGGGGTAGGAGAGACGACGAGTGGGGAGTGGAGGGGTTGGTGTGATGACTCATGGACTTGGAGTTGGAGCCATCTCTCACTCTCTCACGTATGATGAGGCATGGTAGCTTTTTAGTCAATTAATAATAAGGGTATGTTTGTAATTACATACACGTTTATCACAATAATCTGAATTGGACACCGTCACCTGGTCTTCAGTATTGACAAAAGTGTCGGACGCACACCGAATTCATCTTGTCAGGTTTGGTGAGTTTTGCAAGCCACGCCCAACGGCTCTGCTTGGCTAGGGCTCCCCCTATATTGGAGCCTGTCCACCCATATACAAATGATGTGTGTATATATATATATATATCTATTAACTATATAAAAAGGGGGAGTTGTCGGCTGAATTATAGCCCCCCTTTGATTTTGTTTTAATTTTTTTTTTTTTTTTTTTAAATTTCTTTAAAAGTATAATTACAAATACAACCCTTAAAGTTTATATAATTACTTAATAGATAGGTTTTAGTAATATTTTAACTCTAACATCCCTTAAATTTACTTTGAAAGTGAAATGACAAATACAAGCTTTTGAATTTGTAAAATTACTTAATAGACATGTCTTAGTAATAGTAACACAACAGGGATTGTATAATAATTTGCTTGCTGCGAAAGAGCTTTATCCTGGGAAAGGTTTATGGTATTTGGATTGATGATTTTTTTATATTGTAAAATGAGATGGGGGATAAAAATATAATTTTCTATGCATTTAATGACTTCAAAATGAATAAGAAATAATATAGGGTGTAAATTTAATTTTTGATGCAACTTAATAACTAAATTCTTTTCCTACTTTTTAATTTCTTGGTTAAAAGAGGAGAGTTGAGGCGGTTGGAACTGTGGAATCTATTAACTATATAAAAAGGGGGAGTTGTCGGCTGAATTATAGCCCCCCCCTTTGATTTTGTTTTAATTTGTTTGTCTTTTTTTTTTTTTTTTTTTTTATTTTATTTTTAATTTCTTTAAAAGTACAATTACAAATACAACCCTTAAAGTTTATATAATTACTTAATAGATAGGTTTTAGTAAGATTTTAACTCTAACATCCCTTAAATTTTCTTTGAAAGTGAAATGACAAATACAAGCTTTTGAATTTGTAAAATTACTTAATAGACATGTCTTAGTAATAGTAACACAACAGGGATTATATAATAATTTGCTTGCTGCGAAAGAGCTTTATCCCGGGAAAGATTTATGTTATTTGGATTGATGATTTTTTTATATTGTAAAATGAGATGGGGGATAAAAATATAATTTTCTATGCATTTAATGACTTCAAAATGAATAAGAAATAATATAGGGTGTAAATTTAATTTTTGATGCAACTTGATGACTAAATTATTTTCCTACTTTTTAATTTATTGGTTAAAAGAGGAGAGTTGAGGTGGTTGGAACTGTGGAATAGTGTGGATAAGTATAAAAAAAAAATGCAATTGTCGTAGCATCATTTCACATTAAAGGTGGTGAGGTGTCAAGAGAGGGTGAATCGATGGAAAATAAATAAATAAATATATTATATTATAAAAAGAAGGGAGAATCGCAAATACCCCCCGACTTTTAACCAAATGGCAAATCAAACCCTCTGGTTTGAACAATCAGCAAACAACCCCCTATCGTTAAGTAACCCTTGCATTATTTGCTGCATGTAGGGGGTTATTTGCTGATTTGTAGGGGGTTATTTGCTGATTGTTCAAATTTGTAGGGGGTTATTTGCTGATTGTTCAAACCAGAGGGTTTGATTTGCCATTAGCTTAAAAGTCGGGGGGTATTTGCGATTCTCCCTAAAAAGAAAGATAAGAAAGAAATCTGAGAAGATAGAGAGGAGTCACCAAGAACAAAAAAAAAGAAGTTGAAAATGAAAGAAAGAAAAATAGAGGCGAGAGAGAGAGATAAAATAAGAGAAATTGAGAAGAGATATAGATAGAAATGAGAGGCTCGACTAAGGCTAAGAAGAATAGAGAATCAGAGAACATAAAGAGAGACGAGAGACAAGAGATTGAGAATTGAGAGTGAGAAATAAGAGAAAGATCAGAAAATTAAGAGGCAAATCAGAGAATCAAAGAAGAAAAAGAATGTGAAGGCATGCGGTGGAGAAGAATAAGAGAAATAAAGAGATGGAGATATGTGAGAGAGAGCTAGAGGAGATACTCGGCCAAGAGCCTAATACAAAACAAAAACAGAAAAGAAGAAAAAAGAAGCTGAGCGTGAAATCGTGAGACAAAGAGATTAAGAGAAAGAAAATTGAGGAGAGAGAAGGGAGTTTTCAGCTGAAGCAAAATTAGAAAGAGAAGAGAAAGAAGAAGTTGGGCGAGAGTGAGATAGAGAGAGATGGTAGCTAGGTGAATAAAAGAAAAGAAATCAACTTTAGAAAATATACTAGTAAAATGGCCCCGCGCTCTGCTGCAGGAGTATTATACCGTTTTATATATTATTTTCAATTTTAATAAATTTATTGATCTAAATTATGAAACAAACAAAATTAAAATATAAAAAATATATTAATCAAAAATAAAATGCAAATATATTTTTAAATGTAAATCCATCGTCCTCTATCACTTCTTCAACTCTTGACCATCCACTATCTCTACCAAACAATTTTTTTCCTCTTAACAATCAACTCATCTCTCATCTAAATCATCTTTTTTATCTTTGTTTTTTTTTTCCTCTTTCAGACAGAGAGAGAATAATTATTCATTAAAAAAATTTAAAAAGTAAATAAACCATTTGAAACAACCAACCGCTAAGGCGTTGTCACAATAATTCTATGAACACATCATGTGATTTGACAAATATAAATAAGATATAATTACTTTGGTGGATATCTATTTAGTTAAACTCTATCAAAATGGTCATTAGAGTGGAAATTTGTTTCAAAATGACTATTTTGGCAAACAATGACTATTTCCATCACACTATTTGTCAAAATAGCCATTTTGATAGGTAATAACCAAATGGGTGGTCACCAAGGTAATTATCCCTATAAACAAATTAAGATGAGCACATCACATATATCAAAAAATTCTCAATAAACAGCAAATCAAAATATCAAACATCCAAACGTTATAAAAATCACTCCATCAGTTGACAACTATGAAAATATTCCACAAAAGTCTGGTAACAAAGAGAAAGATAATGATAAGCTTACAGCTTGGAGTTGTGAGCTTTAGTGTCCGGAAGCAAATATCATATAGGGCTTTATTGTCCAAAACCATACATTCATCTACATTTTCAACCAACCGGTGAACAAAGAGGGTTGCATTGTATGGTTCGACAACAATGTTGGAAACCTTCAAGGATGGGAACACCAAGAAAGTGAGTATCATTCGGTTTGAGACAAAAATTTCCTCCCTTCGTTTTTTCCCTCATAATTTTTTTTTTCTCGCAAATCGAGACTTATTTTGTAAATCTGAGACTTATTGGGTAAAATTCGAGACTTATTATGTAAATTTGAGACTTACTTAGGCAAATTCGATACTTATTTTGATAATTCGAGACTTATGAGGTATTTTTACAAATTTGAGATTTACAGAGTAAAAATAAGAATTTTTTTTAAAATATATTTAGGTTGTCTTCTTCATCCATTAATGGAGGATGACACTGTTTACAGATCGACGATGAAGGCTTGATTTTTTCTCTAGATTTCTTCTCTAGATTTCAACTTCTCGAGTGTTCGTCGAATAGTTTCTTATCTAATTTCAAATTTTGTCCAGCGAGAAGGCTACTCGCCTACTCGAGCCTTTGTCTCCAAAATAGCTACTCGATCGACGAAATCCAGCGAGAAGAAGTGACGAAGGCTCGATTTTGTCTTTGGAGACTACTCGTCTAATTTTGTTGTGCCTTCGTTTCAAGCTAATTTTGTCACCGGATTTTATCGCGCGAACCAACGAAGATGATGCCGTTTCTAGGCAATGACGGAAACTCGTGAAGCTGTTCAACAAAGACGATAAAGGCTCCGATTTTTGGAGCTCCTCCATTGATGGAGCTTTGAACTCCATCGATGGAGGTTTTTGAAAAATAAAATAAAAAAGGGACTAATAAGAGATAATTATTGAAAAGTGGGGGTATTTTTGTCCAAAATCAATCTTTGGTACTATTTAAACTCGAGTTATTAAAGCGATGCTAGTTCCAAAAGTCACTCTTTAAAATGTGCTATATTATATATATATATATATCACATGCTATGAGATGACTTGAATCTGAGACATTGTTAGGCTGAATGAGCGTTCTAATCACCAAGCCACATTGGGTGATGGTATATTAGAAAGTTTTGATGGTTGAGATTTTATCTTATATATAATTTTCATATTACATTAGTTATTTATTTTCGAATGATTAAGAAAAAAAAATGATAACTAATTAATAATTTACATAGAAATATATTAAAGTTGGTTAGTATTAAAAAAGATGGAGAGATTTATTCAAAAAAAAAAAAAAAAGATGGAAAGAGATTGAGAGAAAGAGAGGACGGTGGGTGGGTAGAGAAAAAGAGAGTGAGGGAGGTGGTGAGAGTACACCTTTTTTTTTTTTTTTTTTTTTTTTTTTTTTTTTTTAACAATACATCAATGGCATTTTTGTAAATAAAATGAAATCCCCTCAATTTCACTGTTCACGTGAACAGTGCAATTTCATCTTGAGTTTTAGTATATATATAATGGTTGCAGTCGAGAGATCATGGAGAGAAGTATAGAAGAAGAAGAATTAAATAGAAAGGAAAGCTGAGATATTAAAGGTGGAGAAACATGGTTCAGTATACTTGGTGCGATGAGATACTTAGATAAGTGATTATTTTAGTATAATAATTGAGGTACAGATTATTAGATTTCCCATGATTCCTAAATTGAGTTTTTGTGAATTTAGGATGGATCCAAAGATAGATGAGTCGGTTTGGCTAATTGAGTCAATTTTGTATAAATTAACAATGTAAAATTCTACTATATTAACATATTTATATTTTCATTGTTTTAATGTTTGTAAACAATATAAAACTCCTGTTAACGTTTTATACAGCTTGCAAGAATTTAACCCAATTATTAACACAAGCACATGCCTTGCATGTGCTTCAATAACTAGTATAGTATATATAGATATGTGGGTTAATAGTACCAATACCCCTTGAATTTATAGCAAGGTAGCATAGTGCCCCCTAATCTTTTTTTCTTGAAATTAAACCCCCTGAACTTCCATAAATTTACAAAAGCTAACTGAATTGTAATGTCGTCCATTTTTCTGTAATGACAAATTACACTAAGTTCCCCTGATTATATGCATAATTGCATTAAAGCTGGAAAAATATAATAATAACACAAACACACCCTTTTAATTTGTTTTCAATAAATATATATATATATTTTTTTAAAAAAAAGGAAGATTGATCTCTATCGTCAATCACCATGATGGACGTCTGAGATCAAATTAATTAAAAAAAAAAATCAACAAGAGAATTATGTATATATATAATTAAAAATTTAAGAAAATAAAAAATTCCAGAAAAATGGTGGAAATAAAAATGGCGGACATCCATCATCTTCTTCATCAAAATTCCAGAAACAATTCCTTCAAAAAAATATATATAATTAATTTTTTTTTTCAATAAATATATTTTTAAAAAGATTGGTTTCCACCGTCCATCACCATGATGGATGGTGGAGATCAAATTAAAAAAAATTAAAAAATAAAAACGAAATTTTTTAAAAAATTAAATCCAAAGAAAATCACAAATCAATCCCCAAAACAAAATCCACAAATCTCATTCAATAATTCATATATTCTCCTTTTGTCTTCAATCAATTCCAAAAGAAAATCACAAATCAATAATCCAAAAAAAATATATATATATCCACATATTAATAATCCCAAAAAAAAATTCACCAATTCATATCATCTTCATCAATGACTTGTAAAAAAAAAATAAAAAAAAAAAATCCAAACATAAAATAAATCACAAATCAATCCCAATAACAAAATCCACAAATCAATTCCAAAAAATCCACAAATCTCATCCAACAATCATATTTTTTTCTTCAATCAATTAAAAAAAAATCGAGATCCAAAGTCCAAACACATTCATCAGTCAAAACCCCTTTTCAATTTCTTCCAAGCCCAGATTTCTCATAAGTCCAACACTAAACACAATCAAAACAACTTGATCCATTGCCCAGATATCAAAACAACCAATTTTTTATTTATTATTATTTTTTTAAATATGGATCTCAAATTTTCAAACCCAGGTATGCATTTAAAGATCCACTGCCCTAAACCACTACCGTCGCTCTTCAATCACGCCGACGATCTCGTCTCCGGTTGTCGATGCCTCGTCTCCGGCGGTCATAAGAAGAAAGAAAAAAATTCATTCAACCAATTTTTTTTTTAAAAAAGGAAAAAACTAGCGGAGATGCAACCAATGGAGATCCAGCCACTGATGGAAACTAGTCTCTAGATGGAGACTGCTGGTTTGGCAGAAGAATTCGGTGTAGGAGAGGCGTTGATTGGTGACGGCGTTGATGAGCGAGGTGGTGGTGCCAGAGCGAAGGAGAGAGATAGTGAATTCTGTGATAGGGAGAGGTTGAGACGGTCGAATAGAACCCGATGTTTGGGTTGATCGATAAAGTGATCGAGAGAGATGTAGATTTAGAGAGAGAGCTAGAGAGATATGGATTTTAATCGAGAAAGAGGTGGAAGATGAAGAAGATTAAGTTTATTTATTTGTTGATTAGGTGGAGATCCAATCTGGATCTTCACCTAGTCAACAAATAAATAAACTTTAAATTTTTTTTTTTTTGTTAATTTTTTTTAAAAAAATTAAATCTAATGAATGAATGGATTTGGTGCTCAATGTGTTTGGATTTTTTTTTTTCAAGGAATGGTTTTTGGAATTTTGATGAAGAAGATGATGGATCTCCACCATTTTTATTTCCATTATTTTTCTGGAGTTTTTTATTTTCTTTAATTTTTAATTATATATATATAATTCTCTTTTTTGTTGATTTTTTTTTTTTAAAATTAATTTGATCTCCAATGTCCATCATGGTGATGGACGGTGGAGATCAATCTTTCTTAAAAAAAAAAAAAAAACTATTTATTGAAAACAAATTAAAAGGGTGTGTTTGTGTTATTATTATATTTTTCCAGTTTTGATGCAATTATGCATATAATCAGGGGAACTTAGTGTAATTTGCCATAACAAAAAAATGGATGACATTACAATTCCATCAGTTTTTGCAAATTTATGGAAATTTAGGGGGTTTAATGCCAAGAAAAAAAAGTTTAGGGGGCACTATCCTATTGTGCTATAAGTTCAAGGGATATTGGTGCTATTAACCATTTCAGTAACTTGATTGTGGCGCTAAATAACCCATATAGAGATGGCTAATAGGCACAGATGCCCCCTGAACTCTTGAAAAAGTTGCACTGTGCCCTCTATACTTTAAGGGGCAGATTCCTTTATCGATTGCCAATTTACGAGAGTTCAGGGGGTTTAATGGCAAAAAAAATAAGGGGTAAAGGTGCAAATTCGGCCATAGTTCAAGGGGCATCAGTGCCAATTAGCCTATAGAGATTAGAGACACCCAAAAAAAACTCATCCATTTACTAACCCATATAGAAAAAAGTTTCAAAGAAAAATCAATTAAACATTTTCTTAGACCATCTCCAACCCAACTCTATATCTCAATTATGCAACTGCAAACCTCTCCAACCAACTTTCAAAAACATTGCCAAACTAGAGTTCCTCAAATTGAGTCGCCAGATCTGGTGTTGCAAGAGCATTCAGCGCTACTTTGCAAGTGCTGGTGATTTTTTATTTTCAATCCCTCCATTTTTATTTAATTACAGTTTTGTTCGCTTATTTTCATATTTTTCACTTATACCCCTTTTAAAAAGTGTTGTTTAATCACATATTTACCCCTATTAAATCAAATATATTCCAATTATATCCTTTTAATTGTCTAATGCTTTTGGTTAAATTATATTTGTTTTAATTTAATTACTGTTTATATTAATAATTATAATATACTAAAATTAAGTATATAATACAAAAATTACTAAATGATAATTGTAAACACTAAATTGGATTTAAAAAAAAAAAAACAATTGAAGCAACACACTACATTATTAAAAGCATTAAAACAAGAAGGAAAAATACAATATAAATTACAATAACAATTTAGTTAATTTCATTTAATTTTTTAATTTTTTTAATTCTTAACTTATCGTAATATTATTTTAATGAAGGGGTGAAATGTTAATTGTTGTGAAATAATAGAAAAGGGAATATTAAGGGAATATTAAGGGAATATTCTTTTTAGAGTTGGATTTAGAGTTGCTGGTTGGAGTTGGAAGTGTGAAAGTTGTTGTATAATAGAGCAAAGTTGCTGCATAATAGAGTTTTGGGTTGGAGATGCTCTTAAGAAACAAAATCATCTAACAAATGAACCAGTGATAAGAAGATTGAAGTCAAACAAGATATGCATGTTCTCTATAGTTGCTTATTTGCTTCAATTAAAGATCATATAGTGGGCTGTTGGGTCGATTTAGAGGGCATAATTTGTTATATTTGTTTGCATATATGCCAATAAAGCTTTACATTAGTAGATAGATCTTTTTTTTAAACTTCAAATAGTGTAATAGTTTACTGTATGTTGAAAGTTGTTTCTTACACAGTCATTACATGTATGATAAGAGTAGCTAATTTCATATTTTGCATACTTTTTCTTATTTATAATTTTTTTTTTTTTTTTTTCATATCAAGTTCTTTATGATCTAGTAGCATGCATTGTGTTGTAACATGCACAGTGAAAAATGCAAATTTTGTTTTGCAGTTAATGGTGAAAATCGAATGTTAAATTGTTATATAATAGTAACGTGTAGCCCAGACTTATCAATTTGTCTTGCTCATTGTACATGTTATGAGTCTATTTCTTCGCTACCAGATTCCTCAAAGGAATTCAAGGCTGAAGCTAAGACCATCTCCAACTCTCAACTCCAATTTGTTGCAACTTTGCTCTAAAATACAATAACTTTCACACTTCCATTTCCAATCAATTGTACAAAATCCTACTCTAAAAAGAATATTCCCTTACATATTCCCTCTCAACCAATCAAAAACAATGAAAAAATTAAAATAATAAAAAAGTAGCGTTACAAATTAGCGCAAAAGGGTTTGGGTCGCCAAATTTGGCGACAAAAGAAGAGGAGCTGCACTCTGGCGCAAAGAATAGCGCCTGGGCTGGAGAAGAAAAACTGCGCCACAATAGAGATTAGCGCCTGAGTTGGAGATGCCCTAAAGGAACCAAAATGAGTAGCAGTCGCAATCCCCTTTTTTCATATTAAAAATACAATTTTGCTAGATTTGCCTTTGACTTTGAGATACTCAAAGCCGCTCTTGGATCGCATTTGCATAATTGCATCTTCAATTTTTGAATTTTATCAAGCTTCCATTAACCTGATTAGGGGCGTTTTCGAATTTTTATACCCAAATACATATTTGCCGTCACTACTAACGGATCCATTTTAACAGCAGAGGGTGTTTGTATTAGTTTATGGCAATTGTTTGAAATCTTGTTAATTTCGATAAATTCAGACTATATTTATGCGATTAACCCTTCAATTTACGTAGTGTAAAGCGTAAACAACATTCGGCTTAGCTTCCATGCAGCGCCGCAGGCCCTCAGCTTACAAGTCCATAACAATCACCATTCAAGAGTTGGTAAAGTGGTAAGTAGATATTAATAACTTAAAAAACTTAATTAAACTATAAATACAAAACCACTTTGTCCAAAATACCCTTTTATAATGAATTTCCAAAACTACCCTTAACTACCACCACCTTCTTCACCAGACACAGCTCGCAGTTTGGCCGTTTCCTTATAAAAACCCTTGACATTTCTCTCAATATCTCTTCAGGTAAACTCCTCAAAACTTAAAATTGTTTTTCACTTTCCACACGAAAACCAAAACCCCAATAACAATGGCTCTCGCCAGCAGCAGCAGCTCCATTATTTCTACCAAATCCGCCTTTCTCCAGACCCAATCTTCACCGTCTGTCTCCAAACCCAGATCAAACATCCTCCCCATCTCCGCCGTCCACGCCGCTGATTCCGCCAAACCTTCTGTGAAAACCGTGAAAACAGTAACCGAACCAATCACCAAGAGCCATAATGTGGCTCCAGGGAAATGGACGGTTGACAGTTGGAAATCGAAGAAAGCTTTACAGCTACCGGAGTACCCGAATCAGGAGGAGCTTGAATCGGTGCTGAAGACGCTTGAGGCGTTTCCTCCGATCGTGTTCGCCGGAGAGGCCAGGAGCTTGGAGGAGCGGCTCGGCGAAGCCGCCATGGGAAAGGCTTTTCTGCTCCAAGGCGGCGACTGCGCTGAGAGTTTCAAAGAGTTCCACGCTAACAACATTCGTGACACTTTTAGAATTCTCCTTCAGATGGGTGCTGTGTTGATGTTCGGTGGTCAAATGCCCGTTGTCAAGGTACTATTTTTCCTCTTTGTTATTGATTCTTGTTTCAATTTTGTTTTGGGTGTTTTGTATTTTTGTTAATGTGTATTTGATTTCTATTTTTAGGTTGGTAGAATGGCGGGTCAATTCGCGAAGCCGAGATCGGATAATTTTGAGGAGAAGAATGGCGTCAAGCTGCCGAGTTACAGAGGAGATAATATCAATGGAGATGCGTTTGACGAGAAATCGAGGATTCCGGATCCGGAGAGAATGATTAGAGCTTATTGTCAATCAGCTGCTACTTTGAATCTTCTCAGAGCTTTTGCTACTGGTGGTTATGCTGCTATGCAGAGGGTTACACAGTGGAATTTGGATTTCACAGAACACAGCGAGCAGGGAGACAGGTAACCTTTTGTTTAAATCTCTATATCATTTTTATTGCTGTTTAAAGTTTTTCAGTTTACTTTCTTTCTATTATTGAGTCTTGGATTGCTGATAATATTATTTAGACTAGCTTTCTCCTGTAAAAGGATTGGTCTTTTTGTCTTTTGTTTCGTGGTTTTTTTATTTTATTTTATTTTTTTTATGTTTTAAAAGGACTGAATAACGTGTTTTATATGGAATATGGAATATGCTATCTCCTTCAACATCACTGTTGATGATTGCTGGTTCAATTGTCCAAAATAACCTCATTTGGGTTGTTGGGAAACTTTTCTGTGGTTGGTAGGGTTGGCTCTAAGTGATTCTCAAGAGACTGTTTTCACTTGTATGGTGGAGTCAATTGTCAATTTGTTGTTTTATGGAGTATGATGGAATTAAATCCTTGTAACATGTCCATTAATATGTTATTCAAAATGATCCAAAGTATCCAACTATTCGGTGTTTGATTACCTCTTATAGTTATGAATTATGATTGTTTCTCTAAGGATATTCCTAACTATCTTGGAGGGATGGATTTTGGTTGATTCTGATTTTACAATTTAACTACTTCATGGTTTTTTCTGTCTCCATATGGTTTACAGTTTTTATATCTATTATTGTCTTGACATGGTAGGTACCGGGAACTTGCTAATCGGGTTGACGAGGCCCTTGGATTCATGTCTGCTGCTGGACTCACAGTTGATCATCCTATTATGACAACTACTGAGTTCTGGACATCACATGAATGCTTGCTCCTGCCATATGAGCAGTCAATGACTAGGTTAGATTCAACTTCTGGCCTTTACTACGACTGCTCTGCCCATTTTCTCTGGGCTGGGGAACGTACCAGGCAGCTGGATGGTGCCCATGTTGAGTTTCTGAAAGGTGTTGCCAATCCTCTGGGCATTAAGGTAATTACTAGGCTTTAATTTAGTCTTAATCTACATTGAAATGAATTATTTCGGTTATAAAGAACTGAATGAAACATCATATTTTAGTAAATTTTGGAATGGAGCATGAAAAATCCATGTCATCTTGATTAAGATGTAGGTCCAAGCTAGTTTTCCTGCCATCAAGGCCTCATTTCTTTCTGTTTTGATACTTTTATATTAATGGACAAAACTTAAAAGTGATTGATAAAAAAATTATGAACCCGGCTAACATGTATTGGCTTCTTACTGCAGGTTAGTGATAAGATGGATCCAAATGAGCTTGTTAAGCTCATTGAAATTTTAAACCCTCAGAATAAACCAGGGAGGATAACAATCATCACAAGAATGGGTGCTGAGAACATGAGAGTGAAGCTTCCCCATTTGATTAGGGCAGTCCGCCGTGCAGGCCTAATTGTCACATGGGTCAGTGATCCCATGCATGGTAACACCATAAAGGCTCCCTGCGGTCTCAAGACTCGTCCCTTCGATGCCATCAGGGTAATGTACTCTTTCACTTTTCTTGTTTTTATTGGTTGGATTAATTACCAAGGAGTTATTGGAGTGCAAGTCATATACTACCAAGGGATTGCTTGAGATTACATAAAATTGAAGTCACTTCATTTTGCTTTTCCTAACATTTGAGGGCAATAAAATTTACAATAACTCTAGTATGCTTGTGGTAAACTGAATTTACTTCAAATGCTATTGAAAAATTACCATAACTTTAAATCCTATGCAAATAAGATAGAAGTTTTTTTCCTTCCCGCCTTGCCCTGACAGTTTTCGCCCATGAACCGATTTTAATCATGTAGTGTAGATTAGCTGAAGTCACCAACCAGAGTTATATTTAAGTGTGTTTTATGATTGATCACATTATCTTCATGAAGTGGGTAGCTAACTCACCAACCCCAAGTGTAGGTGAGTGTTTTCAAAGAAATTATGATTTATTTTTAATTGAAGCAAACAATAGAACCGAGTCAGGGTAGGTGAGAAAGGGACAGCTTATAAGATTTTTTTTGGGCTAATCAGTCAAACGTGGTGCCTTAAGCAGGTTTATGATAATATTTAAATTAAGAAAGCCTTTGTTAGGTGGGTGGTTGTATTTCCCTATCACTAAGTTTTGAGTTAGGTTGGGAGACTTGTTGTAATTTAAAATTCTCTCTATAATCATTTCTTGGTGAGAATCAAATTGAGATTGTGGACAGCACTTTGATTCTTTTCCTTAAAAGACTTATTGTATATTGAACATGAATGTTGGTAGACATGGAAAGATACAATTTACTTATTCATGTTATTTGATTGTGCAGGCTGAAGTGAGAGCATTCTTTGATGTGCATGAGCAAGAAGGAAGTCACCCAGGAGGAGTTCACCTAGAGATGACAGGGCAGAATGTGACGGAGTGCATCGGTGGGTCAAGAACCGTGACGTTTGATGACTTGGGTTCTCGCTACCACACTCACTGTGACCCTAGGCTCAATGCTTCACAATCTCTCGAGCTTGCCTTTATCATTGCAGAGCGCCTTAGAAAGAGGAGGATATCACAGCAGCCTATTGCTTCCTTGGGACTGTAGAATGACTTAAAGGCCCTCCCGGGAAACATAAATCTTATGTTCTTTTCTTTTTACCAAGTTATGGCTGCTAGTTATATTACTATTGGATTTTTGAGTTAATTTATGTTCTTATGTACCACAGTTACTACTGTATGTGTATACTGTAACGAAAGTGATGGTTTGAGACTATGAAACACATGAATAAAAGATGAAATTACGGCTGCATTAAAAATTTGGTGAATTCCGTGTGTTTGATGAATGTCTTGTGTTGAACTCGAGTTTGGTGTATTGTTTTTTTTTTTTTATTTGGATCCTCTCCTCACCTCATTCTCACCTCACTTAATTTTATGGTATATAAGTATAGTAATGAATGAATGGTTAAGATACGATTGACTTCTGTACTTTATCAACATTTTAGGTGAGATAAGGATAGGATTATGAAATATGCCAAACTCATCAAACTTAATGCTTCTTCGAGTAGTTTAGAGTTGCTGTCTATTCTCAAAAGTCAAAATCTTAAAAAGAGTAACTTATGTTTGGTAAAACATCCAATGTTTACAACTGTGCATGCACTTGCACGTCAAACAAAAGAAATTGGTTTGAGCGTTTATTTATTTATTTATTTTTTATCCTAGATTCTCTATCCACAACTTTTAAGATGTCGAAATAATCCAAACCCATAACCTAATTTTAGCAAATTACCCCAAACCCGACCCGTGATTTGAACGGGTTTTTGATTTCTACTCCAAACCCGACCGAATGAGGCAGAGGATGTCCCAAACCCGACACGATTTGACCCATTTCATTTAACAAAAAAAAAAAAAAAAAGTACAAACAATTAAATATGCAAATTTTACCATACATTTGGAAACTTAAATTTTAACATTCAATTTGTCAATAATCAAAACTTTCAGTATTTATGAAACAAGTGATTGAGAGAATGTTTTGTGTGTTATTCGAAAGAGAAAGACTTGGCTTTAATAGCCATACAAGAAACCAATTACAGAGAAAAATCAGCAACAAGATATCTCAAGATATCACATGTAAACTGACCTAAACTAAAGGAATTCTCCAAAAGAAAAATTCAAACAAAAGCAAATTCCCTGACAACCAGAAATTATAAACAATACTATAAACAAAGAAACGGCTAAATATCTAACATCCTCACTTAAACTGAATGTTATTGAAGCAATCGGTTCATCAAAGAACCTGAACAAACTCCAAGTAATCTTCATAGCTTCACATGCTTCCAACTTCAATTGCTTGGTTAATATGTCTACAACTTGGTCTTGACTTTGATAGTGAACCAGCTCAACCACTTCTTCTTTTGTAAGATTGCGAAGAAATTGAAACCTGACATCCATGTGTTTGTTTCTTCCGTGCAGCATTGAATTTTTTAAGAGTTTAATTGTTGAGCTATTATCACAATAAATCAAGGTAGGCCCCTCCTGATAACAAGTAATTCTTTGAGTAATCTCCTCAACCAAACAGCTTGACAAGCACATGATGCAGTTGCTATGAACTCAGCTTCGGTGGTAGACAGTGTGACAACCGATTGTTTTTTTTTTAGGACCATGAAACAGCTTCTGAACTTAGCATAAAAAGATGGCCTGATGTGCTCTATCTGTCTTCAGAATCCCTAGCATAATCACTATCACTGTATCCAATTAATTTCTACCTCTCACCTTTCTTGTAAAACAAACCATAATCACTTGTACCTTTAAAGTATCGGAGCACCCTTTTTGCAACCTGTACATAGAGTTTAGTTAGAGACTATGAATTTGCTGATGAGGCTGATCACATACATCATATCTGGTCGAGTAGCTGATAAATACATTAAGCTGTCAACTATTTGTTTGTAATGAGCGATGTCAACTCTCACTCTTTTCGCATCTCTTGTAAGTTTGAGAACTGGAACAATTAGATTTTGAACTGGATTGCAATTAGACATTCGAAACCTTCCCATAATTTCCTTAGCGTATTTCTTTTGTCCAATGAAAATACCAGCAACTGATTGAACTACCTCAATACCAAGGAAATAACGCATCTTTCCTAGATCAGTCATGTCAAACTCATCCATCATTAATTTCTTAAATTCAACAAACATGGCTTCATTATTTCTTGTGAATATCAAATCATCTACATATAGACAAACAATCAAAAGTTTACCTCCCTCTTCAGATTTGATGAATAAAGTATGCTCATAAGGACACTTTTGAAAGCCTGCCTTTGAGAAGTAAGCCTCTATACGACTGTACCAAGCTCAAGGTGCTTGTTTCAGTCCATGTAGAGCTTTTGTTAGCCTGTAAACATGATGTTCCTTCCCTTTTTGCACATAACCTGGAGGTTGATCAATAAAACTTGTTCATTTAACTCACCATGGAGAAATGCAAATTTTACGTCAAGTTGATAAATGGGCCATGAGTTTTGTGCTGCCAAAGAGACCACCAATTGGATAGTGTCGTACCTTGCCACAGGTGCAAACACTTCTAAATAATCGACTCCATATTCTTGTGTATAGCCTTTTGCCAACAGTCGCGCTTTATATTTATCAACTTTTCTCCTTTTGGAAGATCAGTCAACTGCCAAGTATCATTCTTCTCAATCGCTGCTATTTCTGCATCCATTGCTTTCCTCCACTTTATATTTTTTACATCATCATTAAAATCGCACTATTATGAATATGGTGTGAAGTATGTTGGCAAAGAAGAATGTTCCAAAAGTTTGAAGAATGTTCCAAACTTAGACTTTTGGAACATTCTTCCTTGCAAACATGTTTCTCACCAAATTCATAATAGTGCGAATTTTCCTCTTTGCCACGCCATTTTGCTGTGGTGAATAAGCTACAGTAAGCTGTCTACAAATGTCATTCATCTCACACAGGTTAGTAAATTCATGTAAGGTGAATTCACCCCTATTTGGAACATTTTTCCTTGCCAACATGCTTCGCACCATATTCATTATAGTGTCGTTTTTCCTCTCTGCCACCCCATTTTGCTGTGGTGAATAAGTTGCAATAAGATGTCTACGAATGCCATTCATTTCACACAGGTTAGTAAATTCATGTAAGGTGAATTCACCCCCACGATCGGTACAAATTTTTTTTATGGACTTGCCAGATTCTTTCTCAACCTTAGCTTTAAACTTCTTAAATACACCAAATGCCTTAGACTTTTCTATCCAAAAATACACCCATGTTTTTCGACTATAATCGTTAGTAAAGGTGATGAAGTACCTTTTGTTGTTGTTTGATGTTAGATTGATTGGCCCAAAAATGTCTGAGTGTATTAACTGAAGTGTTTGAGTGGCTCTCCATGTGCTTTCTTTAGGGAATGATTCACGATTTAAAGGAGGCTGAATTGCAAGAAGTCCCTTCACCATCTTTTTCTGCTGTAGGCTTTTTAACCCATTGAAATTCAAGTGTCCATATCGGTAATGTCACAACCATGTTTTGTCTTATATTATTGATGTGATACATGTTTGATCACCATAATGAGTCTGAGTGTGCAAAGGGAACATTCAATTTGCTGTCATGTTGACTTGTGCAATCAAGCCTTTTTCTAGATGGTGAATTTGATAGCAACTTTGTTGAATGAGAATGCCAAATCCATTTTCTTGGAGCAGACCAAGACTTATTAGATTACTCTTTAACTTTGGAACATAGAACACACCAATAATAGTTTGCTTACTATTATTCATCATCATTTTAACATTGCCCTTACCTATGACACATTTGCTAAAATTATTTCCAACTTCACATTTTCTCTAAAAGTTTCATCTAATTCAGAGAATAGAAGTTTGTTACCACTCATGTGATTGCTGCAGTCGGAGTTTAAGTACTAAGTATCACCTGATTGACTCTCTTTTTTGTCGATGCAAGCCATCAAATGTATCTCTTCTTCAATCTCAGCAAAGTTCATCTTTATTTCCTTTTCTTTGTCAAGGCATTCATATTGGAAGTGTCCTGGCTTGTGGCAGTGATAGCATTCAATACTTGATTTGTCAAAGTGGCCTCTGCCTCTCCCTCGTCATCGAACTTCACCTCGTCCTCTGCCTCTCCCTGAAAATGCTTCTCCATAAGTGATAACTTTCAATGCTTGCTCCTCTACAATATGACTGGTCATCCTCTGCTTTTGTACCAGCAATGAACTCTATAACTCATCAATTGAAAGAATGTCAAGGTCATTTGGTTCTTCAATTGAACATACCACATAATCAAATTTCTAAGTCATTGAGCGAAGATTTTTCTCAATGACAGTGACATCTTCCATCTTCTCGCCATGAATTCGCATCTTATTTGCGATAGTAAGTGTTCTGGCAAAATAATCATTGACTGATTCTTCTCCTTTTATGTGAAGAATCTCGAACTCTTTACAAAGAACTTGAAGTTGTGCACGTTTTACCCTTGCTATGCCTTGGTACTTCTTCTTCAATGAGTCTCATAGTTGTTTAGCAGTATCCTTTTGAAGGATAGTTTCCAGGATGGCACGATCAATTGCTTGGAACAGATAATTCTTCGTCTTCAAGCCCTTCAATTTTTCTTCCTCTAAAGTCTTTGACTGTGCATCAGTTGAGACTACCCCTTTAGCTGGTTCAACTATGCCATTCTCCACAAGACTCCAGTACTCCTTGGATCTCAGAAAATTTTCCATTAACATACTTCAATGATCGTAGGGACGATCAAAACGAGGAATAGCTGGTTGCACAAAGTTGCTGTTCTCTGACTTCTCTAACACCATTGGATTTTACTGCTGCAACTAATGAAAAGATTGTTGCTTCCATGATACTCAGGCCTTTGGTGACTAGAGGCTCTGATACCAATTGTCAATAATCAAAACTTTCAGTATTTATAAAACAAATGATTGAGAGAATGTTTTGTGTGTTATTCGAAAGAGAAAGATTTGACTTAAATAGCCATACAAGAAACCAATTATAGAGAAAAATCAGAAACAAGATATCTCAAGATATCATATGTAAACTAATCTAGACTAAAGGAATTCTCCAAAAGAAAAATTCAAACAAAAGCAAATTCCCTCACAACCAGGGATTATTAACAATACTATAAACAAAGTAACGGCTAAATATCTAATACAATTAAATTAAAAAAATACATTTATTTTAAAAAATATATTTAAATTTAAACATGCATACACTTAAATTTAAATATAAATGACAAATAAATATAAAAATTTAAAGTTTAGCATACCCTTGAAATTCAAATATAAACTTAAATTTAATAAAATATAATATCTAAATTATATAAAACTTGAATTCAAATATAAAATACAGTTAGATAAAGAGAAAAATATTAGAGTTTTGGTTTTCCTTTTATATTTTTAACAGTTTAAAAAATAATTATATAAATACTGGATCAACCGGGGTGGATCGGATCATAGTGGTTTGACCTATACCCGACTCAGTTATAAACTGGGTCAATAATGTTTGACTTATGTCCAACCCGAACCCCGTTTTAAGTGCCCCAAACCCATCCAAAATGGATCGGATCCCCACCGATTTGGGGCTGGTCGAGGATTTTTACCATCCCTAGTTAAGGTTAGTCAATCAAAGGTAGGCTACGTGTAGGGTTGTGTTAGGGTTAAGGTTAACCAATCAAATGCAGTATATATTTTCACATTTGGCGATTTTACAAATAAAATGAGACTTGAACTCCCTATGCAAATGTGAAAATGAGAAAGGGATGATACAAAGAAAAAAATAAATAAATAAATTTTGAATTATTTATTATTTATTTTTTAACTAAAAGAAAATATGTTAATCTAGAAGGAGGATATATTTGCTTACGTGTGCCGCCTATTGCCAAGCCAAGCCCAAGCAGAAGATAAAACCGCGGACGAGAAACACGGTTAGAGTCCATACGCGCGATCACGGTCGCTTAAACTTGACGCGACGCGCCATCTTTCGAAAGTCGCCGTGTCCTATCTAAACAAACATTTAGAAATCGCAACGACATAAAAACCATAAAGAGACAGATTCGAATTTAACTATTTTTCATAGCAATCCAATGGAGAGTTCTCATGGATTCGTAATGAGAGATCGCCGATTGGACGCTCTAGGCGATCTCATAGTCCTTCCCGATGAAGTAATCTGCTCAATTTTGGAACTCCTCACTCCTCGTGATCTCGGCCGTCTCGCTTGCGTTAGCAGGTTTTTTCTCTACGCTTTTTAATTTTATTTTTTCAATTTTGTTGAATGTCTTCTTACTAATGAATCTCAATTCACGATGAATTTGACTTCACATTTGATTAATTATTATTTTTTGGCAAAGCAATACTCTAGTTACAATGGATTAATTAGCTTGTTTTGCTATGTCGAATTAGTAATGACATATTTTTTTTGTAGTTGATTAGCTTATAGAATCTTTATTTAGTTGCAGGTTGTTTACTTTATTATTAGATGTTAAATTCAGTTCAATGCAATCTTTGGTAGTCATTTCTTCCTCAAATTTATATGTTTTTTTTTCGTTAGTTAATGTTTTCATAGAAGAAAAAATTTGAAATTTGAAACTTTATGTGGTATTTTTTTTGTTGTTGTTGAGTTTTTTGCTAGTTTTTTCAAATCTAATATACTTGTGTATGTCTTTAATATACAGCGTGATGTATATATTTTGCAATGAAGAACCACTCTGGATGATTCAATGTCTCAAGAGATCAAATGGCCAATTTCAGTACAAAGGCTCTTGGAAGAAAACAACGTTGCATTTGTATGTCACCAAATCGTGCTGAATTTTTTTCACTTGCTTTCATGTTATTTTTTTGACATATAACAAAACAGGTTGTTACTCTTGTTTTGGAATACAGTGAAGAACCACCACTCGAATACAAAGAATCTTGCAGAAGGCCGTTGCAGTTTGATGGTAAGGTTTTATGACTATAATATAGTATTATTACTTTCAGGGGCTCTTCACTGCAATGATGATTGTATGATTTTCCTTGTATTTTTATATCTGTAAACTGTTTTTATGTGTTTTCATTGAGCACATTCCTTTCTGCAGGATTCTATTCTTCATTCTTGTACAGAAGATTATATAGGTGCCATACCTCATTAAGTGGTTTCTCGTTCGATGATGGAAACGTAGAAAGAAAGAAAGTCCTAACTCGAGAAGAGTTTGATCATGAGTGTGGTGGGATGGAACCGGTATGTTGTGAAACATTGGACATGAACTGAATACGTTATTCTTTTAGCTCTTTTGTTATATCCATTATTGTATTTACTATTTACCTTTCATATCGTCTATGTTTACCTAGAGTCATGTTTACGTTATTATGTCTTTTTTGTACTTGTGATTTGTAATTTCCATGGCAGCTTCTATTATTTCTCATTAAATGTAAATTCCTTAGAGGATTTACTAATTTTAGATAAAATGCATTAAACAGGTGTTAGCTTTTGAGATATTAATTATAAATATAATAGAAGTAATACTTCTCAACTGTGTTTGCTACCCCTTCTTCGCCCATTCACCCCTTAACGTGTGAAAGCTACTACTGCAACATCATCAAAAGCTCCACAGCCACCATGATACTCATGACCACTTACAAAGACCTTGTTACTGGTTTGATAACAGCACCTCAACAACCATTGTTAATGCCATAGTACCCTTACCTCTGTTCCTAACACCACATCATATAGATCAACTCCTTCTTGCCAATGGAGCCATCATTATTACCATGCCAGAACTGCCACCTTAACAACAATGACAGTGCCATCGCCACCACATTGCATCCATCACTGTCGTGGCCAATAACCTATTTATCTCTCCTCACCATGCAACTAAGATTGCCCTTACTTACACTTAGACAAATCTATTACAACAATGACTACAAATGCGCAGTATCCTTAATTCCATAATTTCTGACTATTTATGTTTTAGGACAGTTGTTGATACTTAATTAACATGATAATTCATATCCCCAAAATTTAATATTAATGAACAAACAAATTAAGAAAAGCTAACATGATAATTTATTAGTAATTGGAATCATCTGTTCACTTTTTCTTTATGTGTGTGAAAAACTGAAAAATGGAAACTTTTATGTTGCCCAAATTTTTTCTAGTCCATAACAGAATTTTTTTTTTTGCCTTCCATATTTTATATAATTTTTAAAAGGAAGCTTGAATCACTAATTTATGTGTCTATCTTGTACATGGGTTTGTGTTGTCAAACCATATACCAGGTTTTGCTCACTGGGTTGGCTGATACGTGGCCTGCAAGGACTGCATGGTCAATTGACCAGCTACTGTTGAAATACGAGGATACATCATTTAAGATTTCTCAAAGGAGTGCTCATAAAATCTCAATGAAATTCAAGGATTATGTCTCATACATGAATGTTCAGCATGATGAAGATCCCTTATATATATTTGATCCCCAGGTTCTCTCATATTGTGGTATAAATATTTGTCCAATGTATTTTGTCTTACTGAAATAGAAATTCTGGTATTAACTTTCGCTGTATGCAGTTTGGGGAAGTTTCACCAGGATTGTTGAAGGATTACATTGTGCCTCAACTATTTCAAGAAGATTGGTTTGAATTTTTAGATGCAGATCATCGACCACCATATAGATGGCTTATTATCGGGCCAGAAAGGTCTGGTGCTTCGTGGCATGTTGACCCAGCACTTACTAGTGCCTGGAATACTCTATTGTGTGGCCGTAAGAGGTAAATCTCAATCTTCAACTACTCAAGAATAGTATGCATCTGAGTGCTGGTTCTACTCTATTGAATTTGTTGTTGTACTTTCATATCTATCACGGTTTGTGGACACTGCTACTTTATAGTAGATGAGATCGTAATCATTTCATAAATTTATATCATTGCATGTTATATATCTTGTGGTTCATGTTCCAGCCACAGCAACATTATTTAACAACTTGCAGTTATGTTTTCATAATTGATTGTTTGGTAAACAATTATAAGAGAAAATAGGTCACTGAAGGAATTGTTGAAGTCATTTTATCTTTTGGATCCTAGAATTTTTATTTGCCTTAGCTTATATTGATGTGTATGGTATCATGCAATTCATAACGTGTACTGCTAATGTTACATGTGTAGATGCACTTTTGAGGTGGGTGGTTGCCAGATATTTTGTACCTTTCTTTTACTTCTTAAATAGACTGGCTTTACCATGCTCATAGATTAAGCTTGCCCGGTTAGGTACAGTCATTTGGCCTTGAGCTGTAGGTCAATTATATAGCAAAGGGGTACCTAGGATTTTGGTTGCGTACCCATTTAAGTTTTGACGAAAAGTTTAAATACTAGTGCCCTATTGACCATGAATTAACTTAGTAGACTTGAGTCTTCCTGCTATTTTTATTATGGAAGGACAATCCAACTTCTTTGAGAGCTTCCATATGGTAGGAGTTTTGAGTTTGAATGTCGGAGCTGTCCTTTCTTGACGTATTAGTATTATCACCAACTTGTGACAGGAAAAAGTTAAGGTAGTACTTGCTCAAATTTTTATTTTGTTTCTGTGCACTTGCAGCTGAACATTCCTGCATACTTTACATTTGATGTTCTAAACTGAATGTTAACACAAAATGAAAATTGCATTGAGTACTGTTTGCCTGAGGAATGTAATTGAATCAGCTGATATCTAGGAGGCAATGTCTTCTTTGTCTTTGAATAGGTGGGCATTGTATCCTCCGGGACGAGTACCTTTGGGTGTTACTGTACATGTCAGTGATGAAGATGGTGATATCCATATTGAGACGCCATCATCCCTGCAGGTAATTCTATAGATTTCATTTCTCATTTTCTGATCAAATACATTCAATCACCTTTAGTAAGTCAATTTTCTTTCCCTTTTTTCCGTTTAAAGTGGTGGCTGGATTTTTACCCACTTCTTGCTGATGAGGACAAACCAATTGAGTGTACCCAACTACCTGGGGAGACCATTTTTGTTCCAACAGGATGGTGGCACTGTGTCCTGAATTTGGAAACAACTGTTGCTGTTACCCAGAATTTTGTTGATTCCCAAAACTTTCAGTTTGTTTGCCTGGATTTTGCTCCTGGTTATCTTCATAAAGGGGTTTGCCGTGCTGGAATGCTTGCCGTTGATGAAGACAGCCATGAGGATGTTAAAAAGAACGCATCAAGTGATGAGTATAATTTGAGTTACCCAGACCTGGCTAGAAAAGAGAAGAGGGTCCAAACTAAAAAATCTAGGGAGAATCATAATTACGAAGTTGCTACTAATGGTGCCACTGGAAGTTATAATTTGCAGAGAAAAGGTTTCCCTTATGATATAAATGTTTTGGAAAAGTTCTTGGATGAAGAGAGAGACCACTATAATTTTCCATGGAGTCCAGGCAACTGCATTGGACAACGAGAAATGAGAGAATGGTTATTTAAGCTTTGGGTTGGGAAACCGGGAATGAGAGAGCTGATATGGAAGGTATATTCTTTTTCTTGTTAGCCTTATCTTTTGTGTTTTTTGAATTAGCAATATTGAATGAAGAAGCAACTAAGTGTCTTTTGCCTGATAAGATGATAAATTTATTAATGAAAATGTGTAAAAACCACCAGATTCTTTCCCGCACCCCCGAATTGAGAACACTCTTGAATATAAGAAAAATAAGGTCTTTGCTAGCCATGTTTAATCAGCAACAGTATTAACTTACCTGTATATCATATTTAATCTTGGAAACCTTAATGATCAATTGATCATTTTGGTCATGTTAATGTTTTTGCTATATGGTGAAAGGGGCCAATTATTTTGGTTCTGCTTTTCACCCTATTTTTTCTAATTTTTGCTCTTAATTGTCTTAGGGAGCATGTCTTGCACTAAATGCAGGCAAATGGTTGGAGTGCCTTGAAGCAATTTGTGCCTTCCACAGTTTTCCTCCCCTCACTGCTGAAGAGAGGCTTCCGATTGGCAGTGGTAGCAATCCTGTGAGTGACAAATTATATTTTCTTGAAGTTTTCTGTTTGATTTCCATTTCAAACCACCCACTTTATAATACCCTTTTAAATGTGAAGAATAAATGCATGGGCATGCTTTATGGAGGTTGGTTAAGATTATTTTGATTATTATTATTTATTACAATAAAATAAAATTTGAGTTGCTAAAAGGTTGGAAAATCTTCAGGGGAGTGTCTAATGACTTGAGATGAATGATGAATTTTTTCCATCTGAGTTCTGACTAAGTGGGATGAGGTCTATTTGGAAATATATGATGTTTTGTTGGTTAAGTGAGTTTAATGGTGCGCTTTAGAAAGGTATACCTAATGGAGGTTGGATCATAACTTGTTAAGTGGATTTAGTGGTGTGCTTTAGAGAGGGATACAGGATATTAGGGTGGTTGGTTAACATATGTAGAGGAAATGGAAGGTTGGATCATAACTCAGTTTTAAGATCATCTGTGGTGTTGCCTTTGGTTGGTAATTGGGTGTGGATGGATGGTTTGCAAAGAATGTATACTTTTTGGTGGGGAATCACGGGAAGGTGTACTTTTAATGAGATGTTTGTGTTGCGAGGATGTCTGCTGAAGGAATCTGTTCCTGATCGGTTGTTCCCAGGTACAACTAGAAACCTGTCAGGGGAGGACAGCAGGCAGGTTAATTTGGGACCAAGATTCACTAGATTGTATGTCCATGGAGTTACAGATAATGAAATGTCTGGAAGCCCAATGGCAAATATAGTGGAGATAAAGTATGGCAGAGCCAAGTTGTAAGACTACTTGAATCCTATGTGGCAATTTTGAACATTTTTTTCCCATGAATGAGTGTCACATTGGCTCTCTATCCAGTATCCAAGGTCTCATCTTTAGTGCGGACAGCATATCTTTGCTGGATTATTACTTGTTGAAAACCAGTGAAGAGGAGTAAAGTCAACATTAATGGATGTTAATGTGCTATAAGTTTAACAATATCAGGGCAACTTCGTTTCTTATCACATTGGATTGTAAAGGAGATCTTTGGTCAACAGTTTCCTCATTCTTTGGGGCCTAAAGTAGATAGATGATGCCAAGATTGGCGGTTGAAATGTTGGGAAGTTTGGTCTGGATATGGGAGGAGTCAAACTGTTTAGAGAAGCAAGAAGGCTACCCATATGTTTGATGGAATGCATATGACAGGAGAGAGATTGTTGGTCATATGAGAACAGGATAGTACAACATGAAACCTAAAGCTGAGCTCTTAGTGAACATCATCTTTATGGATGCCAGCATCCTGATTGTTTAGTTAATTAAGGAAATCTTTATTTATTAATTGATTATTGACCTTTTATGCTCCAGGGTATTGTGTAGTTTGCTTCTTCCTCCTTTTACTTTCTATTCTTATGTCATGTTCTCTGTTGCTTCTTTTTGTGTGTTCCACTATACAAGAGCACATGAGAGATCGAGCCTTACTGAGTTAAACCGCAGGGCACGTTAGTTATAATGAATGAGGAGTGATGTTAGGATAGTACTGTAAATAAAGCAAAGGAGTTGCTAACCTTTTTAGCCCTGAAAGGAATTGGCATTACTGCAGTACTAGTTTGTTGCCAAGTTAAGAGGCTGTTTGAGATAAAGAATCTGAATTGTGTCAGTGCGCTGTTGATGTCAAAGATATGCAAATATGATTAACTCGCACAATAGAGTATTCATTGTTTCACAAATTTGAGTTTTGTTGTTGCTCCTTTTAACAGTTTGCTTTAACAGGTTTATATCATGGATGATTGTGTGGTCAAAATTTTTGCTGAAAATGGACTGGAATCTTCACTTTATGCTTTAGGCACTGAGGTAAAGTTTTAATTTTGTTTCTTTTCTTCCAAACATCCTTCATGCCTTATAATTTCCTATTTTCCTTTGCTTGTTTGCAGCTCGAGTTTTATAGTTTACTGTGTAAAGTTGACTCCCCCCTGAAAAAATATATCCCTGATGTTTCGGCAAGTGGAATTCTTTATCTTGATAATGGATCATATACAATTGTGCCTTGGGATGGCAAAGGAGTGCCTGATGTGATTAAGAAGTGCAATCAGATTTCATCAAAGTGCACAGAAGATGACTTCCCTTTTGGCATATGGAACAAAAAACAGTTTGAAGATAGAAGAGTGGGTATGTCCTTATGTGAAATGAGCACTTCAGATGGATGCACAAGGGTATGGCCATATATTATAACAAAACGATGCAAAGGGAAGATACTAACCCAATTGTAAGTTGTTTTGGCATAATATTTTCTTTGTTTAGTTTTAATGCAACTTGCTTTTAGAATTTCACATATGCTAATTGTAGGTTTGTGCAGCTTCAAGCATCACAGTCATTTTTTATTCCTTTTGCAGAAAAGATACACTCGCATTGGAAGATATGCTAAACTTAGCTTCTTTTCTGGGAAAGCAACTGCATAACCTTCATCTCTTGTTGTATCCACCTTTCATTGAGTCAACTTTGCCTGATAATAAACAGGGAATGGATTTAGCCTTTAATAATGGTTGTATGGAAGATGTTCCCAGAAAATCAAATGTTCCAGCAGAATGGGAAATCTTCATCAGAACTCTAACCAGGAAGAAGAAGGATGCTGCTAGCCGCTTGACTAATTGGTATGACTGCTTATATATGTGTTATTCATTATGTGGTAGTAAATTTTTTGTTTTTATATCAAAACTTTCTGTGAGGAAGACACTTCACTTCTTTTGCTTTCCACCTTGTGACTGTGTTGCATACTTTAGACTTCTATATGTGTTTAGTTGTTTGGCGATTGACTTGCACAGTGAGCACCTACACGTTCTAGTGTTCTAATGATCAGCCAAAAAGGTTCCCTTTTTCATGATTAAATATTCATGTATAAAGACGAGATGAGGTTGGTTCAATGGAAACCTCTCACACCTGCACCACAAGGTTATGGGTTTGAGTCCTCCCCCTCCCCCACCCCCAAAAACCTTGATTTTATAACATAATACTTCAAAATATATATATATACACCTACTGGTCGGTCCCCTGTTGCTGGCGAGCATTCCTGAATCAGCTCACATATATTAGTCTGTACATTCTCTTCTTTTTACTTAACAACAGACATGAGTATTGTGTTGGACATGGCTGGTCTGACATGAGAACATCAAAATTAGGCCTGGGGAGTGGGGACTTGGTTATATCTAGTTTTATTTGTTTTGTGCGCATTTACTATGTTTATAGTTACAAACACTTATAAGGTGTTTTTTTATAGAAGAATTATAGATTTTTGAAGCAAAGATCAAGGGATGGTAAAAAAACCTAGCCCAACTTGGATGTGACTGATGTGGGTATCACCTGGCCTGAGTGTTTAACATTCTGGGTCTGGGACCAAATTTTGAGTCACGGCTTGGGTTTCAGTCTGGGTCCAGGTACATATGCTGGATTGGAGCTGGCCCAATTTTTTAATTTTTTTTTATAAATAATAATAAAAAAAATAAAATTTAGCCCTCAACTAAAACAATTCCTTATGCTAGTATGCTACACATAAATTTCTAGCAAGTAACTTTTGAGACTAAATATTTTGTGTGTGGAATACGAAAGCTGTCATATGAATATATGATCGATGAAGAGAAAGAAGGGAAGGGAGGAAGAAACAGAGGAATATGGAATGGAAGGAAAGAATTAGAGAGAAAAAGCATTTGGAGTGGCCTGGATGCCCGGTCCATGATCATGGAGACATTTTTTTTTATTTTTTTTAGTAGTGGTAGGTTAGGTCATATCGTAAGAGGGTCTAAATAGGGTTTCAATTGGACCATAGAGAATCGTTGTGCTTGGTTACTAAGAAAAGATTAGATGCATGGATTGACATATGAGAAAAAATACTGGTGATTGGACAAGGGGAAATGACATAAAATGATAATGAGAAGTCTGGGTAGCACCTAGGAGTAAGACCATCTCCAATGCATATGCCAATGCCAATGTCAAATTTGGCATAAAAAAGTGTAAAATGCTATATTTGGCACATCAATTTAGCATTGTGTTCCAATGCATAATCCTATTTAAAATGCTATTTTAATTATTTTATTAATTAAAATTATAAAAATAAACACTTACCATAAATGCATTCATTATTTCTTTTAATGTTCCAATGCAAAATTCCATTAATGTATTCATTATTTCATTTAAAATATATATATAATGGTATTTTTGTAATTAAAAAAAGAGCATTTATTGCTGTGCCAAATTTGGCATATGCTATATTGTTTGCCAAATTTGGCATATCATTTGGAACTGCATTGGAGGAGGATTTTTACACCCTATGCTAAATTTTAGCATTGGCACGATTATTTGGCACAGCATTGGAGATGCTCTAAGCAGCCTTTTTGTGTCGACAAGTCAATATCACTGAAGAGAGAGAGACACACACATAATCAGTGTTCATGTGGATCGGTTGCATTAGGTGAAGCATTTGAAGTCCACAATGACAAAACAAATGTACTGTATTGGCACCAAGCTACCAAGCCAGGTCTTGTGGACCCAAGTTTATACCCAACTGGGGTCTAACCTGACCTGGACTTGGTTGGCAGAAACCGGGGTCTACACTGGACCCAGAATTTTACTAATCAGATTAGAGCTTAGCCAAAAGCATAATTGTTTTTGTACACTTTGAGTAAAAGAAGATGGGCATTTCTAAAGATATACAAAATGGATTCAGGAATAGCCTCCCTGTCTCACTGTTTCTAAGTTGAAACAATAATCATTAGTTGTATGCATTCTAGAAATCATTGTTTTTCGTTACTGAATTGTGATTTCTTGTGCTAGCATGTTTGCTCTCCTCGGTGATCAAAGAATTTGACTCCTGATTGATAATTGTTTTTATTGAACATATCATTCGTCTGGATCTAATGAATTTAGGTAATTTGTTAAATTGAGGCTGTACAGCATGTGAAAGTTTGAAAACTTGGAACTTGGAAAGAAGACTGGGCTGAAACATATTTATGTAAAATTCATACAGAAAACAATCACACATAGTGACAAAACCATGCCTGTTTGAAATCAAAAGAATCTAAATAAATACCTTTCAGAATGTTGCTTTTGATTCACTTTTCCCTCCATGCTGGGGAATGCTTGTGCTTATATCAATGCATGCATTTGTATTGTACTCTGATTAAAACGTTTCTTTATCTTTCTGTTGCAATTCAGTTTTAGTGTAAAATTGATATATTTCTTGGATAATGACTTTCTATTATTACTAATGTGAATTTAAAGCTTCATGTTTTATCTGTTTTACACTGCTTTAGAAGGATACCATGACACCTCTGAGATTTTTATGTTGCAATTTTTAGGGGTGGTCCGATACCTAGAACGCTAATTGAGAAGGTTGATGAATACATCCCAGATGATTTTGTGAAATTAATTGGTGTATACAAGGTTTCTTTCACATCCTACAATCTTTATATTTATTTTTATTTCTTTTTTTTTGTGAGCATATTTCATGGCAGAACCTCTGTTAATTGATGCCTTCTTAATTTTTCATTATTGGTAGGAACTTACTTCTGCTTAATTTCAGGATGAAAATGGCCTCAATAAAGTTTGCAAACCTTGCACCTGGATACATTCAGATATCATGGATGACAATGTTTTCATGGAACCATATTGTCCTAGCTCATGCTTGCACGGAGATGCTGCAGATACTGATCTGAGAGACAATAATACCCTGAATGGTTATGATGACCATGCAGAAAAAAAGTTATGGCGTCCTAGCCACATTATTGACTTTAGTAATCTTTCTATAGGTTAGTGCTTTTCGTAATTCTATATCTATCCCAAGTCGCCATACCCCAGTATTCTATTATATTCTGATATGTTCTATTTGTTTAGTTCCTATATATATATATATATATATACAAGTAGTCACCTGTTTATTTCAGTGCAAAGTTCAGAATCGTACCTCATCAACGTCTTTTCAGACAAATAAAATATGAGTAATGCTAGACTTCCCAAATTTTTTCCCAAAAAACTTCCCAAATGATGATGCCATGTGAGTTGTCAATATCACATCCGTCACCACATAAACTCATGATTTACAAAATGTTGATAACTCACATGCCAACATCATTTTGGAAAAATTTGTGAAGCCTAGCATTACTCATAAAATATTATATGGAAAAAGAAAGAAAAATTGATGATCTGCTGGAAAGGCAAATATATATAGTAACCAAAATTTCAAAAAACATCAAACTAGAGCATAACCCCTAGGGATGAGTTGAGTGGTAGGGACTATGCTCTCAAACTAAGAGGTCAATAATATAAATGTCCTTGCAACCACCTACCTGGTATATTATTATCCCATGAGTTTGATTATCAAGGTTGTAACTTGTAAAGTCTGACAGTAGTCACCATTTCAGATCCCAGCACAACACACACCCACACACTCAAGAGCACAAACCATAAGCTGTAACCTGCAAATATGTTGTACAAAGAATAGAAAATGAAAGACTAGATGCAATATCCCGTCTTTCACATGAATTTTTGATGCTTTTAATTATATTCCAAGTTCTATTAAGCTAGGATCCTACACCTCACATCTGCTATTTTTGACTTGAGAAAGTTTGGAAATTATATTGTCATTTCTGCCTGTAATACAATGATGCAATGGAAGTCCCTAAAATCACTATATATGCATCTCTTCCTACCTCTGCTGAAGAGAATGTCAAGATGTCGCAGCAATGTTCTGAAGTTGAACTTCCAGGTCTTATCACTAGTATAAGGAATAATTAATAATATAATCATGTGTATATCTCGTGCATGAAACATGGTTGGCCAAGTTACTTTCAGAAAATAAATTTGGGTTGATGCTTACAATTAAGCAACTTCATATTATTACATCAACTTATTGAATTTTTATTGTTTTCGCAGGTGACCCTATTTATGACTTGATACCATTACATTTAGATGTCTTTAGTGGTAATTCTTCTCTTTTAAAGAAATTTTTAGAGAGCTATAAACTTCCTTTAGTGAGAGGAATGCCACAGGACAAATCAGAAGGTGACAAGTTTGCACGACTTTCATACCACGCTATGTGAGTAATATCCCCATACTTGTTCTGTTATGTCATTATTATTAGTTGATATCCAACTATTGATTAATCACTTACGGAATATTATATGAACCAATATTATTGGTCTTTACTGTTGCCATGCTATGTACTTAATATGAGAAAACTTTTAGGAAAATGACAAGATGTTCTAGTCCGAAGCAGTACAAGTAAAAATATATTGTAGCTTGAGCTGTATGGCCTATGAAATGGTGGTGTGAATCAGTTGATACTGCATTCCACCTTGAGAAAAAGTTCTCATTGTTTGTGAATGGTATGTTAGATTACGTAATGACAATTTGGGTCTTCAGTCCTATAAATACTCTGCTGTAGATGTTTGTTTAATGATGCTTTGGGGAGTGGGGACAGACTCGAACCACAACCTTATTGAAATATCATTTATTTGAGCAAATTAATATAGTGACCACTAATTATTTACACATCTTAATATCCTATACATGTTTTCAATCTGTGCCTGCATTGAAATAT
>OX940810.1:23652383-23702973 GCA_954870605.1 Acer campestre
GGATGGATACGGGGATGGATATATATATTTCAAACGGATATGGGGACGGATATTGGGGTATCCATACCCAATCCGATCCATTGCCATCCCTAACCCTAAGTCTTAATTTAGGATACGTCCAGTTAATTGGTTAAAGCTCTTGCACTTAAACAGGAAGTGTAGAGACTAGAGACTAGGGATCAATCCCGCCTCAATTGATCTTAATTTGAAGGGAAATATAGCGACTGTTCGGTATCATTCCCAAAAACAGGTTTTTCGTTTTTTAACATAAAAAACATTAAAATCTTGTTCGGTGGGTGTTTCCAGAAAAGAAAAAGAAAAACAATAAAATCAGTTTCAAACAATTAATTATTATTGTTTATTTATTTTTATTTTTTTAATCGAACATACTCTGTAAACCAGGAAACCACAAGGGCAATCGCCCATAATCAAAGACTCCACACCGGAGGATAACCCTTAATCCAGTATTGGTCGTCATCATCATAATGCAAGGCCAATTTGGCAAGAGCATGAGCAACAGTATTCCTCATCCTAGAGGCAAAACAAACAGATATAAGGGATGGCAAATTTACCTAGCCGGGCCGGGTACCCTACCTTACTCGGGCCGGAAATCCCGGGTAAAACCCGGACATGCCTTACCCGGCATCGGATAAAGGTTGTCCGGGTACCTAAGCTGGTTGTGTTTCGGCCGGGTCCGGGTATACTCGGATACCCGGCCGGGTACCCGGTTTTAATTTATTTTTGATTTATTTTTAAAGCAAACAAACTTAACAAACTTATTCTGATGTTTTATGCTGTGGTTGATGTTAACAAACTTATTCTAACTTCCAAGTTTCCCATATTAGTATCAGTCAAGAAAATTACCAATATTAAAGTTTATGTTATGCAAGAAAAACAAAACACAATTGTAGTGTTTGAGCAACCAAACAGTTTTGTAGTACACCAAAAACCAAGAAAACCCCAACAAAATACATTATCTAATACTATATTATTTGAAAAATTAAAGAAAAGAATAGATGGTTCTCTTAATAGCTCATAAAACCTATTGAAATTTTGACAGAAAAATATGATGATCAATGAGAATATGAATATGAAATTTTGACAGAAAAATTAAAAATATGATTAAAAATTGTATATAATATATTAGTTAATTTAACTAAGAATAAGACCTTGAGACTGTCAAAAATTGTATATAACATATCAGCTTGAGTGATTGTGCAACCAAGTTTTTGCAGTGAATAAAATTTTAATTTTTTTTTTTTAAAAAAAAAAAGGGTAAAACACGGGTAAAATCAGGGTATGGATACCCGGAAACCCAGCTGGATATTTCCAGGCCGGGTACCCGAATTCGAAAATCCGGGTATTTTCGGGCTGGGTACCTGGATTGTCAAAACCCGGGTACCCGACCCGGACCCGGGTTTTGCCATCCCTAATAGGGAGCTTTGAAAGCCAACCCAAAATATCACAGACAACAATACCCAAATCGGAACAGGGGGCCACCCCAGGTTAATGGTCTCAACCACAGATTTAGCATCGGACTCAACTGTGATAGGCAGCAGTCCGATGTCAACAGCAAAGAGGATTTCTCTAAGAATGGCCACAGCTTCAACGATTTCAAGCGAGAAGGAGGCTGAGATGGTCTGGACCGAAGACCCCATGACTAATCCTTTATGGTTTCCGGCAACAATACCTATTCCCACCCATTGACACTTCTTCCTCGAGGCAGTAGATGTTTTTTTTTTTTTTTTTTTTAAAGTTGTAGTGTAGATTAGACCAGTTATATTATTGATTAATTGTTTTATTTTTCTTTTATATAAAATCATAATTTATAATAAGCAATGCTAGATATCTCATATTTATATCTGCTCTCATCTCAACCAATAACGTGGCAATCAGTAAATGAATATGTGAGAAAATAACCTTAATATATTATCCACCAATAATGCTAGACAACCCACATTATTTGTATAAACTTAATTTTAAATTATTCTAACATATGCGTTTTTTATGTTTTTATTCTTGGGATATTGTTTTTAATAATTGCTACAAGACTCGTTTTAAAACTCGAAAAATATAAAAATCAATTTCTTGAAATCAAATGAAAAAAAAAAAAAAAACATTACTCTTATTTTGTGCATAAGGTTGGGTGGGTAACGTGCGTGCTAAAGGATAAAAAAAAATAGTGTTTTGGATGAATCTCTAATTAATGCTAATAATAACGTGTTTTACTTTTTTTGCTCAAATATGGGTATGGCTCTTGCATCACAATTCCACTTCCCTCCTATATTGCTTTTGTCTTATATTGTCACTTATTGGTGATGTTACTGTTATCAACAGTTTAGCTTTCCTCGTACGTAACTAAGTCACATAGTCATGCTTACCATCCAATGTAGCTCCATGGTAAATGGTGATCGATTGTTCAACCTGAAAATATTTTAAACTTGAATCACAGCACTTTATGTGGTATATAATAAATATATATATATATATAAAATAAAAAAATAAAAAATAAAAAAAGTCTCGTAATCATGTTAAGATATGGTATTATATTATATATGCTCATAACATGATTGCAGGTCCTAACACACTTCTACACTTATCATCTTCATCACTGGTACTTCAGAGAGAGGAGCAAAGCAAAGTGGGTTTTCATGGAGACAGAGCAAGCAATATTCAAAAGTGAGCAAAAAAATCATGAAAACAGCAAAGCTATCAAGGTGTTACTTGTAATTCTGAACTTCATATTAATGTCAATTGGTCAAGTAGGGGGGCCTATACTTTCCAGGCTCTACTTCTTGCATGGAGGTAAGAGAAGGTGGTTCAGCTCTTGGTTACTCACAGCAGGCTTCCCTATCTTGATCATCCCAATTGCTTTCTCTTATGCACGAGCTCGATCATCTACCGCGGCTGGAACAAGAAGACTACTTGTCACACCATGGCTTTTCATGGCCAGTGCTTTCTTGGGATTTCTTCTTGGTGTTGATAGCTACCTCTACTCTTTCGGTTCATCATATCTTCCGATTTCGGTTTCTTCTCTTCTTGGTTCAACTCAGCTGGCCTTCACTGCGATATTTGCATTCGTTGTCGTCAAGCAGAAATTCACTCATTATTCGATCAACTCGGTGGTGTTGATGACCTTTGGATCAATAATTCTGGGGTTTAACATGGATGGAGATCGTCCAAGAGGGGAATCTAATGGAAAATATGTACTAGGTTTCTTCATGACTATCAGTGCTGCTGCGCTCCATGGATTTATAATGCCAGCAGTGGAGTATACCAACTTGAAGGCCGGAAAGGCGGTCACATATGACCTTGTCATGCAAGTTCAATTCTTGATATCCGTGTTTGCCACTCTCTTTTGCACAGTACCTATGATCATCAACGGAGACTTTCAGGTTTGTTATTTAGTCCTGTAATGTTTCAGGTTCGAGTTCCAGTAATATGTTTTTAATTAACTGCTTATCGTGAACATATTAGGCTATATCAAGAGAAGCTGGAGATTATGAACTTGGAGCAACTAAGTACTACACTATAGTGGTGCTATCGGCAATAGCGTTGCAGTTTCTGATAATAGGAAGTCTTGGGGTGATATTCTGCTCCACATCTCTCTTGGGAGGTCTTGTTTCGTCTCTTCTAGTTCCATTTCAACAAGTCTTTGGAGTGATTTTCTTGCACGAGCGATTCAGTGGTGAAAAGGCCATGGCCTTGGCTATGTGCCTATGGGGATTTGCATCTTACCTCTACGGAGAATATAGGCGAAACTATAAGAAACCAGCAGCACAAAATGAATCAGGGAGCGAAGCAGTTTGAATTTGTATATATGAATCTTAATGTGAAGCTTCACATATTAATTAAGTTTGATCCTATATTTCTTTATATATATATATAAAATTTTTGATCATATAGCTTGTTTACTTATTGGGAATACTAACGAGAGAAAAGAGACCAAAGATTTTAAAAATTAAGTTAGGTGGACCACATACAAAAATCAATAACTAATTTACTCATAAAAAGATAATTTGATTCTCATATCTCACCTTCCCTTTGTTAGTTCTCTTCCGGTTGAATTTGATTATCTTTTATTTTCATTCTTAATTAAATCGGAATACAACAAAATTATTATAATGTTCTTCTATTCGTTATGCTAGTGCTAGTAAACATGCGCACTTATAAGACCATCTCCAAATACGTACGTCAATGCCAATGTCAAATTTAACACAAAAAATAATAAAATGTTATATTTAGTACATTATTTTAGCATTGTACTCTAATATAAAATTCTATTTGATATGTTATTTATTATTATTATTATTAAAAATTATAAAAGTCAACAAATACAACTCATGCATTCAACATTGATTTTTTTTTTTTAATTGTTTCAATCTCAATTTTCTCTGCCAAATTTGTTAAATTTGTATTATTTAAAATTAAAAAAAGGCAACATATACAATTGCATCTGTACCAAATTTGGCGTATAGCATATACTAAATTTACCAAATTTGGCACAACTTTTGACACTGTATTGAAACATGTTTTTTTTTACTTTGTGTTAAATTATAGAATTGGAACAATGATTTAACATTACATTGGAGATGCATTTAGGAAATTCCTACTTTAGGCCTTAAAATTATCGGGATTCTAAATGTAGTCCACTTTAATAATTTTATTGTTCTTATCAACTTTAGTAATGATATGAGCAAGCTTTTTTTAATAAAAATAAAATAAAAATAAAATAAAAATAAAAAAATTGCTACGGTATGTTATTGTTTAGATAGAGGGAGAAAATTAGAAGTTATGGAGAGAATTGGAAGAGAGAAAAAAGTTAGAAGTTAGAGATAGAAATTGAAGAAACTTTTCATTTCAATTTACAAAATTTTGTGTGTAAAATTTCAATGTAAAATCACTAATGACTTTCTCTCTCTTCCAATTTTCTCTCTAACTTCTAACTTTCTATCGCTATCTATTTTCTATCTCTCCATTTTCTATCATTTTTCAATTTTACATTATAAAACTCTTCCATGAGCATTTTAGTGCACAAATTGACAAGAGCAATAAAAGTATTGAGAGTGGATCAATAATTTAATCTTCCCTTTAATTTAATGACTATTTATATCGATGACCCCTTACCTTAGTAGTTGGAAACTTCAAAATGAAGTTCCACTACTATGGTTCAAAGTCCAAGGATTTAGATTCTCTTATTACCTCATCTTTTTTCTAACCTTTTTAAAGCATGTGATTGGTTGTGAAAATCAATCACATCTTAACTACACATTTCTTACAATACTTATATGTCATGAGATTAGGTTTGGTCAGGAAAAAGATAAGATAAGGAGATGATACAAATCCAAAGTTCAAACCCTGATATTATAAATGTACTATCATATTTTCCCATTAAATCGTAAAATATGGGGAGATCTCTCCCATATAGTCGGAGTTGCATTATAGGTCGTGCCATACCGTTCTTATAAAGACTAATCTCGTAGGAGACCCCTGACCCACAATTATATTCGCCCAAAAAGGGAAAAAAGAAGAAGTTATTTAAGAATTTTCGTCCTTAATAAAGCCCCCTTTGATAATGTTTTACGTATGATATTAAAAGAAAAGAAAAGAAAAGAAAGAGGGGGAATGGCGATTGGTGACAAAGAAAGCAATAATAATTATTGTGGTCGAGTATATATCCAAATCATATTGAAACCTTGTAGTGATATTCGTTGCTGTCTTTAAATATTGTAATCCAATCATAAAAGACTTAATAGCCAAGTGGTTATGGCAACTTTTGACTGAAAGAGGCATTACCAGGACTATCACAACCTTAACTTATCAGGCAGATCAAAGCTGAACCTACAAATATGGCTTCAACCAGGGACGAAGCTTAGTGGGGATCCGGCCCCGGCTCATGAAAAAAAATTAAATGTTCAATGTCTCCTTTCGTTACTTTTTTTAATAAAAGTGATGATATTTACGTCTCTAAAAAACTATATGTACATCCCAACTTAGTATGTTTTTGAAAATCCAATTATACCTTTGAGTAAAATTACCAATAAGACTAAATAGTTTGTAAGAGCATCTCCAATGCAAGCGTGGCTTGTGAAAAAAAAAGATGTCACATAGGATAAATAGACGTTATGTTAATAATTGTGTCTCCAATTCAACCATGCATATTCAACGTCAAGCTGGCATGGCAAAAAAAATATTAGACATTGTCAACATGACCGTCCATTTTCAGACGGTCTGTTGCATAGCTACTTTTTAGGTTGACTCAGCAAACATTTAAAGCTGACATTAATTTTTCATATATTTTTGGTAAGGAAGTAAAATAAAAAATAAAACAGGAAAAAAAGATGGACACGTCATTAAAAAAAATTGTGTTTTAGACGGAAGCATTGGAGACCAAATTTTGAGTTGATTGTCTATCAAATCTATTTTTATACCACATAGAAAGCAAGTCTCTTAACATTGTTGTCATGTCAACAATTATTGGTATGCATGCCACTTTTGCATTGGAGATATTCTAAGTACACTCACAATAATTATTAATTATTCTCCTATTTTAATATCTTGTGAAAATAAAATGTTTCCTTTTAATGATTTGATATTAACATATATCATTAAAAATTCTTTTCATTTTCTTAAACCCTAGATTTTCTTTTAAATTTTAATTTTAAATATATTTTCTTTTTCTTAAGGAAATACAAATTGACTATTAGAGAATGAATCAAAAATTTTCCAAGTTGGTTGTAAAAAAGCAAGTATTAAATTTTAGAGAGCTTCTCCTTACAATCCACAAATTATCTATTCACACTCCATTTTAATTTTTTTTTATTAATGACAATTTTAACCTAAATTAAAATTACTAAACAAGACAAAAAAAAAAAAAAAAAATTAAAGACACTCCAAACTAATTAAATTATTAAAAAAAAAAAAAATCTTTCTCCTAAATCATTAGATTAAATATTATGTATTAAAATCTCTTTCCTAAATATGTTATTACCATATTAAATACTCTCTCCTAATTAATCTCACTCCATTAAAAAAATATATATATTTCCATATTTTCTAATCAATCTCAAAAAAAAAAAAAAAAAAAAAAAAAAAAAAAAAAAAAAAAAAAAAAAAAAACTTATAAATATTTTAGTTTTTTACTAACAATAATATATATATATACACACACACACATTAAAAAGACAATTTTTTTTTTTAAAAAAAAAAAGATATATGAAAACTTGAATTGTTTCAACTAGATTCAATTAAACTTAGAATTTCTAAGATTAATGAAAAAATTAAAGTTTTCTAGGCAATCACATACCTACAAGAGTAACAAAAAACATTTTCATATTTCAATTTTTTTTTTAAACAAAACAATGTACTTGTTTTTTGAGTTTTTTTTTTAGTATATACATACATATGGTTCCTACAAATCAAACTTATTAACAAGTTTTTTTTTCTTAACTGTTAGTTTTATTTGAGAAAGAATGGTGATAGGAAATTAGAGATATGTATTGAAGGAGAAAAACTTTAATATGGTAATTAAAAATTTAGAAGAGAGTATTTAATATGTAATAATTAATCTATTGATTTAGGAGAGATAATTTTTTTTTTTAATAATTTAATTCAAAAAAAGATAAAAAGGATAATTTTGTAACAAAATGAAGTGTCTTTAGAATTTTTTAAAATTTAAATTTTGAGAATGAAGTGTTTTTAGAAAAGAAGTGTAAAAAGAAAAAATTGGATTGTCAAAAGAAACTCTCTAAATTTTATTTCTTAGAAGAACAAAATCATTATAAATTGTTTTTTCTATAATATTTGTATTTTGTTTTTCTTACAAACACGCTTTAGACTCTTTTTTTTTTTTTCAATATTAGTTGTTCTTCAATTTCATTAAACACTTTTCTACTTCCAAATCAATTGATACATGACATAAACCTTGCTTCCCTACAACTTTCACAAATAAAAAATGGATCTCCAACAGAGAAAAACCTTAAAACGAAGTGATTTTGTTTATAGAAAATAGTCAAGAAGAAATAGAGAGAGCAGTTTGACACACCGAGAGAGAGAAAAAGGAAAAAAAAATGAAATTTGATTTTTGTGAAAGGAGAACATGGAAGATAAAAAGAAGGGAAGGGAAAGAACAATGATATATATATATATATATTTTATAACAGTAATAGAATTTTTATTTTATTTTTTTGAAATAACCATGATGGAATTAAAGATAATAAAATTTCCAATTTTAAATAATAATAAAGTTGATTAATAACATAATAATATATGTATGTGATGTGTACTTATAAAAATATAATTACATTTATATTTAAAGAAAGGATATTGTTGGCATTAAGTGGGGTTTATTTACAAACTATAAAATTTTTAAAAATTTTGATAAGTGTAAATACGAAAGGGGTGTACATACAGTTTTATGGGGTGTTATTATCGTCACTCTTTAAATAAATTAATTATTGTTATGAAGTTGGACTTATCCACCATATCTTTATTTCCCTGATCGGAGCTTTTAATTCTCTCACTGCTACAATTTAATTAATTAAACTTTTTTTAAACCAATTTAATTAATTAAACTTAATTAATTTATTATACAATTTTAAAAATAATAAAATATAAAATTAATTAGACTATATATTTTATACTTTCCTTTTAAATTTCTCTTTTCCATTAGATTTCCTTTTCTAACTTTAACTTTTATTTTGTTTTATTTTTTCTTTTTCTTTTTCTTTTTCGTAGTCATAATTTTAACAGACAACATATTGTTTTTATAATCACAATAACCATATTGTTTATCTATCATTTCTGCCGACCATGGCATACGCGTCAGCACGCATCATCACTTTATGTAAAGATGAAATCATATCAGCAATAATCGTAAAGATGTTTCAATTCCTATAGTTTGTAACTATGTAGCTCATGCATTAGCAAGGTTTGCAGTGGGTTTAGTTGGAGCTCTGATTATTGTCCAGATTGGCTTGTGTTGTTGCCCATTAAGGACTTTTCTTCTTGTAATCTTTCTGTTAATTAATGAAAGTTTTCTGTTTAGTTTCAAAATAAACTTATCAAGTAAAGCAAGGGATTCACCACATAGGTAAAAAGATAAAGATAAAGAAAATTATGATGCTACTAGTTACAAGAAAATTTAAGCTAGTGCCTAGTCATTAAACACCTTTCTTTGGCTATCACATATGCTTTTTACAATTATCAGATTTATAGATAAAAAGTGACCTGGAGACAGATTACAGAAAAAGCAAACAATAATTCTGGATCTAAGATTGCAAATTGGTTGTGGCAACTTTTGACTGAAAGAGACTTGCATTCAGGATTATCAAGATGAAGCTGAACCTACAAATATGGCTTGAGCCAGAAACAGAGCTCAAACATGTGCTGCTCAAATTAACCTGCTAACCTGGACCAGACAAGCATTTTCCGAATTTCGGCTTTAGGATCTCCATAGCTCTACTCCTCGGTAAGAAGGATCAAATTTGTTATAACATTGAAGGCATGGATTTTTCAAACCGAACACAAGGTTTGACATTCAAAACATGCCTACTTCATCATCTGCAACTACCAACAATCTGTTCTAAAATGCCATTAGTATACAGCTAGTGATTTTGTAAGAAAAAAATTATGTATAACAAGAAGTATCTATTGTGTTTGAATTGTGGCTACATCAACAAACATCACTTTATGATATGCTTTTCCCAACATGACACAATTGTCTTTAACAAAATGCTATATTATATTAACAATAATTGATCAAGTGATAGTGTGATACACAAAGAGTTAAGCATATGCCAAATGGCGAAACTAGGATTGATTATACACGGCCATTTCTTAATCATTCACTGACAATATTTTGATGCTTCTAACTGTGAAAACCACACCTCAGTCAATTCCAACTTGTTTGTTCACTTTGATCACAATGGACACACAAAATCGCCACTTGTCTCGATGTCTTCAAGATCCGCATCTAAGTCATCAAGATCCATGCTGCTTCCAAGCAAATTTCCCTCAACTCTTGAAGCCAAAACAGGTTTGCTGGCCTCTTGTATTATGGACATTACTTCTTCAAGGCTCTGGGATGGGTTATTTACGTCGTTGCTTTGCCAACTTCCTCCTTCCATCATTTCTATGGGCAGGTTTCTTAAGAACCACGGATGGGTTTTTATTTCTGAGATAGTTATTCTCTGCAAAGGAACAAGCAAAACCATGAGAAGAATTCTAATGTAAATGCGCATGTTCAATGTGCATCTCAATTCCAAACATTGTCGATTACACAATGCAAAGCCTAAATAACCTTTTCAGTGTTTGCCATGAATATCTGAGATAGAAGATGTTTACACTCCACGGAAACATGGACATAATCTGGAAATGAGTAGTGGACGCTGAGTATTCGCTGCCATGAGCAACAAGGTATCATCAAAAAGTCAGAAACTCCAAAATAAACAAATCTTACCTCAAGAGAGCAAATGAACTGTTTATGTAATTACTAATTACTTACCCCAATCGTCTTTCTAAAATTTTTTGGATCAGCAGGATCTTCAAAAGGATATGCCCCTACTAGCATCACATATAATGTGACCCCACAAGACCAAACATCTGCAATCTGTAGTTCTTGAGGATTAGATTTAGAAACGTCTTTTCTAAATAAGGGGAAATGAAAGAATACAGATTTTACCTTCCCATCATATTCCCTTTTAGACAGGACTTCAGGTGCAATGTACGCTGGGGTTCCTACAGTTGATTTTGGTTGAGAATGCAACACAGAAGACTGCAAAATAAGGAAAAAGAATTAGCAATTGAAGTTTCATCAACATTGGTGGCTTGCTGTAGTTCTTTAGTATCAGTAAATATAATGACCTTTGAGTACCCAAAATCACATATTTTGACGCGTGGAGCGGTGCTGCCATCTAACAGAGTATTTTCAAGCTTGAGATCTCTATGACAAATTTGCTGTAACAAAAGGATCTCTTAAATCAGACGATACATATATTACAGAACAAAAGGTTACAATTTACAGAGAGAGGAGGGTAATAATTAGTACCATAGAATGGCAGTAACTGACTCCTAATATCAGTTGCTGGAAGAAAAACCGTGCCTGATGCAACCAAACAAGGTAAATATCTGAATTGAAATTTGGCTAATTTCTATACTACGATATTGTTTCGGGTAAACAAGCATGTTTCTTCTCAAATGCCATATAAAATGAAATTATATTGATTATTTTGCAGCAAAACTACACATTCAATGAAGGAAATATTTTCACATTAATTTTTCTCCTCATACTTCACCTCGTCCTCGCTAAATCTACCAGCATTGCATATCCTCTCAAACAATTCTCCTCCTGCAGCATATTCCATAACTATGGCTAGATGAGTAGGAGTCAGTAGGACCTGCAAGGAAAATGACTCAAAAATCATATAAAGCAATCTCTTTCAATAACTTCCATGTACCCTTTAATAGCTATCCTACTATTCGAAACAAATCTAGATTGAGATAAGCATGCAAGAATAGCAACAATTCTACAAATTTCAGATAGAGGTTGAAAAGGCGTAAATTAGCTCTTCCCTGCCCCCAACAGTTGAGAACAGATTCACAATTTACTTCTCCAACGTTTATAATGATATTCATATAGGCTGGATTATCCAGTCAAGCTTGAAGGATAATCCTTAAATGATAATAAAACAACAAGACAACCCATGTCTAAATTTAATTGCATTTTTTACTAGCTATCAAGGTAAGCTTTCAAATTACTTGTGTAGAAATTTAACCACATGAGGAACTGGAATTCATCAATGCCCACAGTGGATCGTATAGTCATGTATTGCAGGCAGTATTTTCAGCTCCAATATTATATATTACTAGACCCAAAAAAAAAAAAGTAAAAAAAAATGCAGCTTAAAACCCATAAAAAGGCTATAGTTTCATAGGCATTTAAATGCAAGGAACATAAAAAATATCTGAATTGAAATCAAACCTCTTTGAATGTAACAATATTGGGATGCTTCAATGACCTATGGTTCATGATTTCCCTTCGCACATGTTCATCAATCTGCAACACCAAAGAAAAACACTCCAATCAACCAATAAGTCAATAACAGAAGACCCAGATTGTTGTTAAAAGAAATTGATAAAGCAAAAACCTTTTGGCCTCTCTCAATGAACTTGACAGCAAGAAGTTCTTTAGTCCACTTGTCTACGACGAGCTTGGCCACCCCAAAATTCCCAGACCCAATATCTTTCACAATTTCATACCTCTCCATGGTTGATGCAATAGCAATACCCACCACAGCCTTTCGATTTTCAAAACTCAAGCTTGTACTGGTTTTGGCAGTAGATTGCTTGTTGTGACTTACAACTTACAAGTTACTATAGTCAGCCATCATGGGCATTTAAAGTCTCAGAAGGAGAAGAAAAGTAGAGCATTTGACTGCCGTTACAACCCAGGAAAGACGGAAAGGGGAGACATAGATTTGACACGTGTAAAGATTGTGGAGAGATTTTAAAGAATTTTTAGATATATAGATTATAGATAAACAAACTGTAGAAACTTCTTCTCATGTTCGTTTAAAGCTGACTACGATTCATGGAGCTGCCACTTGTGACTTTCACTCATTAGATTTGTCTATTTCGTCTAGGCATAAATAGTCCCCCAAATTGTCAAATTGATAGTGATTTCTAGGAAGAGAATTGGATTAATAATTTGAGTGGTGCTTTTGGCAACTTGGCATCTCTCTGTCGATTTATTTATACTCCATATTTTAAAAGAGAGCTTCTCCTTACAATCCACAAATTGTCTATTCACACTCCAATTTAAATTTTTTTATTAATGACAATTTTAACCTAAATTAAAATTACTAAATAAGACAAAAACATTTAAAGACACTCCAAACTAATTAAATTATTAAAAAAAGAAATTCTCTCTCCTAAATCATTAGATTAAATATTATGCATTAAACTTTCTCTCTTAAATCTGTTATTACCATATTAAACACTCTCTCATAATTAATCTCTCCTCATTTTTTTTTTAAAAATATTCATATTTCCATACTTTCTCAATCAATCTCTGATTAATAGTTAAAGAAAAAAAAAAACTTAATTTTTTTTTAAAACAAAAAGACATATGAAAGCTTGAATTGTTACAACTAGATTCGATTAAACTTAGAATTTCTAACACTAATGAAAGAATTAAAGTTCTCTGGGCAATCACATACCTATAAGGGTAACAAAAAGCATTTTCATATTTCGATTTAAATTAAGAAAAAAAAAAAAAAGGTACTTATTTTTTGAGTTTTTTATTTTATTTTAAATATATACATAAATCAAGCTTATTAGTAAGTTTTTTTTTCCTAAAATTAGAGATATATATTGGAGGAGAGAGAGTTTAATATGGTAATTAAAAATTTAGGAGGGAGTATTTAATATGTAATAATTAATCTAATGATTTAGGAGAGATAATTTCTTTTTTTAATAATTTAAATAAAAAAAAAGATAAAAGGATAATCTTGTAACAAAATGAAGTGTCTTTAGAATTTTTTTTAATTTAAATTTTGAGAATGGAGTGTTTTTAGAAAAGAAGTGTAAAAAGAAAAAATTGGATTGTCAAAAGAAGCTCTCATTTTAAAATTTTGATTTAATATTAATTTTTTAATTTATTTCCATAAATACCATTTATTTATTTTTTAAAATTAATACACCTTATTTTCTTTTTAAAAATGGTAAAAATAAAATACACTCCATCTTTAATAGTTTGATCTTTCTATACATTTTCTTTTTTTATTTTAGAACAATTTTTCACCTCCATTGCATGACTTGCTTTATATTCTAACCATCCATTTTGGATGCGATTTTTTTTTTTTTCTTTTTTCTGTAGTCAATTGGATTGTTTATAGTAAATTGGGAGTGTGGTATTAATCATGGTTTTTTTTTTTAAAGCGATTGAGTTAGGGTTTTGGTGTGGTTTCATTTCGTTAGAGATTAAGTTTTCTTTATTGCGATTTTGTTGTTTTGGTTGTTGGTGTGTGTGGTGCCGTTTCCGTCTGGTTGTAGATGTTTGATATCATTCTCATACTATTCTTTTAGATGCTTGGTATCTTTCTTAGACAATTTTTCTAGATTTTTTATATTATTCTTAGACTCTTCCATAATATTTTGTATATTTGTAAGAATCAAATTTTAGAGTTGAAGAGTTAAGAAAAAAAATCAAGGAAACAAATTAACAATGAATTGAACATATTATTCTTTTTATTTTTTATTTTTTATAATGGAAAGTGGGGTTTTATTAGATTTACTTTGTAGAATATATATATATATTTTTTAAAGTATATACCTCTTTAAGTAATTTTGATAAAGGAAAAAAAGAATGCTAAATAATTTTTAAAATGGGACATAAATAGGTCCATAGAGAGGTGCCAATAGCACAACTTTAATAATTTGAGTTTAAATAGCACCAATGGACAAAAATATCATCACCTTCTTCTTTGATTACTTTTCTACCATTAGGTTTTTTTTTTTTCCTTTAAAAAACCTCCATTGATGGAGGATCAATGGAGGTCGAAATTGGAGGTCGATAAAGAAGATGAATTTTTTTTTTTATAAAATTTTGTATTTTGCATGGTCAATCTCGAAATTTGTAAGAATATCCAATAAGTCTTAGAAACTATAAAATAAGTCTTAGAAATATCCAAATAAGTTTTGGAAATACAAAATAAGTTTTTTTTTTAAAAAAAAAAACTTTTTTTTTTTTTGACTTAATTTGTAAGTATATTTTAAGAGTATTTTGTTACATTCATATTTTAAGTGCTATTAAAATTTAAATTATTAAGTTGATATTAGTATTAAAAGCAGAGGAATTAAGGGCGCCGTAAATTTTTGAACCATTTTGTTTGTTGTTTATAAAACAACCAATTTATGAGCATATTATTTCACATGAAACGACAATAAAGAAATCATGTGATGTACTTGTTGAGATCATGTAAAAAGTGTTTTAGGTACAGTTGTAAGCATAATAATGCAGAGTAGAATTAAAATAAGGTCCAACCAAGATATACAATGACCTGCCGACAGACATGTGTAAGACATTTTTGCTATGGACATTGTGAAACTTCAAGAACTGGAAAGATGAAGTTTAGCACAATATGTGTTTGTTGAATTTACTCTGTGAGAAGTTGAAGAACAGAGTATTGAGAGAGAGATTTCAGAGAAAATATTTCATAAGAAGAAGATTTTTATTCATCATGAATTTACAGACTGTATACATATCAGCTAAGAGAATGTGTGAGTCTATATATACTAAGAGTGACCACACTTACTCTTCTAACAAACTCTAACAAACTCTAACAAACTTTAACAAACTTTCCCGCCAACTCTTAACAGAAAATAACTTAATGCCAGCTCAGCTTCTTTAATGCCAGCTCAGCTTCTTTGAGTTAGCTGAGAACATTTGATTGGAAATCATTTGTCAAAGGTCTTGTATACTGCCAGACCAGAGTATGCTGTAGAATTCTGTTGTGCTGCAGTATTACCTTGCTCAACAATATTGCATACTCTCACATCCCCCCGCAAACTGAACTGTGGGGAAGATACCATGTTCAGTTTGGAACGAAGGAAGAGAAAACGATCCCGTGCTAGACCCTTGGTGAAGATGTCAGCTGTTTGACATTCTGTTGGAACATAGCGTGGATCAATAAGACCAGCTTCCACCTTTTCTCTTAGAAAATGAGCATCAAGCTCAATGTGCTTAGTTCGAGCGTGGAATACAGGATTCTTAGCTAAAGAATTTGCACCGATATTGTCACACCAAACCACAGTAGACTTAGGCAATGAAATTCGGAGCTCAGTAAACAGAGAATGAAGCCAAAGAAGTTCAGTGGTGGTGTTGGCCATGGACCTATACTCAGCTTCAGTGCTGGACCGAGCCACCACTTGCTGCTTCTTAGAGGACCATGAAATCAAATTTCCAGCAAGAAAAATACAAGAGCCATTTGTTGACCTCCGATCGTCAACATCACTGGCCCAATCAGCATCACAATAGGCTTCCAATGTAAGAGAAGCTGCGGGTTTGAACCAGAGACCAGTATGCAATGTCCCTTTAAGATATCTCATGACACGTTTACAAACCTGCCAATGAACCTGAGAAGGAGACACCAAAAACTGACTTAACTTGTTCACCACAAAAGCAATATCTGGCCTGGTGTGAGTCAGGTACTGCAGAGCACCGATTGTACTTCGATAAAGCGTTGGATCATCAAAAGGTTCACCACCAGACTTAGAAAGCTTCAGACAAGAGCTGAGAGGAGTATCACAAGGTTTGCAATCAGCCATATGCACTTTGTGAAGAAGATCAGTGATGTACTTAGATTGAGTCAAGTAAAGCCCAGAAGAGTCCCTAAAAGCCTCAAACCCGAGAAAGAAATTGACTGATCCAAGATCCTTAAGAGCAAACACACTGTGAAGTCGATCAATAAGCTGACTGATGTTCGATGACTTGTTGCCTGTGATTAATATATCATCAACATACACTAGAAGATAAATGACATCAGAACCATGATGTTGAATGAAGAGAGAATGATCAGATGCAGCATTCTTGAAACCCCAAGCAAGAAGAGCTGTCTTGAGCTTATTAAACCAGGAATGTGGAGCCTGTTTCAGGCCATAAAGGGCCTTATTTAGCTTGCAAACATGTGTGGGAAAACTAACATCAACGAAACCAGGAGGCTGCTCCATATGAACCAATTCTTGTAAGTCCCCATTCAAGAACGCGTTGTTAATATCTACTTGTTGAATGCTCCAATTGTAGAACACAGCCAACGTAAAAATGACCCTAATCGTGGAAGATTTGACAACAGGACTATAAGTATCAGAGAAGTCCAGACCAGCCACTTGATGAAAGCCTTTTGCCACTAACCTTGCTTTGTGCTTAAGAAGAGTCCCATCTTGTTTGTACTTGGTCCTAAAGACCCATTTGCAGCCAACAAGACTCATATCAGAAGAATAAGGGACTAAAGACCATGTATTATTTGCGTGTAAAGCTTTGAACTCCTCTTGCATAGCAGAAAACCATTTTGGATCAGATAAGGCTTGTTTGGTAGTCTTTGGTTCAGGTGATACTGCAGAGGAAGCACTTGAGGTTGACATGAATACCTTTGGCCTGAGAGAACCAGTCTTGGATCTAGTAATCATTGGATGGCCAGCAGCTGGTTCAGTTGAGCAAGAAGAGGTAGGTACAGGAGTTGGTAGTGAAGCAGGCTGAGAGGAAGGTGCAAGAGAACCTGAAGCAATAGGATGATTAACCTCTGACCTTCCTAAATTAACTGAATCAGTTGCAGCAGCCCGAAAAGATCTAGATTCTGAAACAGGTTGATGGAAGTTATTCTGATGTGTGGATGGTAAGGAGAAAGTCACCCTTGAAGGAGAGGATTGGACCGTGGATGGCTTGCCACCAAAAAGACTTTTGAATGGAAACTCCAATTCATTAAAAACCACATTTCTTGAGATGAAAACCTTACCATTTGGATGCAAGCATTTGTAACCTTTGTGGTTAATGCTATAACCAATAAAGACACATTTGGTAGTATGGAAATCCAATTTGTGCTTGGAATAATCCCTCAAATATGGGAAGCAAGAGCACCCAAAAGTCCTAAAGAAATTGTAATTTGGTTTCCTAGCAAAAAGCTTCTCATAAGGTGAAACAAAATTTAATACAGCTGAAGGTAAATTATTGATCAGAAAAGTAGCAGTTGAGAAGGCTTCATACCAGAAGTGAAGAGGTAGCTGTGCTCTGATACCATGTGAAACTTCAAGAACTGGAAAGATGAAGTTTAGCACAATATGTGTTTGTTGAATTTACTCTGTGAGAAGTTGAAGAACAGAGTATTGAGAGAGAGATTTCAGAGAAAATATTTCATAAGAAGAAGATTTTTATTCATCATGAATTTACAGACTGTATACATATCAGCTAAGAGAATGTGTGAGTCTATATATACTAAGAGTGACCACACTTACTCTTCTAACAAACTTTAACAAACTTTCCCGCCAACTCTTAACAGAAAATAACTTAATGCCAGCTCAGCTTCTTTAATGCCAGCTCAGCTTCTTTGAGTTAGCTGAGAACATTTGATTGGAAATCATTTGTCAAAGGTCTTGTATACTGCCAGACCAGAGTATGCTGTAGAATTCTGTTGTGCTGCAGTATTACCTTGCTCAACAATATTGCATACTCTCACAGACATAATACTTTGACACCTCTTCGATCTTCATTAAGACTCGTTTGGTATGTTATATTATATTGCATTGGATTATGTTGAATTGGATAGTACTGCATTGGAATGTATTATTATTATACAATTCTGTGTTTAATTGGATTTGACTGTATTATTCTTATATAATCTTCTATTTGGTAATATTTTGTATTAAATTGTATTAAATTATAAATAGTTTGAATATGATTTTTTGTTTATAAATATTTTATTAAATAAAAAATTGATGTATTTCTAAAATAAAAAATAATATTATAAAATATATAGTTGTTGTATTATACTTTTAAAAATAATAATCAATGTATCATGAAATAAATTTGAAAAATATTTGATATAGGACGGTATTTAATTAGTAATATTAAGAAGAAGAAGAAAAAGAAGAAGAGAAATCTGAATAAAATGGGAAGATGGTTGGACCAATTGTCAGAGCCTAGAGCTAATACACCGTAAACCCACCTCCACCCACTGTATATAATAGTGCGGTTCCCACTGCATTAATATAATACAATTAGACAATACAATACAAGAACACAGACAAACACTCCTCTTGTATCATTTAATGTTTTTACTATATTTAACACATCAATTTAGTATTGTGCTTCAATATATAATTATATTTAAAATGTTATTTTTATTAATTTATTAATTAAAATTATAAAAGTAAACACTTACCATTAATGTATTAATTATTTCTTTTAATGCTCCAATGTAAAGTTCCATTAATACATTCATTATTTCATTAAATATATATATATATTATAGTATTTTTGTAATTAAAAGAAGCATTAATTGTTGTGCCAAATTTGACATATGCTATATTATGTGCCAAATTTTAGCATATGTCAAATTTGGCACTTTATGTGTCAAATTTGGCACTTGACACACAATATAGCATATGCCAAATTTGGCACATCATTTAGCACTGCATTGGATGATGGTTTTTACACCCTATGCTAAATTTTAGCATTAGCACAACAATTTGACACAACTTTGGAGATGCTCTAACTCCTTAATACAATACTATACATACAAACAAACATGCCCTAATTGCTTAATCAGCAAGAACCGAAGCCCAAGCTCGGCTAGGATAGCATTTGCCATCATTATAATTAAATTTCTATAGATTTTCAATCGGATCAATTCCAATGTTCGTTCAATAGATTATGAGCCAACTAATTCAGTATCATTAAATAAGTCAATAGGCCTCCAGGGGCGTAGCTCAGTTGATAGATGAACGAATTTGGGATTTTGGTAAATGACTCTCAAATCAACGACTCAAATCCTACCAATGGCATAAAAAAAAATAATAAAAATACTCGATCTAAACAAGTATTATCCAAAATAAATAAATTAAATAAGTAAATAGGCCCAATTCTAATATTAGTCCAATTTGTCCGATTCCAATGAGCAAATTACCTAATTATCATTCATTTATTCATTTTATATATAAATTGAGTTTTATTGTCAATTTTGTTGGTGCTTCTGTCAAACATCATTATGACAAGATTTTAGTAATGATAACTTCGAAAGAACTTGAGACTCATAAGGGAATTATCAAATTCATACTTTACAGCAAGATGGCGAGCTGGACTTATTCGTTAGAGTTCACATTTTACCAGGTTTTATTGATTTTTCAGTCCAATTCTTAGGATTCAATTAGTTTAATTTAATTCTAAAAGATTTGGAATTAAATGTATAAGAAAAGAAATATCTGCCAACATTGATTAATACAAATATTTCCCAAGTAATTTGTACATGATCAACCTTTCATATATTCTTATTTTTACATTGTATTTATGTACACATCTCATGTCTCGTGTGTTGAAGATGAAGCTGCACATTACAGGCTATTACAAACCCAATTCAGCATTGCTAGAATTGCTGCCTAAAAAAGGTCGGGCTTGTGAGTGGTGTTTCAAAAGCATTTTCCTCTTCAATACATTCCTCAACCGGGGGCCCAAGGTATGGTGCTCCTTTAACAACTAGGTCTTCTGGCAGATTCTTTTCTTCCAGCATTGCATACCCTTATCAACCAAAACATACAACAACCATATTAATAACATCCATAGTTTGATTTCTATTAGACTACTTAAATACTATCATCGGGAACTTTTCTATCGGTGTCAGCTTTTTGGTCTAGTGTAGAGGTGAAGCCAGTTCCAAAAAACTTGGGACAATTTAAAAAAACTATACTATTAGAACTTTAATAGAAAAATGTAAATAATAAAAGAAATCAAGGGAAATTTTAAATAAACTCTTTTCAAAGTGGGTCTGGGGTCATATCATGTCGTAACATAACATTGGCTTCGCCACTGGTCTAGTGGTTACTAACACGATATCGAAGTCTTGTTATACCATCATCAATGTCGGAAATTAGTTAATTACCGGGAAGAGAGGGAATGGGGAAGTCTGAGAAATAAGTGGAAGGCCTTCCAAGATGTTGAGAGTATGGTGGAGAGAGCACATCCAAAATGGCACAGGGAGTCAATGCAGTGAAGCTATGAATGTTTCCACCACTTCTTGGAAACAAGATTGAAGTTTCGCATGGTGCATTCAATATACCATCCCTCACCGTGCTTGCTACTCCACCTCAACTCATCAAAACCAAATCAATTTAATTATTTAATTACCAAAATAACTAGTTTAATTAAACAAATACCTCACATTAATCAAGATTGACAATATATATACGTTAATCAATATCAATAATCCTTACTTATAATTCCGCAGCTGGATTTCTCAACCTTGAGCCAATCGTAGGCTTTCACATAGAGGGAACCGTAGAGAAGTTTACTAAGTACTGTCATTCCTGGGTGATCATGAAGAGGAAATATCACCCCTGCTGGGAAGCAAAACACACCTATCTGCTTATAAATACAAAATTAATTAACAATCTTATTAACTCAAATGATATACGTGAATCTCTCAAACATGCTTATACTTACCGAGAATTTGTCACACTCGTGAATATGAATGTAAGTTATATTAGAGATCGCATGCCCGCAAATTAATCCCCGTGGGGTTCCATGCAAGCTAAACTCATCGATGCCAACATCAACAGCTTCAAATATGTCTGCATTTATTATGATCATTTCAAGTTATATTAACTAATAATCTGAAAAGGGGAAAAAGAAAAGAAAAAAAAAACATATATAAGAAAGCCTGATAGATTAGTACCTAAGATGTTTTTGAGCCATTGGATTTGTTGGAAACAAGGAAGCTCCTTTTGAGAAAAGATATCATTACAAGCATCATAAAGCACTTGTATTTTGGTTCTCTCCTCCATCAAATACAAATTTTCCATTGATTATTCCTTCTTGTAGAGTAGTGATTTATCACAATTCATCAACAATTTCTGTGATCGCTATCTATATAGTTAGAGCTGACTTGTAAAAACCAGGGGGCTTAATTCTCCAGACTTTTTAGGTTACAATGGGCTTGTTTAGTATTTCCTATTGGACTTTTTGTTCACTTTGGGAGAAACAGTATGTGCACACAATAAACTGTCCAGAGTAACAAAAAGTCATCTTCGGGGCATCAGCATATTAGATTTATTTATTTTCCAATGCTAGCTGAGAAGAAATATTAGGGGTGGAAAAAATCCCTGGCCCGCCCCCAAACTGGTGGGGCTCCGATTCGTTTGGGGCGGGTTTGGAGCATTTAAAACGGGGTTCGAGTTGGGTTTGGGGGCAAACTTTTTTGACCCGGTTTTTTATCGGGTCGGGTATGGGTTAACCACTTTTGCCCCAACCCGCCCCATTTGACCCGGTATTTATATAATTATATTTTAAAATATAAAAATATAAAAGGAAAAACAAATCTCTAATCTCTTTGTCTCTTTACCTAATCATATTTTATGTTTGAATTTAAAGTTTATTAAACTTAGATGTTGTGTTTTATTAAATTTAAGTTTATGTATGGATTTTAAATGTATGTTAAAATATTTTTCTATGGTATGTTTGTATTTAAGTGTATATTTAAATTTCCAATGTCCTAAAATTCATTTATATATTAAAATAATTTGTATATTTAGTGGTTTGAGAATTATTTTTTTTTAAGGATAAAATGAATCGGGTCATGCAGGTTGGGTTTGGGGCACCCTTGCCCCAATTGGATCGGGTTTGGGGTGGAAATCGAAAACTCGTTCAGGTCACGAGTCAGGTTTGGGGCAAACTGTAAAAAACGGGTTTCGGGTTTGAGACGGCTTGATCCGACCCCGATCCGACCCGTTGCCACCCCTAAGAAGAATTCAAGACTATATTGAAGGTTACTCAATAGGATTCTATAAAAATAAAAAACAATCATTCAGGGTTTAGACTTTATTGAATTGTCGAAATAATAGAGTAGGAAAAATGTTAATTCATTTCAATAATTCAATTATGAGCTGATCTAGATATTTTAATGCGGTTTGACTACAAATAGTATGGTGAGGGAAAGTTTAATTGCGGTTGATTTCACATCGGTGATGATTTAGTTTTATAATACATTTTAGTTCCTTACGGATTGTTTCCCACCACCGTTCATCTTACGATTTAGATTCTTACGTTAAATTATATTTTTTTAAATAAAAATATTTTTAAAAGGATGAAAGGACAAAAAATATCGTTTCAACAGTTAATTTTGACCGTATTAATATTTGACTAACATCAAGGGAAATCATCCGTTAGTTTTAGAAAATTAATTGTGTTTATAAATAAGTAAACCTAAGATAGGTTGTGTGTAATTACTTACATATTTATAATAACACAACTAAAGAGTAAAAAGTATAGACATGGAGATAGGTCCTGCAACTATATCGATCAATTGCAGAAGAATTATTGATATTTATGTTAATGTACTTGTTTGGTGGCGCAGATAGAGCCATCGAATGAGCCAAAAGTTTTAGGTTGAATCAGTCCAATTTGTACACAAGGAAAACTCAATTCAGAACCCGTTTTTTTTAAAAAGAAAAATTTGCCAGGCTGTATACTGCAAACAGAACTTAACTTCTATTTTATTGATAATTTGATATTATCCCTGAATGACTCAGTCTGCAATTGTGGACAAATAGTTCCAGGCTATGTATTTTTATTTTTATATACCAGTTGCGGAATATTTAAAATTGAAATATTAATAGATTGAATGAATACTCTTACTATCAAATTATATTGAGCGATGTTGTATCCTAGACCGTGTATGTGTATTGGATTTGTAATTTAATCAAAACCAAAATCGAATAAACAAATTTACCTGCATTTAACAAATCATTGATTTCTCAATTTGTTTGAAGATATCGGGAATTATATTACGTGGACTATATAATTAAGTTTTTTAGATAACTTAATTTCACCATCTCTCGTAAAGAATTAAGTTCTATTTGATGATTTCAATTCCAACGAACTTGATTCTTTTCTATTTTTATTCTTGATTCGTAAAAATGTAATTTGAATTTTGATTCAAAGATTCTTGTTTTGTTTATGTAAATTTTTTATCCAAGTTTACCGAAATTATACCGCATTGACTTTTTTATTTTATTTTTAAATACCACTGGTAGTGACTCGAACTTACAATACAATAATACTGAGTAATGTTTATTTAATAAACATTTGAGTGTATGTGAAAGGCTTAAAGCCATTGCCCTTTGAGAAATTTATTAATGATATAAGATGGAAGTCAATATAAATTGGTAAGAACAATAATTGTTTTATAACATGTTGACACGACTCTTCGTTGGCATGAATCACATCCACTGAACATTCAAAATGTGCAAGTGAGCCGAAAACCTAATGGCCATTGTTAATAAACTAACAATATTTCAACCCATACAATAATGCAGTAGTGCTATCGTAGTCTTGATCATAAGACATATATATATTTTTTTTTTGTTCATACCGCCTGCAATGTAGCGATTCAAATTTGAGATATTATCAAACTAAATAAACGTCTTTTACTATAAATCGAAGAGAAGCAAGACTCTCATAATTATATATTGAGATTACGGGTTCGAACCGTGACTGTCACAGTGCAAAGTCTGCAAAGTTGAAAAAAATAGAAAAATAAAATAAAATTTAAAAGAAGGTGAAAAACCTGATGTAGGCTGTTTGCTGGTGGAAGCCCAACAAGTCCTTTGAAAAGTAGACCTAACCTAACAGAGCCCATCTAGTTTTCAAAATTCAAATTTAAATAAAAAGGCAACCTTTTTTTTTAAAAAAAAATAATTAAAATCAAAATACCCGTGTATGCCAGCTTGCTTTTTTAGTCCTTTTACCTGGCCATCGCTCTCCGAAATCGAACGGCCCAAATCACATCTCGGGAATTTCTCTCTCCAAAATCGAACGGCCCAAATCACATCTCAAAAAATTCTCTCTCCTCTCGAACGCAATCATCGCCTCCAACTCCCCCCACAATTAATCCCCCACCCTTCACTCTCTCTTTTTTTTTCCCATTTGAAAACAAACTCTCTTTTTCTTTCCTTCTCAGATCTATAAACCTCTCTGTACGGACATCAACACCAACGCAAAACGACAATGGCTGCAGCAGCAACAGCACCAACGGCTCGCGAAGAGAGCGTTTACATGGCTAAGCTCGCCGAGCAAGCCGAACGCTACGAAGAGATGGTCGACTACATGGAGAAAGTCTCCGCCTCCGTCGATAAGACCGAGGAGATGAGCGTCGAGGAGAGAAACCTTCTCTCCGTCGCTTATAAGAACGTCATCGGCGCTCGCCGTGCCTCCTGGCGCATCATATCCTCCATCGAGCAAAAGGAGGAGAGCCGCGGCAACGAAGATCACGTCGCTATGATCCGTGACTACCGGTCAAAGATCGAGACCGAACTGTCCTCGATCTGCGACGGGATCTTGAAGTTGCTCGATTCGCGGTTGATTCCGGCGGCTTCAGCCGGCGATTCTAAGGTTTTCTATTTGAAAATGAAAGGTGATTATCACAGGTACTTGGCTGAGTTCAAAACTGGAGCCGAGAGGAAGGAAGCCGCCGAGAGTACCCTTACTGCCTACAAAGCCGCTCAGGTGACGATCTCTTTCATTAATTTATATTTTCTCATGTTTTTATCGTTGATTTCTTCGATTTACTGCTTTGTTATTATTTTCATTGTGGTTTGTTTTGCTTTTGCCCGTATTTTGATTATTCGCATAATTTTCTATTTTTGTTGATATATATTATTTAATTGTGTACAGTGATTTCGTGCATTTGTGTTTTATATTTTATAACAATCATAACTTAATTACAGTTTAGGTTAATTGGATTATATGTATTTGATAATGGTAGAAGAAAATCAAATGTTTTTTTTTTGTTTGTTGCAGGATATTGCCAACGCGGAACTGGCTCCAACTCATCCAATCCGTCTAGGGCTGGCTTTGAATTTCTCTGTATTTTACTATGAGATTCTCAATTCTCCTGATCGCGCTTGCAATCTTGCCAAACAGGTAAGGAAATCTGAATTAAGCACTGTGTGCATTCATGTTGTGCATTGATTCTGTTGAAGGCTTGATTTGGGATGACATAAAGTTACAATGTGTATGAAACTTGTATTTGTTGGACTGTGCACCTTATGCTGTTAAAACTTCAAAAATAAAAAATTTGAGAGTTAATGAAATGGCATATAGATGTATGAATTGGTTTGGTGATGCGGTTTGTGGGTTGCACTACTGAGCAGGCTTTTGATGAGGCAATTGCCGAGTTGGATACCCTTGGAGAGGAATCATACAAGGATAGCACTTTGATCATGCAACTTCTTCGTGACAACCTCACGCTTTGGACCTCCGATATGCAGGTCTTATATTTGATCCCTTTTTTGTCATTTAACTTTTTGTGTTTTCAAATGGTCTTTGATGCTGATGATATTGAACAATTTCTGGTTTTGGATTAGGATGATGGAGCAGACGAGATTAAAGAAGCAGCACCCAAGGCTGAAAATGAACAGCAGTGAGGGTTTTTTTTCTTTTTTTTTTCTTTTTTTTTTTCTTTTTAAATATTTGGATTGAACTTCTCTTATGTGTTTTTTGTGGGAGAAGATTGCATGTTGTTAGTTTCCCTGTTCTTGGATTTTTAGGCATTCTTGTCTTGGTTATCAAATCATGGATGTACTAAATTTTCTTTCTTTTTTTTTTTTCTTTTTTTTTTGGGTTAATTTTGTGTTTATGAATGCTCTTATTTACGTGAAGATATTAAATGTTATATCTACGTTGGGCATGTCAAATCTTATTTGGTGTTATTATTAGTTGATGATAAGAATCTGCTTTCGGTGTTGTGGTGGCCCTCGTGGGCTTGTGTGATGCTGCCAATTTTATTGACAAATCCTTGTAAATGGTTGATGAATTGCTTTATTTGGCTAACTGTAATCCCTGGATTTAAAACCAATTGTCTGGTGAAGAACCCGCCTGTACTAAGCATTGTGGGGCCTTACGGATTTTGCTGTTTGCATTTATCTTCTTTTTGACTGCCGATTAGGACGTGAATGAATGGATGTGTGTTGATCGACTCTTTTTGGGAAAACTCTAACCCTAATTACATCATTTCTTTTCTTTTGAAATGACAGGATTATTAGTTAAGAATTTCCTTATGTATTTAGTAGGTGACAAGTGATCTTAATATGGAAATGCTAACATTTATATTTATATCAAGAAAATGGTAACACGACTCTAATTGTGAGTACTTAATCTTGAAAGGTAAACAATGAGGTGGTTTTGAATTTTCAAATTTGGGAAAGTTATGCAATGAATATGATTTGTTCAATTAACTTTTGGGGTTTACACATCTTTTAGAAAATAGTAGCATGCGTCTTAAGGGTATTGATTTAACTTTGAAAAGGAATATAGTAATATGATTTGCGTAATTTCATTTTGAATCCATCCTTGAAAAGGGGACATGTTAACAAAATTAATACAATACCTATATTCAATTTTTTCGAATATATTAAAACTTAAAAAGAAGTGGTAATACAACCTTAAGTAAACAATTTTGAACTACAAGTACCGACTGGCTTACCCATGAGTCGTGTGTTTGTAAAATTGAATTATTGATGAATCATTGGTGAAGAAGAAGATGTCGTTATCAGTTAGTATTAGGCCAACTGTATCCAACCTCCGGTTTACACCAATGAGAAAAAGGTCCTTTGATGTGTTCTCTGCCCACTAATATCACACATATTGTAATGATCAATCATATATAAGTATATGACATAATATTATTGATATTTATTCCGATCTTAAAAAGTTTATCTGTTGCTTGAGATTGTACTATTTGTGTGAAATGAATAAATTTGAATACATACTTTAAAACTAATCAAATATCATAATTTGATCCAATCTGGTTAGTCTATTCGTTTGCTTGTTTAGTCAATTTTTAATTAATTATTAACTTCAAAAATTCAGTGCATGAGTGAAGAGTCTGACCCCATTCTTTGTTACATTATTGTCACTGCATTAATATATATACTTTATTGTTCGAGTTCTTTGTCAATTTTTGTCTATTTGTTATTAATATTCTCTTATAGTAACAACCCAAAACAGATAAACCAGAAGTTAAAAAATCTGGGGTAGCATCCCGTTCTCCATCTTAGAGATAGCAACATCAGACAACATTAATAGACTTCCTTGCACAAGGCCGAAATATCTTCGACCACAAAAACGACATCACCATTAGTGGACTTCGCATTGTTCACCACAACCATCAGTATTTTTGGTACCAATAGGCGATAACATCCACTCTTTCCCTTCAAAGGGGTTCGAGTTCCACATTTGCCCATTAAATCCCAACCCAACATGTGGGAGTTTCATTCCAACTCATACCGGTATCGGTGGATCCCATCATGTCCCCACACTTGTGTATTAGTATCATAACATGGTTAAAATCTATCATAAACTACAATATGAGTACACCAAGTCAACCATGAGTTCAATTCTGCCACTGGTTTATTGTAAAGAAGAATCATTACAAACCAGTGAAGATCATGTTTCCTTTTAGGGGAATTATTCTATGATCCCCGCAATAGAATTCAAGTTCAAACCTTACAAAGGGCTAAACCTTGAAAAAAACTAAATGCATTTGGTAATCTCACAAAGTTTTTAGGTATTCTGCATTTATCTTTGACTAACAATTGGTTGCCACTGCGGTCAAAATGGTGTATACCTTGCATCAAGAAGGCTGCTCACTAGTCACTATCACTAACAAGTATTCAATAGCTGGAAAGTTGCTTATATTTTACTCGATACCGACCTCTCACTGCACAATTCTATCGGATAAGAATCCTATATTATTTTTCAAAGGAGCCTTTGAATTGGAAATCATCAGCTGGTTCTCTTACACTACTTCCAAACAATTTGCATTTAAAGAATACCTTATAGGAGTAGCGGTACATTATACAATATGGTTTTCCAAGCAAATCTAATAAAACTTCAAAATCTATATGGTTTTAATTAAAGCTTGCTATCTCACCATACAACCTAAGCTCCATGATTTTCAAATGTGAATATCTGAAACTAACGGTATCAATAAAAGCCTAAAAAAGGTATAAGGAAATCTACCGGGTTCTTATTCTTATTCCTAGAATTTAAAAGCATGGATATGACTTGATTGTGGACATCAAATAGCATAAGCATTAACAATAAAAAAAAAAAATAGCATAAGCATTTGAATCAAAAAAAAAATCATCATATTCAAAGCAAAAGTCTGAGCTTAAAAAGAAAATACCTAGTGACTGTGTCACAATGGCAGACTTTTAGTCTCCATAATGCCCTCCCAACAGGGATATCCTTTAAACGACTTTTTCAAACCTTATCAGCCTAACCCTTCAAAGTTCAAATTGAAGATAAACCCTTAAAAGACTTTTCTCCATAATCAATCATTTTTCTCACATCTTAAAGAAATCCACCAGTGAAATCAACACCCCCACTCTAATACCCGGTATCAATCAAGCACACGGAACCCAATTCGGTTGACAACTAGATACAGAATTGCCACATATCACATTCTACATTAATTTGTACATTGACCAAATGCCTAAGATCATAAATAAGGCAATTGTTCACATTCACCACATTAGAATATTTTGACGATTTCAGAATAATAGCACAACCCAATTATTTTAGCCCTAAAAATCTACAACAAAACCAAACCTTGCAAATACTAAATATACTAATTGTTTCCAATGTTATATAAAAATATTCTTGCACAAAACAAAAATTATCCACAAAGCCAATACAACATAAGAAGAACATCCAACTATAATTTATATCAAATATCTAACAAATGCAAGGAGCAAGTCTGAGTATTTTCTGTGTTTTTGTTTTTTTTTTTCCACATATACCTTTAATTTGATAACAAAATTTACAAAACAAACCTAACCAACCAGTGCTAGATTTTGTTTTGGTTAATAATCCAACAACTGGTATGGTAACTAAATATCTAAAATACCCTACTCCCATAATAATAAAAAAGATTTACAAAAAAAAAAAAAAAAAAACAAACAAATAAAAACAAAACAAAACGAATAAAACCAAAAACCCCTAAAAAAAGGAAACCGTTGATGTGATTTTACCTCAGAGACCTCTCCATCTAGGGCTTGGAGCAGGCACTGTCGGCGAAAGCGGGAAATTTAACTGACCAGAAGACGGCGAAAACATATTCGGAGAAAGTAAAGGGTACGATGACCGCGGCGAACTCAGACAGCCGAACGGCAGCGGTGAAGACGGCAGTTGAAACTGCTGCTGTTGTGGTTGTGACGCCGGAGGCGGAATCATTTCCTGTTGCTGAGACGAAGCGTTTAAGTTGTTCCATCGAGGCGAGGCCAATGGAGCCAGCGGAGAGAATCCCGAGAATTGCGGCTTGGAGTTCGGATCGGATGTAGAGACGGAGTTTTGGAGGTACCGCATGTATGCCGATACCGGAGACTCGGCCGCCGCGTGTACGGACGGAAATGGAGGCAGAGGCGATAGAGGTGCCGTCGGACGTTGGATGAAGCCACTGCTATTGCCGTTGCTGTTAGTGGTGGTGGTAGCGGTGGTGTTAGGAGGTGGAAGAGGGGGGTTGGCGCAGGATAGCATGGAAGGTGGACGACTGCCAAGGTGAGCGAGGGGTGGAGGACGGATACGCTGGAGACGAGAGCTTTGTGGCTTTGGTTGATGTATAGGTGGAGGAGTTGAAAACCTTTCATGAGCCGGTGACCCGGTCAACTTCTGAACCACATCTCTAAAATCATTTTTGTTGATGTTATAAACCGGAGGCTGCTGCTGCGGCGGCGGAGGCGGCGGAGGCTGAGTCTGAGGCTGCTGTAGATTCTGCTGGGAGGACTGAAGCGGCTGAATAGGATTCTGATGATCAAAGGTTGTGGTGGGTTTCTTGAGCAGAGGAGGAACAGTGGTGGCGGCGGTGGTGGGTTGTTTAGAGATCTTGTGAGAGAGCTTGTTGAGATGCTTTAGGTAGTGATCTCTATTACTAGTGGTTGTTGCTGATGATGATGATGTGGTGTTGTTGGAGTTGGATTCACCAGAAGAATGACAGCTTTTATCCATCACAATACAAAAAAAAAAAAAAAAACAAATTCACAGTCACACTCTCTATGTCTGTTGCTCTGTTTGTGTCTGCAGCAGTAGATCTAATGATCTCCTCTGTGTGTCTGTGTCTGCGTGGTGGGGATTTTTTTCTTCAAACTTATGGCCGATTTAAAGGGTCGGCCAGTAGGGACACTATAAACTACAATCACACAGATCGAGAGAAGAACACTGTGCTACTACGCTATCAAGTTTTTATGATTTTTGAGTTTAAAAGTAAAAAAAAAAAAAAAAGAATATGTGTGGTGCTTTTGATTAAAAGAAGAGACATGACCCGCAAAAGAAGGCACGTAGATCGCTATGCTTATCTACTCCATTGCTTGCTTTTCTTTTTTTTGTCTTTTTTCATCAACTTCGTGTCACGCCCCGACTTCCATTCAACTCACTGAGTCATCTCTTGACTACAACGGTCTACAGTACTTCAACATAGTAATAATTATTAAATGTTTGTGATTTTTTTTTTATTTTTTTTTAAGAATAACGTTTGGGTACCCACCCACCGATAACAGTATAAGTGTATAACACGTTAGAAAATGAAACGTGCTACACTCCCATTGATGGGATCGATCAATATTTTGGATACTGACCAAACATTGTTTTATTTATTTTTTAAATAGAATTGAATTGAAAAGTAAATGAGGTAATAAATTGTAGGTACTGTAGTTTTGTTGGGATTAACCAAAGTGGTCAAATAGCCGTTTCAATGTGAGTTAATATATCTATTTTCATCTACTCATAATCTGCTTTAAATTAATTAAACGCAACATTTAAGGTAGCCAAACAAATCCTCCCTATAATCTTCTCCTTTCTCCTTTATCTGCTTTTTTTCTTTTCTCTTTCTTGTTTCTCTGCACCCAAACATATCAATCACTCTTCCACAATTTATGTTGAGTTGAGGAGAAACACATATTCTGTATCTCCTGCTCCACGTACAAACAACAAAATTTAAAGTATTTTATAAATTCATATTTAACAATTATTAAGATTCAAGTGGAAATAAATATGAAATGTCAAGTATTCACATACACATTGTGAATATATACTGAATGTATGATGTTTTAGTATTTTCGTAACTGATTTGGACATAAAAGTAAATTACCAATCAGGGAAAAATGGATGATACTACAGTAGGAAGAGAGTGAAAATTGTATTATGGGAAAGTCATGGAAACTATTTGAGTCAAAGTTTTGGTAAAAGGCTGCAGTTGATGGGGGCTAATAACGTCACCACAAATCAATTTGTACGAAAAGGGTGACAAAGCAATTATCATGCGGCCACTTTTAAAATACAATGCAAAAACATGCCTTAAATGATTCTCGACTTTTCTTTTCCATTTCTCTTGATCAAATCAAAGGAAGCTATGCTATTCCAAGTCCCGGGGTTCTTTTACTAGAATGCTGCAACAGTCACTCAACACTCAACACTCTTTCTTCTTTCACATTTTGAATTATAGTTCATGACTTTAATTTTACCTCCTTCATTTTCACAAGCACCAAGATTTTTTTATTTTTTTATTTTTTTATTTTTTTATTTTTTTTTATTTTTATGTAAATGTAAAAGAGCATGTGTCCAATCACTTCACTACATGTATATGTGTGATTAATGATTTTTATATTTTAAGATACTACTTCTTTTTTATTTTTTTATTTTTTAAGGATAATCTTTGGCCGGAGCCCAAAATATTATTCCAGTGATGTGGTTCAATTGAACTGTAACACATGTCCTTTTTTTTTTTTTTATCCATTTCAAGACTTCTTATACTCTAAGATTTTTAATGCATGAAAATATAAAATCCTAACAAAACTGAACTTCATACAACTATAAAGTTTTAGAATGGGTGAAATAAAAAATGACATGTGTTATAGTTCAATTAGGTCACATCACTGGGTTAGTGCATTATCCTTTTGTTTATTGTTGCACAATTAAATGATTAATATAATATTAACATTTTCCATACTATTATTAGGTAAAAATACATTACCATATTATGCTTTTTTATTTTATTTAATATATATCACTTACAAGTTGCAATAATGGCGATTCAAATTTAGGACATTGATAACTAAAACACGTTGAATAGTGGACAGTAATGTCAAATGGACCGACCCCAGATAATTCAAAAAATTACGGATTTCTAAATTTGGAACCAAGATTTTTTTTAATAAAAAATAATTGCATTCCAATCTGAAATTTTGATTCGTATTTGCAGATTAAAAATTCCAATTTGGATCAAAAAAAAAAAAAATTCTTGATAGAAATTATATTTTTTTCCTAATCAAAATTGGATTTTTTCCGGAACGAAATTGGATTTTTTTGGATCAAATGTAGGACTTTATTTATTTATTTTTTTAAAAAAAAAACATTCTTTTTTCTATTATTCACGGTACAAAACAATGTAAAAAAAATCTTTTAAAAAAAGCAATATAAAATTATAAATGTGCCTTTGTAAATTTGTTTATCTAAAATTAACTTTTTTTTTTTATTTTTTAAATTTATTTCCGATTAGATATTTCGAATCCAATTTCAGACCGGATTGACGGATTTTGATTTGTATTCTGAAAAAAAAAAAAAATCGGATTCAGATTTATCCAATTAGCACAATATTTTCCTATATACCATATCTAAAAACCGAATTCGGATCTTTTCATATTCAAACTTTTTTTGTTTGATTCTGATTCGGATCAAACCGGGCCCGGATTATAAGATCCAATTTACATCTGTAGCGGTGGATTATTATCGGGGAAGAATTCTGTGGAGGCCGAAGGGTCATGTACCCCCTATCCCACAAAAAAATAGAAACCAATAGTTAAAAAATATGTTTGTTTTACATGATTTTAAGTTTTTATATTTTGTCCCCGTTCAGACTTCGAGTTCTGCCCGATTATTATGATCCGATGTTTGCTACGCCTTTAATGTACAATAATTTAACATAAATGAAATTGGTTTATCAAAAATTCATCATTAATGTACAGTAATTATAATGTACAAAATTTAATTTATAATAATAAAATTCACAATTTTAATTTAACGGTACCGATCTAGCTGCATTACCCTTGTTATTCCCATTTTCGTAAACGAGATTAGTTTACCAAAAGAAATAAAAGAGACAATTGTTTGTTTTCTTCAAGAGGGAAAAAAAGAGTTTTTCTCTAGTAAACACGTAACTGTGAGCATATTTATAATACACTTATCAATCTCATCATTTTTTACCAAAAAATGCAATGCGATTGGGTTAAGTAATATTTATATGACAAAAAATAATGAGATTGATAAATGTTCTATAAGTATACCAACAATTGTGTGTCTATCAGATAAAAACTCAGGGGAAATAAATCAAATACTCTTGTTTGGTGTTTGGAAATAAACAAGGCAATAAAAAGACAATTTAGATTAAAAAAAGAAATAGTGTTGTATGGTTGGTTGTATGATTATCTCCGTATGAAATATCGTTTTCGAAAGATTATTGACTAAATCTTTTCACGCCTCGTTCTTTATGCCAATTTGTCAAACATGTTCCCACATCTCTATCCATGAAAAGATAGCCACCAAACTTATTAATTAACTATTATCATCTCCTAAGTCCTACCTGTTAATGTATTTAGTTGTTAAAATAAATTTTTTAAAAAAATTAACTATTGCTATTACATGTGTGAATTGAGAATTCTCAATTCTCCTCTATATACGTATATGCCTAGATCTCAAATCTTTTGCAACATGACTTTCTTTGTCTTCTTCTTATATGAATTTATTAGAAATCAGAATTTATAAGGAATCTTTCAACTTAGGAATATTGAATTTAGTTCACATGAATTTTGCTATTATATACTGTACATACTTTTAATTCAACCCATTGATTGAATTGATTGCTTTCAAAGTTTTTCGGACTTTAATTACTTGTTTCACATGACTTTATATATATATATATATGTCTCCACTTAAAGTCAGTTTGGTATTACTGTAACTTTTATAATAATCATTGTTAGTTTTGTTGAAGAAATAATCAGCTGTAAAATTAATCAGTAAATGTTTGGTTAATTGTTTTTTTTTTTTTTTTTTTTGAAAATAGAACTTCATTAATAAACAGCAAAACTACAAAGAAGGAGGGCAATCGCCCAAAACTAGATTCTCCACCGCAAGGGGACAATCTTCCAACCACACAAACTCACCCTTATGATCAAGGGCCAACTTTGCTAAACTATGAGCTACACTATTAGCTAAACGGGGAACAAAATTAATTGCCGAGACTAAATTCTCATGAATATCTTTAATAACCACTCCAATCTCAGCATCACAACCCAAATCCATCCCAATCTCATTAACCACTAAAAGGCATCAGACTCGAGCACAACTGGGAGTAACCCAGTTTCAGCAGCCAACCAAAGACCACGCGGAATGGCTACAGCTTCTACAATTTTGGGAGACCAACAAGCCTTAAACCTTTGACACAGAGAAGCCATCACACGCCCTTTACTGTCCTTAATTACCACTCCAATACCTATAGTCTTATCGATGACATTCAAAGCTGCATTTGTGTTGATTTTAAAACTACCTACAGGGGCACCACCCACTTCTTAAACACCCGCTCGCTAGCTGCAACACCCGTCCCCTTCTCAGAAGCCAACTGGTAGTCACCTATAAAAGCTGAAGCCCACTCCATGATGTCCTCCTCAAGCAGTAAGACTTTCGAGTGAATCAACTGATTTCTTCTAAACCACACCCTCCACCAAACAACACAAAACAACTTAAAGGTCCTGATATCCAAAATATTCTTACAGTGCAACACAAACTCAAAAATCGAAGTGCAATCAGGAACCTTACAGATACCGACAGCGGAGCAAAGAAGGCGAAGCTTCTTAAGGAACGAGTATCGCCATAAAGCATGAAGCGAAGATTCTGTTTTGTGCAAGCAAATTGGGCATACACCAGCTACATTCATCCCATGCCTAGCCAAGTTCTCATACGTAGGAATCCAATTATGTACTGCTTTCCACATAAACATTTTTATCTTCAAAGGAAGATGAAGCTTCCAAAAATATTTTCACCAAGAGTTTGATTGATTAAGGCCAGAACCACTGGGATTAAGATCAGTTTGAAGCGCAACCCAATATCCACTCTTAACCGAAAATCTGCCTGAATTGTCATAGTGCCATAGGAGACTATCCTCCATCGTAGAGCAGCTAGTAGGCAGACTGAAAATAGCCTCCGCCTCCGCCTCTGCCTTTGCCTCCTCCTCCGAGAAAGAATGGTTCACTAAATCGGCATTCCAAGAACCGTCCTCCAACTTCAAGCTATCCACAGTAGCTTCAGCATCCAAAACAGGTGGAGTGTAGATTTTGAACGTAGACAATCATGGAATCCAGTTGTCCTTATAAATCTTTATAGAGCAGCCATTCCCAACTCTCCACCTGGATCCTTTAAGCACCAAATCCCTTCCCCACATTAGACTTTTCCATAAAAAAGAACTAGTCTTACTCTTCTCCATCTCTAGGAATGTCGAATCAGGATAGTAACATCCCTTAAGAACATGAGCAACAAGTGAGTTTGGGTTACTTAGAAGCCTCCAGCATTGCTTTGCAAGCATTACATCATTAAAAGCACTAAGGTTTCGAAAACCGAGACCCCCCTCACTCCGAGACTTACAGAGAACCTCCTAGGAACACCAATGTAATTTACGTTTCGACCCACTACCCCCCCCCCCCCCCCACCAGAACCTCGCACTCATCTGATGAATCTCATCAATAAGAGAGGTAGGAAGCTTAAATAAATTCATCGAATAAATCGGAATTGATTGGATTACCGCTTTGAGGAGTACCTCAAGGCCACCCCTAGAAAAAAAAAACCCTGCTACTCCATCCTTGCATCTTCTGCCAAACCTTCTTCTTAATCCTATCAAACAAGACACGTTTCGTTCTCCCCGTAACACAAGGAAGCCCCAAATAAGTATCATGCTGAGCCACAACTGTCATATTCAAAATCCCTGCCAATTGCTCCCTCTTCGAAGAAGAAATCTGTTTACTAAAACAAACATCAGATTTCCTGAAATTAATATGTTGGCCTAAAGCCAACGAATAAATACCCAACAAGCTCTTGATATTAACACATTCATTCACAGTAACACGAGAGAACAGCAAGCTATCATCAGCAAAAAATAAATAGGTAATTTTTGGGCCCACTCTGCTACACCAAAACCCCGAATACAATCCCTCTCTTTCAGACCTAGAAATCAAACTGGATAAACCTTCTGCACATAGCAAAAAAAGGTACGGAGAAAGGGGGTCTCCCTGTCTCAATCCCTTAGATGGCTTAATATTCCCTTTAATCTTCCCATTAAGAAGAAAAGAAAACCTAACCGTTGTAACACAATCCATTACCTTTGAAATCCATCGTTCAGAAAAACCCATCTGTCCTCATCATACCATCTAAAAAGCACTCTTCTACCCTGTCATAAGCTTTTGACATATCTAATTTCAACGCTATAAAACCCTTTTTCTTACCATTAACCTTTCGACGGATAGCATGCAAGCACTCAAAACCCACCATAGCATTATCAATAATCAACCGTCCAGGGATGAAAGCACTTTGAGTAACATCTATCACACTATCTAGAACCTGACGCAAACAATTAGCAAACGCCTTGGAAATACATTTGTAAATGACAGTACAAAGGCTTATAGGTCTAATATCGAACATGAAATCCACATTCTTGACTTTAGGGATGAGACATAATAATGTATGATTGATACCTTCCACCTACTGACCCTCATTAAGACAATCAAGGCAGAGCTTTGTCACATCCTCTCCTACAACCTCCCAAAATCTTTGGAAAAAATGAGCCGGAAAGCCATCAATACCTGGGGATTTATCCGGGTTCATCTGAAACAAGGCCTTTTTGACATCTTCCACTATAAATTGAGCATCCAGAAAATCCCTCATACTAGGCGAAATCCTAGCTTCCACCGAATTTAGAACATCATCCAATTGATCTCTAGACAGCCTAGAGCTAGAAAATAATTCAGAAAAATAATGTGAGATAATTCCCTCCATTTCAGTTTCCTCAAACCTCTTTACCCAGTCATCATCCATCAAACCCCTTAAGAGATTTCTATTTCTTCTAGCCGAAGCCTTTGCGTGGAAAAATTTAGTATTTCGATCCCCATCCTTCAGCCACGAAACCCTTGAACGTTGTTTCCAATAAACCTCCTCCTATTGTAAAAGATCATCCAATTCCCTTTCAACTTTTCTTCAAGCATGCCAATCGACCGAAGATCCCTTATTTGAAATCTCAGCCAACACCCGTTTCTTATGCAGAATATTAGCTTTTCCTTTCAATCTGTTCCGCATGTTCTACTGTTTTAATTGTGTAGCACAACCCGACAACAAACCTGTCACCTTAGCCAAGACGTTGCAACTCCCCGGTGACTTCCACGAGTCCTTAACCAAATAATGACAATCCCTCCTTTCCACCCAGCATCTTTCATAATAGAATCTTCTCTGCCCATTCAAGCTGACCATATCATCAACCATATCTAGTAGAATCAGTCTATGATCCGACCTCCAAAAATCTAAGTGCTTAATTGAGAAAAAAGGAAATACCTGCTGCCAATCCGTATTCCTCACACATCTATCCAACCGCTCACAAATCAGATGATCCGCACGTCGTCTATTCATCCAAGTAAATCGCGGACCCTCAAAACCCAAATCTTTCAAACCACAATCCTCAAGAACATTCCTGAAATTTTCCATCAGCCATTCTTGTCGAACAACCCCACCTCCTTATCCGAATGGCATAAAATCTCATTGAAGTCTCCCCCCATTAACCAAGGAAGAGAACTCATTTCCTCCAGCCTTCTTAAAAGGGTCCATCCATGAATTCTTTAAGACGAATTTGGATGCCCATAAAAACCTGTTAACCTCCAGACTTTATTATTCGAAGAAGTAACAACTGTGTCGATGTGGAAACTCGAGTACGAAAAAAGAGAGATGTCAATTATTGATTTCTAGAACAAACACAACCCACCACTATTCTCATTCCTGTTTACCACCAACTTTGCATCAAACCCAAGTTTAATCCTTATTCCTTCCATAGCAACATGATCACAAATAGTTTCCATTAAAAAAACCACATCCGGACAAATATCCCGCATCAATGAATACAGAACTCGGAACGCTCAGCTTCTGCTTAAACCCCGAGCGTTCCAAAACAAGGTTTTCATTGAGTCCGACAAGCCGGGGAACCTTCTCGACTCGCCGATATCTCAATTGATTCCTGATCAAAAGCAGCTTCAGTCACATTCTCCATCGTTAGTTTTTGTTTTTTTTGTAGTACACTGGGAAAGCACCAATGAACCGATTTCAGATCGTTTTGATCCTGCCTAATCCAACCCCATAATATTTTTCCCTCTCAATCCTCCTTCCCTTGCCCACCGTTTCCACTTTCCTTTCTTCAAACCTGAATCTGAGCCCCTACAAACAGCTTCGTCGACTCGACCACTGTCCACCCCTGCAACATGGACCTCCACTAACTTCCCAGAGTTGAAAGAAAAAACCCTCCCTTTATTAGTATCCCCTTGTGTTTCCTGCATGGCCCTTGAATTTTTTGTAGTCAAATTGTCATCCATAACTCATGCAACCGTAACACCTCCACTCATTTTCACCTCTTTACCACTAGTACCCTCTGATTCCACACTAATTGCCACATCTGTTTCCACTATCTTTGAATAAATATTATTCCCACCCATTGAATCACCCTCCCCTGAATCCATCATATGAAAAGTATCCTGCGTAGGCTTTGCTACCTTGCTAAGGGAAGACGGGTTATCAACCACAACATTCTCCTTCCGAGAATTTTGTTGACTAGCATTACGATCCTGATTCTTGCGAAATCCTCTCGAATAATCCAGATTCTGTTCTCTACCATTGACACCCTCCACCTGAGAATGATAGTGACCCACTGCTTTATTTTGACCTAGGGGATATGTCGCCCTCATCCATGGTCCATATTCAAAATCTGCCTCCATACCCCTTCTGTCCTCAACCTTTCGGCTTTGGCATTCCCTATAGGAATGACCCAAGAACCCACAGTGAAAGCAATATTCAGGGAGTTTTTCATAACGTAGAAGCAAAAGAGATTCTGATCCCTTCTCCATCAATTCCACTCGTAAGAATCTCTTCAAAGGTTTTGACACATCTATGGTTACTTCAATTCGCATATATTTGCCAAAACATTCTCCAGAAATTCCCACATCAATATCCACCAAATCACCAATCAACTGTCCTAAATATTCCCCCATCTCCTTAGTCATACACAGTAACGGCGCATTAGGTATCTGAATCCAAAAGTCCACTTTATTAAAAGCCAGGTTATTAATGTCTCCAATCCCTGAAATCTTCTCCAAAACCAGCAGACAGTTATCAAAGGACCATGGTCCACCAGCAAAGATTCGAAACCGGTCCCCTTGATTTCTAAAGTAAAAAATAAAGGTATTGTCGTTTACCACCTCTATATCCAAATTCGTTTGCCAGATACGCGGCATCACAGCTCTAAAAGCCTCCCTATTAATACGCTTGTTGGACATAATCTTACCGACCAAACACAACTCTAGTTTTTTTCCCACAGATTCCTTCAACGTGTCACGCACGCTCCAAAGCTTTTCCTCCTTACTCTTAAGAGATAAAGAAGCGCAAAGTCTTGAGATCTCTTCTTGATCCATATCTCTATCAACCAAAACCACCCGGATAAATTAAGGGAACCATCGCAAAAAGCCCCAACCTACAGTAGCCGTATGCTTCTAAACACTAGAGCTTTAGAGAAAAACCCTAAACCCTAGGAGAAGAAAAAATGATTGATTAATTGTATTTTTAAAACCACTGTATAGCTCAAAAACACTATATATATTTGGTAATTTTATTACAAAAGTACTGAGATTAGTTACGATGACTAAAATATGCATGATTTTAGGATCCTATTTCATTTTTTTTTTTTTCATTAATTATATATATTAAATCAATATTTAAGTAGAATGTTTAAATTAAAAAAAAAAATCCATAAGAACAATAAAATATGTTTAAAAGATTTTATAAACCAAATCAATATTTAAATAGAATATTTAATTTTGAGACGAAATAAGGTATATAAATAATTTTAACTTTATTTCATAATGATAATAATGATATTTTAAAACATTCATTAAATATCAAAATAAATTATTCTATAATCACTTTCAAAAAGTAACCCCCATCTACCTCTCAAAATCACTGTCAAAACTTGCTAGATTATCAATTTATCACTTTTGGAAGTTTTACCTAACATTATTTTACATTAAAATTATAAAATAATATAATTTTAACTTTTTTAAAAACAATACAAAACTGGCACTTAATTTGAATAAGATTGAAAACAATAATCGATAGAAAAACTCTGAGGTTTCTTCGTGATTTGTTCGTTTCATAACTATCTATATTTTGAAAAAAAAAAATGGATATATTGAAATGTACCATATATCTTTTGTTCAAATCACTTCATGCAACATAAATTTTGATTAATTATCCATGTTATATTAGGTGATTTGAGTGAAAGAAATACGATGCATGTCGGATACAGCCAAGACTTCTCAAAATAGATTATTAGGACAAAAGCTTTGTTAGCCAGAACTAGTGGCTCGAATTCTTGGCCCATGGATGATGGGCCATGAAAACAGAACTAGGATTGTAGCCGATTGGCCATGTACATAACATCTTCTGGTAGATGGGCCACTATCATATTCTATACATCACATTTTCGAAGAAAATATATGGGTTCAAAGTTATCTCAAACTATTTCAATTATGTATGGAATAAATTAAAAGTAATAAAAATCATGCTTTGCAGTTTTGAAATAATATATATAAATATATATATATTTATTTTGCTTGGTTCTATGATTCCATTTATTGTAGTTTCAATCCATATATATGTCAACATTGTAGTTAATTTTTATGAATTTGATTTTCAATATAATATTTGTAGTTAATTGTAGTCACCTTTAACAACATTGTGATTACGGTGTTTACATAAAACTGTTATGAATCAAATTACGCGATTTTTTTTTTTTTTTTTACGAAAGTTAAATGAACCTTAATTCCTGCATAAATAAAACTTAATTCTCCTCTTCCTTCCAGGAAATTAAGTTATATTTTTAATAAAACTTGATTACTTTTGATTTTCATTCACGATTAATATACACAATATAAACAAATAATTTATCGCACTTTATGATATGAGTGATTCAAGGAATAGAGAATTAAAAAATAGTGCATAAATGATTGCCTATAAAATATATTATTTGGATAACCAACTGATGCGTGATTATGATAAGTCATTCGATTAGAATAATTTAAAACTATCGGTGATGTTGATGAAATATGATTTGAGGTCCTGACACAACAACTGTATAATTTAGAGTTTGTTAGAAGTAAGGGACCGGAAAATCAAATTGAAAACAACCTATTGTATTGATACAAATATAAGTAAAAGAGCAAAACAAAGCTTTCTTTGGACTTGTTTGGCATAACTTATGGAGAGGTTAAAAGCTCTTCTGCAGTCCCTTTTGAACATGTTTGGATCAGTTTGAAAAAGAGCTTATGCAGTTTGAAAAAGAGCTTTTGACAAAAACCACCCTCACCTCACATGACTTCTATTGGAAGCTCTTCCAAGAAAACCAGGAAGTCAAAATTTCTTTTAACGAAACTTTCATAATTCCAATTTGACCCTTTTAGCAACCTAACAATAAAATAAAAATTGAGTTGGGATCCTCCCCTTAGTCCTTGTTTTTTCTTGGTATTCTTCAAGTGTAATTCAAATATTAAGTTACATGAGAGATAAAAAAGTGAACCAATCTTGATCATGTATTTTGTATTTTGCTTAGGTGTCATTGGATTATGGAAAGTCAAGGAAAAATAAGTCAAGGAGAGGATCTTCATCCATAAAAATTTCACTCAATGTCCCTTTCTTGTTTTTGTTTTTTTGTTTTTTGTTTTTTTGTTTTTTCCGGCAAACACAATTTCATTTCAAATTGCATAGCCTCACCTCAAATTCAACAACCACACCATCTTCATCTAGGCTATAGGTTCATTGAGAAGGTGTAAGTGTGAGAGAAGTATAGAAAAAAAAATTATATGGAATATTACATTTGTTTAGTTTATTTTTAAATTTTATTATTTATTAAAACGCTACTGTTTTTAATTAATTAAAAAAAGTAATTAAACATAAATAAAATTATACATATATTATTAAACTTCAATTAGGGTATAATTCTAATTAAAAGTGATTTTTATTTTTATTTTTACCAAACAGTTTTAAAAGCTCTTCTGAAATATATTATTCAAACAGTATGTAATTGAAAAACTCCAACTTTTATTTCTCTTATTCTATTATTAAAAGTCACTAGTGTGTAACCCGTGAGATGCACGGGTTTTATTAAAATTATATATTTAAAACACGTTGTGTAATATAATTTTATATACCCAAAGTGCTTCATATTCTTAGAGAATTTTTGGATAGAAAACGTGACGTGTCGGGTATAGTTATTATATATAATTTTGATATTTTTTTTAGGGAATTCTTATGAAAGGAATTAATTTTTTTCATTATACACAAAGTAGAAAATTAATTAACATAGCAAGTTACATTTTTACACTTACGAAAAGATTTATTAGGAAAATTTCATTCTAAAGTTCCATTCAAGTCAAAGTTGGATTGTTGGCAATTATGAACCTACATTTTTATTTTTATTTTAAATTATGTTTTGGGTTTGAAATCACATTGTTAAATTCATTTATTCACTTAAAATTATATTGTCTGGAAAATATATATTTCCAAGAGAAGTTGAAGACCTTACAAATGTTGATATTCATTTTCATATAAATACAATTAATGTTCAAAAAGGATGCAAAATGCAAAATCCTACTCAAGCCATTGACATTATTGAAAAACCCAACCAAGTCATGCATATATGCTGGTCACACTCAAACAATATTGAACCAATGACTCAAAACATCCATAAAGTAGTTCATATAAAGAGGCGCATCTCTATTAAGGCAAGTATTTGAGTATTTGTCATCTAAATGGATCAGGAAAAACCATTTTCCTATTAATAACATGTGATAACGATGATTCTATGCTGGTTTTTGTTTAAAAATTGTATTATATTTTTTGGTTTCCCGATAACTATAGAAGTTGAATATACAGTACGTAGTAATATAAACTTCAAATACCAGGACCAAAAATCAACCTCACAGCCTATGTAGATCCTTGAAGTTTAAGTCAATTGATAATTTTACATCAATATCCCATAAATATAAATAGGGAGGGAAAGATTAAAGATAGAAAAAGGTTATAATAGGTACTTACTCTGATGAACCCTTTCCAACAAAAGGCACCTACTAATTGAGAAGAATAGATATAGTTGCAAATAAAAAACCCGAATGTTGCTTTCCTCCAAATTGTATTCTTTTTTTTTTTCGGTAAACTGGGCTTGAAAACATGCAGAAATAAAGAAGACGTCTGCAAACAAAAAAAAAAAAAAGATTAAAAACATGAAATAATAAAGTGATATAACACACATATATATGTATATATATATATATATATAAATTAACATTGGTCTGATGTTAGACACAAAAGAAACAAAAGAATATCTAAAACACGGATTTGATCATAGAACTATCATGCATCACCTAAAAAAGAACAATTCATATTATCACAATTCACAAATTCGAAGAAGGAAAGTGCAGATACAAATCATAACAAACATTGTATTGTCTTTAAACTAAACCAGGTCCACATAGATATACAATATATAGCCGAAGCTGGTTTTTTGATATAAAATATATATTAATGGGTTGCCAACCTTTGGACTCCTTGAGTAATGGATAGGTTTGAATATCAATGGATTGCCATCCTTTGAACTCTCATTATTCAATTATAATAATTATTAACTTTTAGTCATTACTAATGCTTTTTTTTTTCCTTAAGATACATGTATTTTTATTGAAATACGAAGAGTTTATATTTGAAGAATATAACTCTCTTTGATTTCAATTCAATGGTTTCAATAAATTATCTTATAATTAATTAATAAATGAATAGTGTGACTATTCATTTTACTTTAATTAAATAAATCATTGATATGAATTGAGAATTAAGGATTTCAATGTGTATCTTTCCATTTTACTTCAATTAAATAGGTCATTTATAAAAATGCAAGGAGGAAAATAATGGGAGAATTTAATATCAAAGCTCCCTTATGGTGACATGTGGCACTTTGAAACTCTATTATTATATATATATATATATATATGATGATAAGTAAAGTCATCCCAAATAAGCCATTTATTACTTCATCTCTAGGATACCCATCAATTACAAAGAGAACCTCGATTCATGACATCCACCGGTATGACCACTACACAATGCTTCCCCTTAGATTTTCACTCACAAAAAAAAAAAATAATAAATAAATAAATAAAATACTTATAGTGACACATTTATGTGTGAAAATTTTCAAATGTATCACAATATGTATTATTTTGTGACAAATTATATTATTTGTCATTATGTTTTGTTCAATTTAAACTTTTAAAAAATAATTGTCACAATTAGTTTAGAAAAAAAAAACTTGATAATTTGTGACAAATAATATAATTAATCATAAAATTACCCTATAATAAAGAAAAGATTTTTTTTATAAATAATTAGGTTTTTAAAAGGCATCAGAATCAATAAATTTTATTTTATTTGGAAGAAAAAAAAAACGTCACAATCGTTGTGTTGTTATTTTTTTCCTTATTCCATCTTTACATGTCTCTTAGTTCTCCCTTTGTCACTGTCATATCTAGATTTTCTCTTTATTTTCTCTTTTCTTTAAACACACTTTTTAGGTTTGAAACTTTGATTTATCTATAGAAGTCACTAGGATTGTAGAAAAAATTCTGCCTTGATAGAAAAAGGTAAGCTTCTATTGATTTTTTTTTTTTTTTTTTTTTAAGGGTTTGTTATCTTTTCCTTATTTTTCAGGGTTGAAATTTCAAATTCGAGTTTCATATAATAAAAAGTTTCTTTGAATAAAAAATATATTTTTTTTATGTAGAATTATATATATATATATGTTTAGGGATGTTTCTTAGTTGTTTGTTCTTAGATTTCCACAATACATGATATTTATCGGTTGATGTGTATACTAACTGTTTGATTAAATGATTTTTATGGAACAACCAATTGTTTGATGTAGCATTGAATATATATATATATATATGTTATGAAACATTATTCAATGTTTAATGTGAGTGGATGTCCACATTAAGAGATCAAGCTTATCATCTTCCTAACTTCTCTTATAACACCCAAATGATTTATGGTCAATTTATGTTGTAATTTATATCCATTATTTTATAAGTTATGATTGTAAAGATTTGTAAGGCTATAAATATGAGCCTTCATCTTGATGTTTGTGAATAAAATGATCTCTCCTATCTTGGGCTACTATTTTCTCTATTTTCTTATTTTATATTTATTCTATTGTGTTCTTATTTATTTTATATATTTTATAATACGTTATCAGTACGAGTCTCTAACCATTATATGTTTCAAGTTTCAGATTTGAAAGCTTCTTGTTTGAAGACAATATGTCATATGATCCAAATTTGATAAATGATAAGAGATAGCACTTTCTTGATGAGGCCAAGAGTTCTTGATGAGACCAAGAGATCCAAGCAATTGTAAAGTATTACTTTCTCTAATTTTGGGTTAAGGGAAAAAATGATTTATATTATTTCTCTTCTTGATTTTGTTCTTAATATTCATTGGGTTGCCAATAAAAGAAAAAAATAAAAATTAAATGATTGTATTGCAACCAGAAGATTGCAAAAATGAAATTAATTATATTGCAACCCAAAGATTTCAAAATCAAAGAGCCTGAAGCTCAATCTGATTTGATATATATTTGATAATTGTTAAATCAAAAAGCCTGAAGTTTGATCTGATGTCTGAAGATTGTAAAATCAAAAAGCCTGAAGCTCAATTTAGTGTTTGGAGATTACAAAATCAAAAAACCTAAAGTTTGACATAGTATTATTGAAAATAATGAATTGCAATATAAATAATAATATAAGATTTTGAATTTCAAATCAGAACCTGAAATTCTAAATTTCGATAGATGTAATTAATTTTGGAGCCCGAAGTTCTCAAATCATAACTATAAAGTTATGATTATAAAGTTATGATTTAATAGAACATTAAGTTTCAAAAAGTGCAAAAGTAATTTGCTTTTTGTTTTCAAACATTTTTTTTATCTATTATTTTTATTAGTTATTTATATTTCACATTAAGAGACTCAACCACTATAATGAAATATTCTTTCTTCTTTATTTCTTCCTCCTTATCAAGGTATGTAAGGTGTGAAATCTTATATTTCCATATATTAGAAAAATATAAATTTTTATATTTCACACATCTATTAACCACAAAATGTCTCTATTTGTTTCTTCAATGACATTTAAATTATTGAATTTTGTGACATTTAAAATTGTTAGTTTATTTTAAGTTGATTTGCATTCATGTCTTCTTAGTAATATAATATTTCTATCTCATTATTCTTTCAAAGACAAGATTTCTCATATTTCTTTGATTTATAATAGCATTAATCTTGTAATTGTAAGTTGCAACAAATCATGAAAACAACTTCAAATCATGCTAGATATTTGTTGTTGTTTTCATTAAATTGTATGATTTATCATAAATTATATTTTATTTTATTTGTTAAAAAGTTTGGTTGTTCATTTCTAATAGAAATATCTTATGATCAACGTATTATTTGTCCTTATATATATTTGCTTAAAAAAGGGTTTTGATCACCAAGTAGATGAAGACATGTTCGATGAAACATATTGAGTTTATATTGTTTTTAAATATTGTTCCAGAAGTAGCAATATATATTTCAATATTTTATGCTTTAAATTTGCTCCAGAAGTGGCAATATTAATAACGTATATATATTTGAGCATACTTTTAGTTTATATCATGTTTTTCATGGTTAAACAAAATAATTAGTTTTGATTATAAAATCATTGATATCACCCAATTTGATCAATATCATTCTTTGAAATGAATGTTACATATAGTCATGGTGATGATTGTGGATATTGTTGTAATCAAATAATTATTGATGTCAAAGTGATCACTATAAAGAAATTTAAATTGTTCCACCAGAAGTGGAATAACACCAAAACAAAGCAAGAAAATTGAAAGGATGTAAAATACACATTCTAATAATTATAAAAGTTTGCTTGCTATATGTTGTATATCTAAAATATTTTGTTGATTTTTAGCAAGAACAATGAATGCTCCAGAAGAGCTAATATTTGACACAAAGTGAAATCAAATTACATGAAAATTAACACTTTGTATTAGTTAGATCTTCTAGATCTACTATATAAGAAATTGTCCCTAGACAATTAAGAATATTATATCCAAATAAGTATTTCAATATAATTTACTTATTTATAATTTACTTATTGTTATTTATTCCACACAACTAATTTTATGAGTATGCTCTGTGGTTGCCACTACGTTGGATCTTCCACATCAAAAAATAAATTTAGTTTTATTTTTTCGTGGTTCTTAATGTTATTGGAGTTGATCGATATATATAGAACCAGAAGTTTTAAAATCAAATCCAATTGAGAACCTGCAGTTTTAAATTTGAATATAAATTGTTGAATATGAACTCAAAGTTTTGAAATTTAAACCTGAAGTTTTGAATCAAAAGAGGATCTAAATTTCCTTTGTTAAATAAATATTTGGCTACTCAAATATTTGAAAAGGAAAATACAAAGGTTGAAAGCTCTTAATATTAATACAAATCAGAATCTGAAGTTCTGAATATTTATTTTATTAGAATCCGATGTTATCAATTTCAAACTAATTAAACTTTTAGTTCTGTATTTAATTTTAATATCAAATTTAATTAGAACTAGAAGTTCTAAATTTGATCTAATAACGGTTCTTTTCTTTTGAAAAGTAAAATTGTGATTTTATTTTAAAAACCAGAATCTTTAAACATATGATTTTTTATTTATGGATCAATAGTTCCTACACGAACCAGAAGTTCCAAAACATATGTGAGTTTTTTTTAGAACTTGATATAAGAACATGAAATTTAAGGAATTGAAGTTCTTATTATATTCTTTTATTTAAACATATTCTATCTCATTTATTTTGTCTCGTGCCAAAAGAATTTATCATATTTCTTATATTATATGATTACATGTTAGTGAATATCTCTGAAGGACAATAAGTTTTACTAAAAGTAAACGATGCATCGAGATATTAAAATATTTTATATGGATATCCATTTCATAAGTGAATGTCCCTGAATGACAATAAGATCATGTAAATTAGTCCTTAAAGGACAATATGACAAAAGAAATGAGTTTATGTAGAAAATTATTATGATGCATATAATTCTTTGAAGTAAATTTTATCGTCATTAGGGGGAGAATTATCATAAGTTAATAAACGACGTAAAATTAAAAGACATGCATCATCTTGTGAATTGCATGATATGCAAATAAATTTTCAGATGATTCAAATAAAATAATAAAATTACATTCTGCCAATATATAAACCCGAGTGGTTGTTCCTGTAGAACAATTTATGAAATGACAGCAAAAATCATCTGTTATTTAATAAAGTCATAAATGACGATTTTTGTTTAAAAGATATGGTTCCTAGAATTGGAATTCAAAATATCATGATCATATTTGAAGCAATACTCGAGTGATAGATAAATCTTCATTATATAAGGCTCTCGAAGAGCTAGTCTCATAAGTGAAACAAAATCCTGAAGAGTCATATAGAAATGTTAATCTCCCCTATGAGACCGTTGAAGAAAATAAAAGAATCTCAATTGTCCCGGTAGAGGCACGTATACTAACTTTAATGTGATTATACTTCTCTTTGAGAGATACTTGTATAGTGTATATTTAATATTAAAGTTATTAGAATAAGCCCTTGAAAAGGCACATGAATTACATAATCATAATGAAATTTATTAGTATAGAAATTGAGATCATATATTATTCGCTTTGCATATTATGAAAAATATATTATGAAAAATGATGATGGACTTGTATTATAAAAATGTCGACATAGAAATTATTAACAAATAAAAGACAAAGCTATATTCATGTAAACTTGAAAGCTTTGGACCTGTAGTCCATATGTTTGATGACACCAAACTTATTAAATATTTTTCGTACGAATTAAGATAAAAGATTTATTACAGAAACCTAGTTTGACAATGAATAAAAATTCTCGAAGGATTTAAATGTTTGAAGCAAGTTATTCAAAGCTACATGAAGTTTTGTATAATGAAAATTAAACAATTAAAATGCATGTAGTGCATTAGTTATGGTGAATATTTATTAAAATAATTATATGTTGATTATGTAAAGCTTAGTAAAATTATGCTAAGTTCATAAATTATATATATCAGGGGAATAATTTTTAAAATGGAAAATCTTGGAAAATAATTTATTCTTGGCTAATGCATTTGGTATTAACATGAATCAACATATATAAAGAAAATGTCCTGAAGTACTTTTCCATGGATAAAACACATCGAATGGATTCCTCAATGTTATTCCATAACTTAAAGTGGTGCATGATCTCCTCTTGTTATTAAAGAACTTTAGGTGGCGTTTGGTTAAACGACGGAATGGTAATCGGAATGGTAATGGGAATGGAATGGCA